>OY757548.1:17285385-17303392 GCA_963584105.1 Alviniconcha strummeri
AAGGGTGGTGGTGCAAGGGTGGGGGGCGGCGATGGGGGAGGGGGGGGGGGGCGGGCGTGCACGACCGTGCGCCAAGCAGGTTTGGGTGTCGATAGCATTGCGCTGGCTTGCTGTTCGTGCTCTGTGGACTTGAGGGCTGTGCCGTCGGAGTGCGAGAAGGAGGGGCACTGACGTTTTGAGACATCGACCCGCTGCCGCCAGCTTCGCGACGCTCCCATTCCCGCTTTGCCCTCTCTGTCTCTGTCTCCCTCCGCCCCGCTGCCGCTTTGTCTGTCTCTGTCTCCCTCCGCCTCTCTCCCGCTTTGTCCGTCTCTGTCTCCGTCCGCCCTCTCCCGTTTTGTCTGTCTCTGTCTCTGACTGGCCCTCTCCCGCTTTAACTGTCTCTGTCTCCCTCCGCCCATCTCCCGCTTTGTCTGTCTCTGTCTCTGTCCGCCCCTCTCCCGCTTTGTCTGTCTCTGTCTCTGTCCGCCCTCCGCTTTGTCTGTCTCTGTCTCTGTTTGGCCCTCCCCCGCTTTGTCTGTCTCTGTTTCCCTCTGCCCCTCTCCCCCTTTGTCCGTCTCTGTCTCCTTCCGCCCCTCTCCCGCTTTGTCTCTGTCTCTGTCCGCCCCTCTCCCGCTTTGTCTGTCTTTGTCTCCCTCCGCCCCTCACCCGCTTTGTCTGTCTCTGTCTCCCTCCGCCCCTCTCCCGTTTTGTCTGTCTCTGTTTCTGTCTCCCTCCGCCCCTCTCCCACTTTGTCTGTCTCTGTCTCCGTCCGCCCCTCTCCCGCTTTGTCTGTCTTTGTCTCCCTCCGCCCCTCTCCCGCTTTGTCTGTCTCTGTCTCCCATCGCCCGCTACCCGCTTTGTCCGTCTCTGTCTCCTTCCGCCCCTCTCCCGCTTTGTTTGTCTCTGTCTCCCTCCGCCCCTCTCCAGTTTTGTCTCTCTCTGTCTCTGTCCGCCCCTCTCCTGCTTTGTGTGTCTTTGTCTCCCTCCGCCCTATGAGGGGAGGGGGCAAGAAGGAGTTTACTTTCTGTAGACGTCAGTGGTCAGCGAAGCCTCGCTTGAAAGTGCTTTAACCCCTTTACTGCCATAGTGTCACTTCAAAACGACCAATAGAAGTGCAAAATCTGAAACCCTTAAGCCATTTTCTCTTCTTTTTGGCACGGGCATGTGAAAAGATTGTCAGCACAACGCATAGATGGACCAGAAAATATACTGTCTGCAGGCACATCCGTGCACCTTTCAGCCTGGAAATTTTACAGGCTGTCGGATTGAAGGGGTTAAAGGTAACACAAACTAAGTATCCCGACTCACGTCGCTAATATGCGTGCGTACGTTCGTGTGTGTGTGTGTGTGTGTGTGTGTGTGTGTGTGTGTGTGTGTGTGTGTGTGTGTGTGTGTGTGTGTGTGTGTGTGTGTGTGTGTGTGTGCGAGCGCACGCGAGGAATATACTATTATGTGTATAAATTATTTTTGATATTTGTTTATGTGTACAATTTTGTTGAATTTGTAAAGCGCGTTGTGCTCACCCTTTTCGGTGAATGCACGCCCTGAATACGTGTCGTAGTTGTTTTGTGTTGTCGTCCAGCTCAAAGTGAGAAATGCTTGTTTGCACATGCTTGTGCGCCTGTGTCTGATTGCCATTGTCATACAAATAGTAGTTATCAAAAATGATATTAATCAATGTATAATAATTACAATAACTTATGATACGCCTAATTTATTGAGATATCTGACATTACTGACAGCAAATTTATTGAGATATCTGACATTAGTGACAGCACTAGGCATATACAATAGAAGATATTCTGTCGAGTCAATCATCAATACAATACATACACCCAATCAATCTAAAATATAGCAACACACATACCCATAATGATACCCACACAAGCGTGTACATGTATGAAGAAAGAATGCATGTGCACACATGAAGTGTGGAACAGCAGGGGTTATATCCGTGTATGTAGCCTTCCCAGGTCCACTCCCTCTTCCAGTGTTATTTATAATTATTGCCTTGGATTTGTCAGTGTGTGCACAGGGCCTGTGTGACTGCGAGGTTATATTGTTATACAGTTTGTTTTTTGCTTTATGTTGTACTGATTGTAAAATATTTTGGTTTTTTGTAAGGAAAGGCACTCAAAAAATTCCCTTATGATGATGATGATGATGAAAGACCAGATCAGTAGGGTGTAAGCTGTGACTGAGGAAAGAGTGGAAAACTGAACAGTAGTTTAAGACAAACGTGGAATTTATCTGGCCCATTCACATTAACAATGTTACCGCGGAAATTGATGCTTGTATAAATTATTTGCTGATATACAAACAAAATCCTACACTAAGGTTATCACAATTTGTACCTTGTCACAAACCCGGATCTTGAAGTCAGAATTAATAAAATTAACAGAAACAGCGAATGGTCCTTGACTTTACTGTCCTTGTCTTCCTTCTCATTTTTTAAAATATTTTATTTCCCTTTTTTTTCCCTTTTTTCTTTCTTTTTTTCTTTTTTCTCGATGTTGTTTTGTCTAACACATCATACATTTGATCCAGGGATCTTTAAACACGAGTCAAGCACTTCACACCGTGACTCATTCGGTGACTGACTGCACTCAGTTGCAGATGGACCTGTATATAAATATGGCCCATGGTTGCAGCCTTTGTTTACGACGCTAAAGTCCCAGAGCCAAAGGCCTGTAACTCTGCACAAACTTCCATTCGCGCCATGGGTGCGATCTATAGAAAAGACAGCAGTTGTTATTATAATTATTATAAGGACAGGATGAAGAAAGACAACGGTACGATGCACCGATGGAAAGTACGTTTTGCACTCTGCAAATAGGTAAACTGTTTGTTGGATGCAAACATGCAATGGATCAGTAAAATAATCAGTAGGAATGATCAAGGAACGTCCTGCCAAAACTGCCGTATCTAGGAAGGTGACACATTAAAAATGTGATCAGTCATGCGCAGAGTATTAAGACGGCTACGGCGGCTAGTCCTGTGTGACAGCTCGTCAAGGTCACCTTCACTTTACAACTCTGCTTAAAGAGGCTTTACTCATCCTCCAGTCACAGTGTTGAGGAGCTTGAGACATACATACGGCACAAAGCCAAGCACACCATCGATCGCCCGGAGGAGAGAGGCATGGAAAGATGATGCTCCATGGAAGGACGAGAGAGGGCTATTATCAATCAGACGAATATTGAAACTGTTTGAAAGGCAATGTTGGGGAAACTTCTGAGAGACGAGGTAGGGGCAGGGTACTGCGCATAGGGGCTTTTCCGAGTGCGTAGATACCATCTAGAACTGAAGTGAACTCAGCCACTGAAACTGTTGAATGATTACCCTTTTAACTCTTTCTCTTTAACCTCAGGACGAAGTGTAGAAAAAGAAAAGAAAAAGTAATTAGTTAATTGTTAAGGAGTTATATTATAATCTCATGACATCATCTGAGAGAGAGAGAGAGAGAGAGAGAGAGAGAGAGAGAGAGAGAGAGAGAGAGAGAGAGAGAGAGAGAGAGAGAGAGAGAGCATTATTTTGGCGTTAAAAGTGCATAGTAGCGCATGCTGATAATTATTACGCTGATTTGCCCCCTGCTATAGCTAGCTGCTACTGTTGTCGTCGCAGCTGTGCGAATGCTCCCACTACCATTACTCTACAGGACCATAGCTGTGACAGTTTCGGCCCCTACTGCTGCCCAGCAGCTGAACTATCTTTTGTGACCGTGCATAGCACCTTTAAGCTGGGAGTCGGGGAGAGTAGGGGGGCCAGAGACCTGCTTTCGCAGGCATCGTACATCAAAGGGCGTTAGTCGTACGTGTCGCCAGCAGCCCGAATAACTCCTGATGCTGACGCTTTGACGTTGATGGGCTGCCGCTGGTTAGTCATGTTTGGCTTCACCCTCCGTACCTCTGCTTCTTAGTGGCTGGGGCTGGGCGTGAGAGGGCTTTGGCTGGCTGGCGTCTGCTGGCGGCTAGTCTGCTTGGGAACTCCGCCTGGTCTACTACCTACCGCGAGTGAAAGCAGAGACATGTGCGAGTCGAAAAACTGACTGCCTGCAAAGGTAGGTGTTGTCATAGGTTTGAGTGTATTGGTTTGTTAGTACCATCATCGTTTTGAGTGTATTGGTTTGTTTGTACCATCATCGTTTTGAGTGTTTTGGTTTGTTTGTACCATCATCGTTTTGAGTGTATTGGTTTGTTTGTACCATCATCGTTTTGAGTGTATTGGTTTGTTTGTACCATCATCATTTTGAGTGTTTTGGTTTGTTTGTACCATCATCGTTTTGAGTGTACTGGTTTGTTTGTACCATCATCGTTTTGAGTGTATTGGTTTGTTTGTACCATCATCGTTTCTCTCTCTCTCTCTCTCTCTCTCTCTCTCTCTCTCTCTCTCTCTCTCTCTCTCTCTCTCTCTCACACACACACACACACACACACACACACTCACACACACACACACACACACACACACACACACACACACACACACACACACACACACACACACAGTGCATCGGTGAAGGATGGAGACACGTGGAACACAAAACCGTATGTCTATGTATGCTCGTTTGTGTGAATCACGACCCTTACTATTGATCCTCCATTTTCAGCGCGGCTCGGATTAGCTGGCCCCAGGCGGTATGTTGAAATGCATCTTACAATTTTAGTTTTTATAATCACCCCATCCCTCCTCCCTCTCTGTCTGTCGATATCAGTGTGTGTGTATGTCTCATGTGAAACCACCAGCCCCCCTCTCTCTCTCTGTGCACATGCACACAATAAGCCCACTCCACCTTCCCCCTTCTCTCCTCACCTCGCCAGTCACTGTATGAACTGACCACGGCCGGACAATTTACTCGACAAATCTTGACGAGCTCCCTTGGGGAGGTGAGGCCGGGAGGCTGTTTTCTGACCTTCGCAGCGTGTTTCCCAAGGACGTATATATTATTTTGTGTTTTCAGTACCAGCACTAAACTGGTGTTTGCCGTCGGTGGTCTATGGGGCGGCGCGCTGCCTGGCACTGTCCACAGCCCCGCGGGTTGTGTGTCGTGTGTCAGCCACTCGGGGGGTTGGGGGGGTGGGGGCTGGGTGTGGGGGAGGGTCGTGTGTCAGCAGGGGGGGGGGGGGGGTAGAGACTCGGAAAGACATAAACAGCTTCAGCACCAAGCTTGTCTGAAAAGTTGATGGGTATTTAATTCACGTGTTTTGTTCAGGATTGTTTTTGCATTCGAGTTTTCCATTTCAGAGGAGATAACCACAAGAAGCTTGCTGGGATGAAGTTGTCGTGTTGCCATGTATAGAGCTGTAACTGGGACTTGGTTTCGCATTAGCATGTCATAATTATTACAGCGAACGAGGAGAAAAAGCTCGTATGTGGCTCAATGCCTCAAGCCATATAAGTTTTTACCAGGGCTAATACGTTGCATTCACGACTTTGTAGGTGTGCGAATGCAACCGGAATCAATTTCCTGTACACTTTACTCTTTCAGCCTGTCGAGATCGAAACACATAAACTGTTAAAAAGAAAGCTAATTTAATATTATAGTACGAAACATGTGCGAATTTTGGGGGTAATAAACGTTCCTTTAAAACGTTTGTGTGTTTGGATCTTGTTTTAGAACGTTAGCAGTCATCCTTCTATCAGTTTGTTTCCCAGTCTGTCGATTAACGCAACTGCTCCCATTTAGTGTGTGAATAGGCTGCCATCCGTGGGGTGGACGTGTCCATTTTCGTCTGTGTAGTCAACACCCCGTTCAACAAGGACACTTAGTTCTTGGATTTTAACGTCCCATCAACCGCGCAGGGTCACTTCAGGACAAGTCACACAGTCACAGTTCTTTTACACCAGGGTCACTTCAGGACAAGCCACACAGTCACAATTCGTTTACACCAGGGTCACTTCAGGACAAATCACACAGTCACAACTCTTTTACACCAACATAAGTCAAAACATAAGTCACTAAATCACATGTCCAACGTTAAAAATCAACCATCTGTCTATCCATCAATGCACAATAACGCATGTTTTGGTACCTTTTCATATTCCGAAGGCGCTGACCACGGGAACCTGCTTAAATCACTCCTGACTACGACCAGGGTCACCTAATTTATTCCGCAGGCCCACACGGGAAAATGCGTTAGCCAGATTTAACGCAGTTAAAAAGTAGAGATAGGATTTGGAAAAAATATGAAGGTGAATGGACCCGGAAGATTGAAATTAGGACAAGAAAGAAATTCCTGGCAGTGGGCGAAGCATGCGTGGCTATAGTATGACCTACTACATGCTTTAAAGGGAGAACATTTGTCAGCTCTGGGTTCTCGACAGACAGGACCTTAATTTCTGCGTCCGCGGTACTCTATTGTGGGGTCGACCGGGACAGAGGCGGACACCATAACTAACTCGTCTCTACTAATCCTCTTGCTGCATGCTGGTGTCTAGATCCTCACATGGTGTGCACACTCTTCGTCGGCCACGCGCCATGTACACGAACACTTCAGTGTTTTTGATTTTTATCCAGTTTAGTGTTTCGATTGTTTTGTGTGAATTGGGGAAGGAGGAGACGAGGAGGAGGTGGAAGAGGATGGGGAAGAGAAGAAGAGAAATAAGAAGACGAAATCACATTAAATTAGATCTGATCTAAACTAACCTCTATTACTTGAGAAGGATATTTAGACAGAATATACCATCAAAATATGTCTTCGCCAAAGTATCCAGTCGGATAGAAGAAGACACAAGAGAGAGGGAGAGACAGAGACAGAGATTTCAGATGGCTTATTGTACGTTTGCCACAGGCCCATATACAAACTCCAAAACAGGCGAACACACAAACTAAATTATACACACAGACATATGACATAGAAACAACGAAAGAGGGGTCAGGGGTCACTCGCCTAGCAGGCTGACGTGCGCCTCAGCTCCCACGTTTTGCTTGGATTGCTGTGTGTTCCAGCGAATGTTGGAGTGTGACAGTTGTCAGTGTTGTGTGATGGATTCGGTCATGCAGTGGTGGCATTTTGTGCCCCAGCATCGTTTCGTCTTCTCGTGTTTCGGATTTTGTTGCTGGCGTGGACTAGTGTTTTCAACTGTGTGATGCGGCCATCGTTGTGTTCACCTGGATCTGCGTACCCGCACGTGCAAAGTGACCACTTCCACGCCTGTTCGCCTGGCCGAGAAGAGCGCAGTAAGTCTGTTCCTTTACGCTACTCGCGCGATGAACTGTTGTCGGCTAGGCCTGCTCGCTTGGCCCCTGACCTTGTTGCCCCTTACGGTCTCTCGATATGGGTTTTTTGCTTGCCTCGCACCCGGAGAGGGGGACGAAGGAAGGTGAAAAAAGTCAGTGTTGTGTCACGCCCCCGTACTGATCGTGTTAGTGCTACACTCACGCTCCCTCAACCCAGCGTCAGGTGACCTGTCGTCGTCGTTCACCCTGCTACTCCTCCATCGCCTCGAACTACGCTCCATGAAGCAGGAGAGACGTCGTGCAGAGAGATGTTGGCTGTCCACAGAATTGACAATTCACAAAGAAATCATGAACTCTATCAAACATCAGATTAGTCATCTTGTCAGCAATGCAAAGTCCACCTTTTACAGTGTTAAAGTGTCCACCAGCTCAACTGTTAAGGAAGTTTATAAAGTAACCAATGATTTATAAGGCAAGATTACATCCACCCTAATGCTTTCTGCCTACCCCACTGATCAACTTCCACAGGTCTTTTCTGACTTTTTTGTCAGCAATGTTCGCCAAATCCGTGATTCCATTCACAGCCAGGTTGTTCATCCCCCTTCGCACAGTCTTAGGGAGTCATTTCTCTGGTACACCCTTGTGTGGATTTGAGAGAGTCATCAGTGAAACTGTGTGGAAGTTCACGAAACAAATGCCTCCTAAAACATGTGTTCTAGACCCGATTCCAACATCCTTACTGTTTGAATGTTCTAACGAGATTGTTCCTCTGCTCACTACCATAGTAAACCAGTCCTTGTCGACCGGCATTTTTCCTTCCTGTATGAAAGCAGCCATAGTTTTAAAAAAGAGAGAAAACTTTTGAAAAAGACCTCTCTTTACACACACACACACACACACACACACACACACACACACACACACACACACACACACACACACACACACACACACACACACAAGACTGTTTCAAATCTGTCCTTTGTGTCCAAACTTACTGAGAAAATTGTTCTTGACCAGCTTCTTTGTCATCTTGATCAAAACAATCTTTGGCACACCTTCCAGTCAGCTTATCGCCCAAAGCACAGTACTGAGACAGCACTTTTTCGTGTTTTTAATGACCCCCTGACCGCTTCAGACTCTGGCTCTATCTCCATTCTGACTCTTCTGGATCAAAGCTCTGCCTTCGACACTATCGATCATAGCATCTTCTGACTCGCCTCGAAAACGTTTTCAGTGTCTGTGATCTTGATTTGTAGTTCTTCGATTCTTACCTGCAAAGTAGGACACAAGTAGTAACTGTAAATGAAGTAAAATCATCTTGCTTCTGACTTGCGGGGTCCCCCAGGGCTCTGTCCTGGGGCCAGTTCTTTTTATTTTGTATATTCAGCCTCTTTCTGATGTTATTAGAGAGACACCACTCTGTCTCTCATCACATGTTTGCGGATGATACTGAACTACACAAATCTGATTCTCCTTCTGAAGCATTCACTCTCGCACGGACCATCGAATCCTGCGTTTCAGATGTGAAGGTCAGGGTAGTTCAGAATAAACTTCAGTTAAATGACGACAAAACAGAGATTCTTCTGATAGGCTCTGCTTCTGGAATTGATCTTCCTTCTTCAATATGTGTGGGTCACAGTGACATCCCATTTTCCAATGCAGCTCGTAACTTGGTGTAATTTTTGACAGCCAGCTTGCATTAAAGGAACAGGCGAACAAACTCGGTCAACTTGCCTACCTGGAGATTAGACGGATCGATTCAGTCCGATACTATCTTTCTTTTGAAGCCACCAAAACTCTTGTTTCCTCTCTTGTTCTCTCCAGGCTTGATTACTGTAATGCTCTCCTTGCTGCCTCTCCTCAGGTTCTCCTTGATAAAATTCAAAGAGTGACCAACTGCTCAGCTCACCTCATTTTCAGAGTTCCTAAATCTGCCCACATCACTCCTTTTCTCAACGATCTCCACAAGCTACCAATCAGCAGCCGGATTCAATACAAAACAGTTCTCATCTGCTTCCACACTGTTTCTGGTACAGCTCCTCCATACCTCCAGAGTTACTTCATCTCTACTCTCTTTCTCACTCTCTTCGCTCAGCCGCGGATACTCGCATCTCCGTGTTCCTAGGATGGGTAGAAGGACCCTGGGGGAGAGATCCTTTAATACACTGGACTTGTGCTCTGGAACTCTCTGTCAGTCATTCATCTTCACTCTTTTCTTTTGTCCTCTGCATACTGATCTGTCGTTTTACCAATCCATCACCAGTAATTCATGTATTTGTTGTTGTTGTTGTTGCTGTTGTTGTTGTTGTTGTTGTTTTGTGTGTGTGTGTGTGTGTGTGTGTGTGTGTGTGTGTGTGTGTGTGTGTGTGTGTGTGTGTGTGTGTGTGTGTGTGTTCTGTGTGTGTGTGTGTGTGTGTGTGTGTCTCTCTCTCTCTCTCTCTCTCTCTCTCTCTCTCTCTCTCTCTCTCTCTCTCTCTCTCTCTCTCTCTCTCTCTCTCTCTCTCTCTCTCTCTCTCTGTGTGTGTGTGTGTGTGTGTGTGTGTGTGTGTGTGTGATAAAAATGAGTGTATCCTTATATCTTCGTAAGCGCTGTGAGCTCTTACGAGATGGGGCGCCATAAATAATCTAGTATTAATATTAAAGCAACAGACAACAACAAAACAGAAAACAACAAAACAACAACAAAAACAGAGATACACAGTAACACTGAGATAATGAAGCATTGTAATGGTAGGTGTGACGTACTAATGTGTGTGTGTGTGTGTGTGTGTGTGTGTGTGTGTGTGTGTGTGTGTGTGTGTGTTTGGGGGGTGGGGGGGGGGGGTAACATGGGGGGGGGTGGGGGCCGTATGTGCCCGTGGGTGCCTGTGGGCGCGCCCGCGTACATGCGTACGTGCTTGCATGCGTGTGTGTGTGTGTGTGTGTGTGTGTGTGTGTGTGTGTGTGTGTGTGTGTGTGTGTGTGTGAGAGAGAGAGAGAGAGAGAGAGAGAGAGAGAGAGAGAGAGAGAGAGAGAGAGAGAGAGAGAGATGGAAATGTGTTCTACGTTAACCAGTTGTGTCGAGTTTTCTCTTGTTCTATGCCAATCCCCGCGGGAGTAGCTGGAAGTCTAATAAAGAGAAAGAAATCGAATTTTACGTGCTAAAGTGGCAGTCGACGAGAGGGCGAAGAAATGAGCAGGCCATTTTAGCACGACAGAGGGACGCGAGCGTGCCCGAGAAAGCAACTCCTTCCCTTCTGTTTGGCTTTTCCTTTGAGGGCTATAGGCTTGAGGCAGAGGGCGTTGTCAAGGCTTTGTGTTGCTTGATCTTTTCATGGCTGCTGACGATATTCTATTTTATAACCAAACAGCGAAAATGTGAACCAATGTGACAGGCAAACAATAATATTTTTTTTTTTTTTTTTTAGGTCAAAGTTATATAATTTAAAAAGAGAGTATATTGTTAATGCAAATTATAGCTATACGGATATCCTGTTGTAGACTGCTCTAGGCGTTTTAAACCATGTACTCTGTTATAAACAGTATGACAATTATGACACAAGATCGAAACACATAAAAGGTTCAAAAGAATGCTTATTTATTATGACACAATTATACGGTCTAAGTTTACAGCCAGCTTCATTAAATTGTAGCAATTAATCCACCTATAGTATCTACATGCATCAGCAGCGAAACGTACTTATCGTCTGAATCAGAAAAATCAGTGTGTATTCTTCCTGGCGAGGCCACTTTCCAAAACTGTGAAGTCTGATCCCCCCCCCCCCCCCCCCCCCCCATCCCCGCTGCACGCTGTGTGTGTGTGTGTGTGTTCTCTCTTCTCCATTTTTTTCTTCTTTTTCTCCCTTTTTTCCAAGCTCCCTTTTCGGTTTATTTTACGTCTTGCCACATTTTCTTTTTTGAAGATCGACAAATGTGATTAGACACTGGGTGTGCACGAAGACCAAGGCGGTGTCCTATGTGACAGCACTGACCTTTGTCGGCTCAAAGTTTGCAATATGCCGCAGTGGAATCTACCTCAACTAATGTCTCCAGCCCTGCATGACTTTTTTCCCTGGCTGTAGAAGAGAGATGGCGGGAAAAGTAATAGCACAGAGCTTAAGTCGTGAGACACAGTAAACTGACATCGAGATCAAAACCCAAATTGCAGTCTTTCGACACCGCAGTGTCCTTATCAGGGGCGACAACCTCAGACGTAGCTCATCATGATTACCCCCCATTCTCCCCGTGCGTCACAACAGACTGTAACAAATCCCTGGCTGGGTTGAGATTTGCCTGCCGGAAATTAGATGTCGGAAAACGTATGAAGGAAGTCATGGGCCAGGGCAAAGGGAATTGGACTTATGGTAATATTTTTCTCTGTCTCTCTGAAAAAAAGAGAAAAAAATCTGAATGCGAGTGCGACAGCTCTCGACACGTACAACGATACCCCAAGACGTGAAACCTCAGTCACAACGAAGCTTGACTAAGGTCACATTGGTGCTCGCGTGAGCCGGGCAGTGTCATCAGGACGGTATGTATGTATTAAGGTCACCGGGGCTGCCCGGGGCCTTCCGAGGAACGAAGACCAGTGGAGATGATGATGATGGTACATACACCTGAGAGTTAGTAACTGGATACTAACGTCGTGTCAACCGCACAGAGTCACCTCAGGACAAACATTGAGAGAGAGAGAGAGAGAGAGAGAGAGAGAGAGAGAGAGAGAGAGAGAGAGAGAGAGAGAGAGAGAGAGGCCCACACGATCGACTGACACTTCAGACAAGCGTTTTCTGACAGATGGCAATTCTGACTGACTGAAAAACACCACAGTTGGAAGAACGTTGTTGTTGTCGTTGTTGACTGTTGACAGTTCCGACCGACTGAAACTATGTAGAGATACTAAGGGAGGGAGTGACTGACGTCAGTTGTGCCAAATTTAATGCACGTGTTTTATATTAATGGCCATTATGCAGTCCAGATTACCAACACCATACCGTATTGTCTTTAAATTCTTAAAAACAAAAAACAAAAGCAAAAACAAACAAGCAAGCAAAACAAACAAAACTTGAAACTAATTTAGCAACCCCGCTCCCTGAAACAGACTTTAGCTGGAGAAACTCCCACACGCTTTAATTATCTGTGAAAGGATTCTGATGCTGTTCACAATCAGTTTAGCACTAGCTGGCTTTCCCCAGCAGCGCACGCTGGGGGAACAGCCCCAGACTCCCCAAGCGGTCAGAAGTGGTTTGTTTGGACAGGACTGACAGCGTGTGCCTGTGTAGACGGAAAATACGGGTGATTAAAGCCAAGACTCTCCAGTGCCCGCTGGAGAAGATAGAAATAGCTCTTCATGTCTTCCTCGTCGGACTTGTTTAACGCTAAATCAGGTGACTAGGGGGCGGGGGAGACAGGTGGAGGAGGCGGGCGATATCTAATGCTGCACTGTTACCACCACAGGAATAATTCCTGCATTCAGACGGGCAGTGGTGTGAGCCATTTGAATGTTTCATTGATTATAGAGGAACAAAGTCCCATTCAAAATCTGTGTCAATAAACCACAGCTTTGGAAGACGGGACAGTCGATGCGGATTTGAGCCGCCCGTCAGCTTACCAGCCGAACGCCTTACCGCTAGGCCACACCCTGCACTGCCCACACCTTCAATGTTCACCTTTCCCTTCCTTTTGTCACTGATGATGAAAAGTTCCAGCACCGCCAGTCTGGTCTCTCAGAGTCTGCACCGACAGACCAAAATGCCAGCCCATATGTGTCTCTAGTGACTTGCTTTTTGCCTCTGTGGTAATTGGGGGAACGTATTAGCCACAAACCAGTTTCCCATTGATAATAACTGATCAGGCTGTTCACATTTTGGTGATCCGCTGGTCTTGTCCGCCATTCATTACGGAACTGAAAAGAAATGTGCGAGGGACATGGCTGGCTGATAGGCGAGGTCACGGTGTGTGTCACATGAAAACCACCCTGCCCCTCAGGCTGCAGTGTCACGGTGTGTGTCACATGAAAACCACCCTGCCCCTCAGGCTGCAGTGTCACGGTGTGTGTCACATGAAAACCACCCTGCCCCTCAGTCTGCAGTGTCACGGTGTGTGTCACATGAAAACCACCCTGCCCCTCAGGCTGCAGTGTCACGGTTTGTGTCACATGAAAAACCGCCCTGCCCCGAACGAGCGAGGCAGGCTGCCAGGTGGTAGGAGACGACGGAGGGTTCTACCCTGAGCTTTGAACCCCGCCTCCCATAGCTACTGTCCCACAAGCTTTCCACCGTGTTGCCTGCCGACTGTGGTGACTGGTGGCCAAGATGATTTCAGTCCGACTGCAGTGTCAGTGGACTGTAAGTTGCCTCGTTTTGATCGCAGCCTCCATCGTCTGCGTCCGCCATGACCTATTTTTGGCTTTGCATGGAATCGACCAGTCTTTTGTTGTTTTTTAGCACTCAGCTTTTATCCTCGGGATGTTATTTGTGCACTGGGGAAGGGGTGGAGGGGCTGGGGTCGTGTGGAGGCGGGGCGTGTGTGTGTGTGTGTGTGTGTGTGTGTGTGTGTGTGTGTGTGTGTGTGTGTGTGTGTGTGTGTGTGTGTGTGTGTGTGTGTGTGAGGTCGCTTTTGTGCTGACATAGCATCTGTTACCTGAGTGTTGAATTCACATTCAGAAGTTAGACCACGAAGTGATTTGAACCATATTTATGGCGTCAGAAGCACAGTCAAAAGGGACCACATCAGAGACAAAGTTACGAAGCTTGTGACTGAGCCGGTGGTAAGTCTGTGACTGACCGGCTGGTCTTCTGACTGACTGGTCTTTTGGCTGAATGCCTGGTCTTTTGACTGACTGGCTGACTGGTCTATTGGCTGAATGCCTGCTCTTTTGACTGACTGGCTGGTTGGTCTTCTGACTGACTGACTGACTGACTGGTCTACTGACTGACGGACTGGTCTTCTGACTGACGTATTGACTGACTGGCTGACTGGTGTCACCTGAAACAGTGTACTGTTGACTGACTAGTCTGTTGGCTGACTGGCTGGTCTTCTGTTTGGCCGACTGGTCTTCTGGCTGACTGGCTGACTGGCTGGTCTTCTGGCTGACTGGCTGGTCTTCTGGCCAAGTGACTGGTCTTCTGGCTGACTGGCTGGTCTTCTGGCCGAGTGACTGGTCTTCTGGCTGACTGGCTGGTCTTCTGGCTGACTGGCTGGTCTTCTGGCCAAGTGACTGGTCTTCTTGCTGACTGGCTGTTCTTCTGGCCAAGTGACTGGTCTTTTGGCTGACTGGCTGGTCTTCTGGCTGACTGGCTGGTCTTCTGGCCGAGTGACTGGTCTTCTGGCTGACTGGCTGGTCTTCTGGTTGACTGGCTAGTCTTCGGCCGAGTGACTGGTCTTCTGGCTGACTGGCTGGTACAAATGCAGAACTTAGTTTTTCATAACGGACCCTTGTGAAATGCGGCCAGAGAGAAACGACTGCCATAACCTTGAACTCGGCACAGCGGAGGGAAGGTCATGGTGAGGGGGAGGCATGGAGATTCATTGACAACTGACGAGAGGCCTCTAATGAATGGAGGAGATTGATTTATGGATTACGTCTCCTCCCACCCGGAGCTTTCTCCGTCCCCACCACGCTTGCTTTGGGCACACCACACACACACACACACACACACACACACACACACACACACACACACACACACACACACACACACACACACACACACACACACACACACACACACGCACACGCACACGACACACATACACGTACACTCAGGGGGTGACAAAATACTGTCACTGATCATCAGCACGTTAGGACCCAGTAACGAGTTACCTCACATCGGCTTTTACTCGTCCCTGGTGCTGATGACGGTGTTGATGACGGCGTTGATGACTGTATTGATAACGGTGATGATTTCACAGCCATCCTGCTCGTGCATGCGGCCTGACACGCACGTGCAGCATGTCTGTCTGTCTGTCTGGCTCCAGTCTCCCCCTCCCCCTCAGGCTTCCTCCCTCCTCCACGCTAATGCATACCATTACGATACAGCCACTGGCATTTATTACAGGGAACATCAAAGACAGATAGCACTGTTCTCCCCTCGGCTAAGAAATAAGGCCAGTCACCTGAGATCAGAAACGGCTACGTTACCGCCGGGGCCAATCAGAGAGAAACGGCTTAAGTCCGGGTGCGAAAGGGGCCTGTGTGCCTCGCCTTGTGGAGACTGATCAAAACGTACACGGGTAGCAGCCATCACACTGACGACGAAGCTGAGTGAGCATGTCTCAACCACTGATCTAACATCACACACACACACACACACACACACACACACACACACACACACACACACACACACACACACACACACACACACACACACACACACACATACACCCTCCCCCCCAAAACAACAACAACAACAACAAAAAACACACACACACAAAAACACACACGTGGTAGTGTCTGTTTCGTTTCTCCCCTGCGGGTTTAGAATAACCAACTGTTTTGCTTTCAGATCGAAAGGCCTGCAGGACATAATAACAATAACGTACATTTATTCTGTGCTCATCAACGCCCTGAGCGCGCTCATGATACATATTAACCAAACGCACCATTCTGTACGCATATAGAGCAAATTCCAGCTACTGCAATTCACACAAAGTATTATTTGAAAGAAAGAAAGAAAGAAGAAGAAGCAAGTGCAAACCACACACACACACACACACACACACACACACACACACACACACACACACACACACACACACACACACACACACACACACACACACACATATCACCACCACCACCACCACCACCACCACCAACAACAACAACAACAACAACAACACAACTTTGTATGTGATTAATATCAAACTCTATGTGATGGTGCACTTGCTATGTGATGGTAGTACTTGCTTGGTTTTACCCGTTCATACAATCTTGAATAATTCTGACTTAGTTATTATTTGGTCACAAGGTACGGGTGTGTGTGTGTGTGGGTGGGGGGGGGGGGGAGGAGGGGGGAAATGGTAGAGGTTGTAGTTCGTTTCTGTATCTTACAACCATTTAAGCAGTCGTTCTATTTTGTGCCAGCTAAAGAAGAAAGATTGCCGGCACTGGAGACTGTTTCTGAAAGACGGATCGTTTCAATAGTTATCCCAGTTTGTGTAAAGAGCAGTGTTAATGGGAAGGTAAAACGTGAGGTTGTAACTTTTCAATAAGATCCCTTCCGATAAAAATCCATGTTTATGCAACCGTTTTGTGCATAAATAGTATAACGTTTAGCTTTCAAGGCACACAATAAACACATTTCCTGATTTGAATAAGACTCAAGTTGAACTCTTGAGGTTTTTGTTGTTTGTTTTTGAAGTAAGCGAGACTGACATTTTTTATGTCGGTAGTCTCAGTGGGGCTTTTCTTGTCCAAACCAGTCGTTTTGATTTGATTTCACTTCCATCCATTTATTAGGTCACGAGAGAGTCCTGAGATGAACTTTCCGTTTAGATTGTCAGTCGTCTTGGACTTTACTTCTTTTGTTTTGGCTGATAACTGATCAGCGGGCCTTCTGTTTCTGTGTCACGCGGACTGTTTTGCAACACAGCGATGTAACTTGATCTATAACAAAGCGAGGCCGAAAGCGCCTCTGCTCATGGAAATTATTTGTCTGAGGAACAAAACGATTTCAGATAAGGTATCTCACAATGTCTACCTCCTTTTCGTGACACTTCCGGCACGCCCTCAGAGGGCGGTCCTCCAGCCAGAATTAGTCTCCGTTACTCTGCTGCACACTGACGCTGAAAACAGATGGCCCGATCAGCGCTATCTGCAGGCCGTCACCGTGGACCTGGATATGTAGGTCCAGGCCTTTAGGCAGACAGCGGCTGTTGAGGGCTGTGAAGATGAGGGGAGACCGGGGCAGCTGCTGACATAAATTCCCTTTTCATTCGCATTGAAGCACAAATCAAGGTTACACAGTTCAAACCAAACGTAAAAGAAATGTAGATCACTTCAAAGAAGAAGAAGGAGAAGAAAGTGGGTGGGGTGAGGGGTGGGGGCATTTGTTCTGTCGGCACGGGTACGTGTGGAGACACCTATCGGGGTGGATGGAGACACCTATCGGGGTGTGTGGAGACACCTGTCGGGGTGGATGAAGACATCTATCGAGGTGGATGGAGACACCTATCGAGACAGGCGGAGGCAATTGTCGGGGTGCGTGGCAATACCTATCGGGGTGTGTGGAGACACCTATACTAGGGGCATGTGTCTGTGGAGACACCTATAGGGGCATGTGTCTGTGGAGACACCTATAGGGGTATGTGACTGTGGAGACACCTATAGGGGCATGTGTCTGTGGAGACACCTATAGGGGTATGTGACTGTGGAGACACCTATAGGGGCACGTGTCTGTGGAGACATCTATAGGGGCATGTGCCTCTTGAGACACCTATCGGGGCTGGTGGAACAGGTCGGGTGGTTTGAGACACCTATCAATCGGGTGGTTTGAGACACCTATCAGTGAAGGTGTGTGTGGATACACCTATGGGGAGCGGGATAGCTCAGTGGTTAGAGCGCCGGACTCGTGACTGAAAGGTCCCGGGTTCAAATCCCTGCCGGAGCGGCGGGAGAATTTTCTTCTCCAGGGTCGACTTTCTGTGCTGACTCTAATTTCGGTATCCGTTCCACCCCCGTGTTACCGCAGTAGCACGTAAAAGATCCCGGCCATTCTGCCAAAAAGTGCAGGTGGCAGGTTACAGCTAAGCACGCATACACCTTACGTATGTGGCTTTGCATGAAGTGACATTCTGCATGGTTGTATGGTGTACACAGAACTTGCGCCGAGATGGCTGCAGTTTCATGTGGCACCGGCC
>OY757548.1:17308592-17323592 GCA_963584105.1 Alviniconcha strummeri
CGGGTGCAGTTCAACCGATTGGAATATACACCATGCTGTACTTGGAACGGACAGGTTGAAACCGATGCTTTGGATCGTTTCCACCGTAAGGCTACGTTGACACATGCTCCGTTTGACACCAGATTCGGACGGTCCTCAACCGTACGGCCAAAAGGGTTCGTGTATTAGCGCCTTTACATATCACGCGTCCGACTATCCATTCTCTCCTCTCCCCCTCTGTCCCATCTCTCCTCTCCCCTTTTCTCCCATCTCTCCTCTCCCCCTCTATCCCGTCTCTCGCCTCCCTCTATCCCATCTCTCCTCTTCCTCTCCTGTCCCATCTCTCCTCTCCCTCTCTGCCTCTATCCCATCTCTCGCCTCCCTCTGTCCCATCTCTTGCATCTCTCGCCTCCCTCTGTCCCATCTCTCGCCTCCCTCTGTCCCATCTCTCGCCTCCCTCTCACCCATCTCTCCTTTCCGCCCTGCTCCCTTTATGTTTCCCTGTACGTGAATACTCGACTAAGGGACAACTATTTTGTTAATGCCACTGTCACTTGTTTTTATGATGTTCTTAAGAGATTTGTTTTTACCCCCTGTATGCCCCACTCAGCAGGTATCGTCCCTTTAGACCACTGCTAGTCAAACCTGACCTTTTATGTTTCCTTATGAATACGAATACATGAGTTAGGGACACCCGTGTGATGATGCCACTTTTGCTTGCTTTTTAGGATGGTCTTCAAAGGGTTTTGTTCCCCCCAGTATGCCCCACTCAGCGGGAATCGTCCCTACAGACCACTGTTCTGAAACCTGACCCTTTTTATTTCCATGTACATGAATACCTGACCAAGTGACATCCATTTGTCAAGGACACTTTGGATTGTTTGTTTTAGAACAGCCTTTTACAAAGGTTGTCCTTTCCCCCACAATGCCCCGTTGGCACCTCTCGGCAGGAATCGTCCCTACAGACCGCTGTCCCGCAAAATTACCCTCTTTATTTCCATGTACAGGAACACCTGACTAAGGCCACTTTCACTTTCCCTACGTTTTCAGGGTGGTCTTTAATTATGTTTTTTTCCGCCCAGTAGGCCCCACTCGCACCACTCTGCAAGAGCCGGTCCTACACAGACCACTGCGTCTGCTGATGGACTTTGATGGTAATGGCAACGATTGTCGCTGCGGCAGTCTCTTCCCGTGTGTTGTCGGGGAAGCCACGTTCGTCTGTGCGTGACGGATATCTATTAGTCCCCGCTAGGGTAATGGCCCCAACGGAGGCAGCTGATCAGTCGCTGTCACTTTGTGTGCTGCATCGGAGCGATGCCGCCATTGGTCAATTTGGCATTGCTGATGAGGTGAAGATTGAAGTCGTAATCTTGGGATCGTGTACCAGTTTGTCGTGGTGTCAGGTGCCAGTCTGCGTGGATATATAGCATCTTGCCGTCGCTGTCTTCGATTCGGAAAGGAACTAGGTTTACCTTCTTGTCCCTCAACTGAAAGAGAGGTATGGAGTTACCGTGGACTGATATTTGACGTGCGCATGAACACGCTGCCGACAGATCTGAGACTACGTGCGCGCGCATTCTGCCCCTCCGCCATTGGAAAGATAGCGTTCTGATTCCATTGTCTCACTGAAAATGAAAGCTTGCTTAAACATGACAAAAACTGTCTGCACTGTAACTGTAATCATACGGCAGACACGCTTGATTGTCTGCCCCTTGCCTATATAGCTGTAACTGTAGACACGGCTGTGACAACTCATGAGCTGGGTGAAAGTCGAGGTGGCCGTCCTGGGCTCCCGTCCCTAATAAGCCTACGGTTTCTGTGGACGTAAAGCAACACTCAACCTCAACAGCTGTGACAGACCTCCTGCACCGTGAATGTCGATACAGCGGCGACAGACGTTTTGTCCTGTGAATGGAAACACAGAGGTGACAGACGTTTTGCCCTGTGAATGGAAACACAGAGGTGACAGACGTTTTGCCCTGTGAATGGAAACACAGAGGTGACAGACGTTTTGCCCTGTGAATGGAAACACAGAGGTGACAGACGTTTTGCCCTGTGAATGGAAACACAGCTGTGACAGAAGCTTTGCCCTGTGAATAGAAACAGCGGTAATAGCCATGTGAATGGAAACAGCGATGACAGATGTTTTGCCCTGTGAATGTATAGACACAGCAATGACTATGTAATATCGTGGCAGCAATATTATTTTGTTCTTTCTCTCTCTCCCTCTCTCTCTCTCTCTTATCATTATGAAATACTGTTGGAGCAGCACTGTTTTCCAACGACACCGGCATCACGAGCCGTTGCTGCTCGGCAAGCCTCTGACTGTATAACATTTCTAGCAGCGGTTGGGTGTTTGGATGCGTAAGACTGGAGGTAGTCTGAGGGAGAGAGTAGAGATGAGAGCTGAGATTCAGCTTTCCCCTCTCCCTCTGTTGTCTCTCTCTCTCTGCTCCCTCTCCCTCTGTTGTCTCCCTCTCTCTGTGCTCCATCTCCCTCTGTTGTCTCCCTCTCTATCTGCTCCACCTCCCTCTGTTGTCTCCCTCTTTCACTGCTCCCTCTCCCTCTGTTGTCTCCCTCTCTCTCCGCTCCCTTTCCCTCTGTTGCCTCCCTCTCTCTGTGCCATCTCCCCCTCTGTTGTTTCCCTCTCTCTCCGCTCCCTCTCCCTCTGTTGCCTCCCTCTCTCTGTGCTCCCTCTCCCTCTGTTGTCTCCCATTCTCTCTGCTCCCTCTCCCTCTGTTGTCTCCCTCTCTCTCTGCTCCCTCTCCCCCTATCACCTGTCTCTTATCGCCTGTCACCCATCTCCCACTGTCATATCTCTCGTATCTCCCCCTTCTCCTTCTATCGCATCTCTGTCTCCAATCCTTCTCCCTCCATCTCTCTCCCTTCTCCCTCTGTCGCCTCTCTCCTCTCTCCCCTTGACCCTTTATCGCCTCTCCCATTCTCCCTCTATCGCCTCTTCTCCCTCTGTCGCCTCTCCCCTTCTCCCTCTATCGCTTCTCCCCTTCTCCCTCTATCGCCTCTCCCCTTCTCCATCTATCGCCTCTCCCCGTCTCCCTCTGTCGCCTCTCCCCTTCTCCTTCTATCGCCTCTATCGCAACTTCCCTCTCCCTATATCGCCTGTCCTCTTCTCCACATCTCCATCTATCATCTCTCTCTGTCTCTCTCTGACTCTCCCTTCCCCTCTATCGCCTTTCTCTCCTCTCCTCTCCCCTCTTCTCTCCTCCCTCTCCCTCTGTCGGATCTCTCTCTTTTCTCCCTCTGCTCTCGCTATCGCCTATGCCTCTTACCCCTCCCCCTCTCTCTCGCTATTTAAAGAGGGATCGATGGCGTTTTCTTGGCCATCCATCAGTGGGTCCTGGCTGACCCGCCCGGCGTTCTCCTGCGACAGACGGACGACTTGAGGGGTGCTGGCAGTTTCCACGAGTGGCGTTCACTGCACGAAGCATCCCACACTGGACTAGGGCATTGATCAGTCCACCATTTCCCTGGCTTTTCAGTATTCCCGTGTTCTGAGGGCTTTTGCACGGACAGCGAGTCGCCGCAGCGCAGTGGTGGCAAGTCACTCCCTGGGTCTCTACCAGTTCCCTTGTTTGTACAACCGTTACCGAGGCAAAAGAAAAAGGGATTGGCGGTGGGGGTAGGGGTGGAGCACTGCCGTGACTAATTCCTCTCTATGTTGTTGTTGTGAGAGAAAAAAAAATATATAAAAAATTAACATTCTAAGTACCTGCGCTCTTCTCATTGTCTATGTGTTTGTCTGTCTGTATCCCTTTCTCTCCCGCCTCCGTTCCTTTCCTCCCGCTTCTCCTCCCCGTCACCAAGGGGCAGCACTCTGTCGTCAGACTCGTCCAGGTCGCAGGGCAAAATGCAGAGCTTCTCCGGAGTCAACTGCCCGCGACCCTGACCGTGACCTTGACCGTGACCCTGCCCGTCCACCGCCACCACACTCTCCCTCAATATCTTCCCTCTCTCCCTGCTGTCTCCCTCTCCCTCGATCTCTCCCCTCTCTCCCTGCCCTCTCACACTCCCCTCTCCCCCCATCTCTCCCCTCTGTCCCTGCCACCTCCATCTCCCGCCATCTCTCTCCTCTGCTGCCTCCTCTATCTCTCGCTTGTTCTGCAGCCACGTTTTTCGTACGTAGCCCTGAGAGGTCAATCCCGCAGCTGGCCCGTTCTCACTCTCCTCTTCCTCTTCTGTCCTCACAGTGGAGCGGACAGGGCGGCGGCTGCTGATGGCGGCGGAGGCGCGGCGTAAGGAGGCGGCGCCAGTGAAGAGACGGCCCATGTCGGCCCCCAAGTCCAGCGAGATGACCGCCATCCCGCGCATCGTGCTCGAACACCGCGTCGGCGACCAGGAGCCCGGCGGCGACCCGGCCACCTCCGGCCCGACGCTGTCCGCCCCCAACGGGCCCGGGCCGAGGCCGGTGAGCGGGGGCGCGGACAGCCCGGAGCTGCACGAGTACGTCCCGCACCGCTGCAACTCGGACATCGGGCTGCCCACGGCCAGCATGCCCAACCTCAGCCTGGCCCTCGGCATGGGCGAGAACGGGGCGGGCGACAAGCTCGGGGTCTACTGCTCCCCGCGCACCACGCGCCGCTCCGTGGACCTGGACGTGGGTCCGCGCGACCCCGCGGCGCGCGCCGAGTACGAGTGGCTGGAGGACAAGACGTCGTCGTTGCGCGTGCTGAGCGCGGGGAGCCGCGTGGGCAGCGCCATCAGCCTGAACAGCGTGTGCACGGCGCACAGCGTGGGGCTCCTCTCCAACGACTCGGACGACGACTACCAGGAGGCCTCGCTGCACGATGGCAGCGTGTCCGGGGCAGCGCCGCACAGCGAGCGCGCCGGCCAGCTGCGCCGGCTGCAGTCCTACCCGGAAGAAGACAAGACCGGAAATGACGCGGGGGTGACGCCGCGCACCTCCCACTCCCTGTGCAATCTCAAGGCCGTTCAGGCCCCGGCGGCGGTGGTGACGGTGGACGGGCAGGGTCACGTTCCGGTTCAAGGTCAAGGTCAGGGTCGCGGGCAGTTGACTCCGGAGAAGCTCTGCCTTTTGCCCTGCGACCTGGACGAGTCTGACGACAGAGTGCTGCCCCCTGGTGACGGGGAGGAGAAGCGGGAGGAGAGGGGCGGGGGCGGGCAGCGAGCGGCGCGCAGGGAGGTGTACGACGACGGCAAGAAGGTTCACATGGTCAGCTACGGCAAGGGGTCCGCGTCCATGCGGGAAGGGCGCATCAGACGGTGGCTGCAGGACATGGACAAGGCCAGCGAGTGACGCCCCGCGCCGCTCTGGGGCCTGCAGTATATACAGACAGGAGCAGCAGGTGCGCTGTGGGGCCTGTAGTATATACAGACAGGAGCAGCAGGTGCGCTGTGGGGCCTGTAGTATATACAGACAGGAGCAGCAGGTGCGCTGTGGGGCCTGTAGTATATACAGACAGGAGCAGCAGGTGCGCTGTGGGGCCTGTAGTATATACAGACAGGAGGAGCAGGTGCGCTGTGGGGCCTGTAGTATATACAGACAGGAGCAGCAGGTGCGCTGTCGTCGCCCACAGTCTCTTCGCTTCATTCCAACGGTGACGCTTTGGGTTATATGTCCGTGTGAAGTTACGGGTAAAATAATATTCTGAATATTCTTTGCCGGATGGGGATGTTGTGGTGAAACGTGTATACTGATGCATGAACTGACGCGTGAACAGCGTTCCAGTGTGTTCAGGACATTGCGGCAATCAAACCATTAATCACTGATGATGTATTCGTCGTTGACAACTATTCTGAAGATTTTTTTTTTTTTAAATGACACGTTAGTAAAATGGGTTCTAATTTGTGATCAGTCAACCGTGGTCAGCTGAAGTGACACATCCAGTGGAGGACTCCCTGGAACAGTTACCGAGGAGGTTCATCATTTATTCTGACCTTGGGCCTTCAAGCAGCAAGAGGTGGTCGGTCTCTAGGACTGCTGTCACCGCCGTGTCCACCACCTTCCTTTACTACAAACAAAGAAGGCGTTTAGATTCGAATTATTTTAGTCAAACAAATTGTTGTACAGCATCGTCACATATGCATTGTCGGAACCCAATGCTACCAGCCCAGAATGCTGCAGCCTCCTCACTCGAACTTAAAACAATGATTGTAGCTACTATGCACTTTACTTGCATAACGGTGTATTCCTTCCTGCTATACTGTGGAGTGTTGGGTTCTGCTACATTGTGGGAGTGTTTGGTTCTGTGGGAGTGTTTGGTTCTGCTACATTGTGGAGTGTTTGTTCTACTACACTGTGGAGTGTTTGGTTCTGCTACACTGGTTCAGTTCAGTTTGGTTCAGTTTTGGAGTGCTCTGGAGTGTTCGCTCTGATACACTGTGGAGTGTTAAGTTTTTGATACACTGTAGAGTGTTCAGTTCTGCTACACTGTGGAGTGTTTGCTCTGATACACTGTGAAGTGTTCATTTTTGATACACTGTGGAGTGTTCAGTCCTGCTACACTGTGGAGTGTTCGGTTTTGCGACACTGTGGAGGTTTCGGTCTTGCTACTTGATGGAATGTTCAGTGCTGATACACGGTGTAATATTCGGTTCTGCTACACTGTGGAATGTTTGGTTCTGTTACACGGTGGAGTGCTCGGTCTTGCTAGGTGGAGGAATGTTCTTTCATGCGAGACTGTGGAGTGTGGAATCTTTGATTCTGCTACACTAACACTGAGGAATATTTGATCCTGCTACACTAACACTGGGGAATATTTGATCCTGCTACACTAACACTGAGGAACATTTGATCCTGCTACACTAACACTGAGGAATATTTGATCCTGCTACACTAACACTGAGGAATATTTGATCCTGCTACGCCAAGTATTCGTCTCTGCTACACTGACTGTTCTTTCTAGTTACACTGAATATTTGCTCCCACTAAAGTGGTTCTACCGTCACACACCTCTAAGGTGACCAACGCTGCGGGTTGTCGCTGGCGGTTCCTACTGCAGTTGGAGAGCTGTCGCTGCGTTTGTCTGCATCTTGAAACGTGCACTTGCAGTAAAACCTTACTTTTGCAGCTGCAAGAATGGAAGGAAGCGTTGCCGCGGCAGCAACAACTTGCTGTGGGTCGCACCGATAAAAATTGGCAGTTACGAAAGTTCCTACTTGAGGCTGTGGCATAACAAAACCTTTCTAGCAATAGGTTTAGCTGTAAAAACGAGGGCCAGCTGGTTTGGTCGCTGTAAAGTCGATTTTCTCGCCGCTGCTGAAGTGAAGTTGTCAGTTTTCAGTACACGCTTGCATTTGCTCTCGAATTGTGGCTTCGGCCGCCAGAGACAGTCCTTTGCGTCCCGTCTGGTGGAGTGTGCGCGAAGTATTACTTTCCCCGCTCCTTTCCCGTCAGCTGAATAACAGTTGATCTAGGTCAAAGATCACTGTTTACTGTTGCAATACATGGACATGCAGGCGTCACACATCAAGCTATGTATCATGTTGCTATGTTGCTCCTTAAATGTTTTGTTATACGTTTTCCCCCCTTTGAATGTTATCATTGTCCTCTTTTGTGAAACTTGCCGGTCCCCATTCAACTATTTCCACTGAATCATTTCTATCTTACCTGGGACTTGGAGAGAACGATTCAGAGGCTGGAGTACGTGCTGAGGTATGTTAAAGATACGTGTAAGTTTTGCACTGGAATCTGCGCTGGTGCTGCAAGAGTTTACGTGGGGCTTACCATTGCCTGATGACAGGCTGTAAAACATCTGGGAATAATCGTATACCTGATTCGTTCACACCCCTTCAAACTATTCCTTTCATTGCCCACGCGCAGTTTCCACCGTCTACACCACGCATCAAAAACCGTCTGGTACTCGCTTGGGGACAATAACTGAGCTCTGAAATCGCAGGTTTTGACAGGTCCTGGACCTCCAAAACTTCCCTCTCTGCCATGTTTTCTGGTGCCAACTGTTGAGTGCTTATCACAGACGGGCTGCAGCACTTCAGAAAGACTGGGTCACGTGTCGATTTCTCCGGAAGAACGTTTACGGTGGCTAGGCTGTTACAGCTGGGGTAAAACTGGGAGGGGAGGGGGGGGGGGGGGTGGGTGTCACTCTCAAACAAACTCTAGTCATTCTTGTTTCAGACTTTTGCCACTAGAAAACGAGTGGAATGTATAGTTGCTCACGACAGAATAGCTGAGCATTTACGAACACCGATGAAAACACGCATATCATAAGCGTACCCGTACTGCTGTGTACACCACTTCCATTTTTCCAAAAGGCTACCAAGCGTAACTTCAGAATAGTTTTTCATTGATTTACTTTGTTGGGCGAGAGGGGTAAAGGAGCGGTTAATACAGATTTGGCGAGACGAAGGACCCCAGTTCAAACTAAGTCGGCAGGGAACGGAGCTGATCGCATGACTCACTGTGACCAAGCTCTTGGAGACTGACCCCAGGTCAGTACTTCGTCCAGTCTTGCTTTCCATTTTGACTGGACTTTGGTTGTTGTTGTTGTTTTGTATGAACAGTTGTTGAGCACCTCATAGCGAGATGAGCCCTGAGCACTTCACAGTAGCAACTGTAGCACTCTTCTCTGTATCCGAGCAGACCACTGCTCTGTAGTCCTATGCAACTCTGTAGTTTTACACAGCACGTTGCGAATACCCACCGAAGTGGTTACAGCGCTGTTTTAGTTGTTGGCTGGTGCCACGTGAAACTGCTGCCGTCTCGGCGCAAGTTCTGTGTACACCATACAATCATGCACTAGTTTGCAGTGTCACTTTATCATACGTAGGGTGTATGCGTTTATAGCTGTAACCTGCAACCTGTACTTTTGGCAGAATGACCGGGATATTTTACGTGCTACTGCGGTAAAACGGGGTGGAATGGATACCGAAATAAGAGTCAGCACAGAAAGTTGACCTGCCTGGGCTCGAACCCGAGACCTTTCGGCCACGAGTCCGTCGGTCTACCCCACTCCCGACTCCCCATGTGACCTCTGTTGTGACTATTCTTGAGACTGGTCCATTGCAGCTCTGTTAGAGAGTAATTGAAGTTGAGTCGACTGCCAATGGAAATCGGGGTTACAAATGAAGACTTTAAAACAAAATCTGTTTTGAAAATATTTTAAAGTTACGGGTCATCTGTCATCAGAAATGGTACACCCGTGGTACGTCGTGTTACACCCACACAACAATGTTATAATCATGTAGTCAGCGGTTCAGGATGTCCTAATATTCCTGTACTGTTAAAATCAGGTGATCATGAAATCAGTGTTCGAAGTAAGTATCACAGAATGTTTTCTCACCGACACAACTAAAAATGATAAGATCTGACACTGGTTTGTGCAATAATTATGCGCTTTAAAAGGATCAAAATAAAGATTCATGTTTATAAGACTGAACAAAAATGTGCAAATCTGAAGTGAAAACATATTTCATAGCAACTTTAAAAGGATCAGACCAGTTTACTAGTGTACAAATAAAGGAGAACTGTTTCTGGGGAATTGCCTCAATCGAGCATGACATGATGTGTGGGTAAAAGTCGTCCATTTTTGTCGCAGCAGTTCAAAGTCCAGGTGCCAAATTTGTTTTTAATATATTCCATTTCTTCGGATGGTAACAGATAATTAGTTTTTAGTTTTTTTTGTTTTTGTTTTGTTTTGTTTTTTGTTTTTTTGTTTTTCGGAGGGGGGAGGTGGGGGGGGGGCGGGGGCAGAAGGAGATAAGGCTTTTCGGTCGCTAAATGGTCTGATGGCGTTATTATCTGAGACGCATTACAGGAAAACACTAGTCTATACCATCTTGTTTTCAGCTCTTTTTATTGGTAGTGTTTGGTTTGTGCACGTAGTGATCTTCGTTTGCGAACGACAAATACAATGTTTGGATTTTTTGTTGTGATTTTATAGACTTTGGAGAAGTTTCGTTGACTTTTGATTGTTGTATGTGTACGTATATATTTTAATGACTGCTTTCTCTCTCTCTCTCTCTCTCTCTCTCTCTCTCTCTCTCTCTCTCTCTCTCTCTCTCTCTCTCTCTCTCTCTCTCTCTCTCTCTCTCTCTCTCATTCAAACAAAGGCTAGTAGATATGTTTATACAGGAATGGTCTGGAGCTGTTAGAGATAAAGATAGGTATGAAATTTATCGGTCTTTTAAGACGATCTTTGAAAAGGAGAAGTATATTTTAAACACTGATATATATTGCTTTAGAGTGGCTGTATCACAGGCTAGATTTGGAGTACTTCCATTAAACAACAACTTACACCGGTACAGCGTTTTATCTCTAGACAGAAATTGTGCTTTTTGCATAAATGAAATTGAAAACGAACATCACTTTTTGTTTAAATGCCCTATGTACGCGGACCTCAGAAGGAAATTTATACCAGATTCTTCCTTTAGATCCTTAAAAACAGCACTCGAAGCAAGAAATCAAATTCTATGTCGGAATGTGTCAAAGTTTATTTTTCATGCCACAAACAAAAGAAAACAATTTCTTGATAGTAAGTGTAGGAATGGGTGACACTGCAGTTGTACCAAAATTGATAATTCTCTGTGTGTGCGAATGACCCCCCCCCCCCCCCCCGTCCCCACCCGTTTATTTATTCGTTTACCTTGCTTGATTCCATGCCCCCCCCCCCACCCCCCACCCCAACCCCTTTGTTTGTATAATGGCCTATGGCCGATGTACAATAAACAATTCGAGTTCGAGTTCGAGTTCTCTCTCTCTCTCCCCCAGCTCCAGAATCCTGAGTAGGGGAGCACCAATATGCGTTTGATTCGATTTCCCTTGTAAAAAAACTCCTACAATCCAGATAATATACCTTGAATGTTTGCACTGCCACGACCTTGAAAGTGAAAGACGTTGCAATGTGTAGGCCAACTGTTTAGAAAGCGGCTTATGTAAACGTGGTCTGACAGGAACTGCAGGCAAACCGGGAACAACCAAAGCCTATGGAGCAACGTGAGTGCATGTGGCCGTAACCGGCCTACGGAGATTTTCGATAGGCCGGTGGTGAAAGCTGTCGACAAGCTCAACTCGGCGCTGAACCACCGTTGTAGAAAAAAGAAAAGAAAAAAAAAAGAAAGAAAAGAAAATTTAAAAGAAGAAGAAGAAGGAAAATGCACTCGATGTCTGCAGGTAGGAAATTTTGACTGCTTTTCGTTCTTCACAAGCAATCGTCATGGCACAATGCACTGATGATTGCCCAGTTACAATGTATATGATACTTTTTTTGTTTGTTTTGGGGTTGCTGGGGGGGGGGGGGGGGACGCTCATGACACTGTAGTTCCTTGGAAAGGCATGCGTATGCTAGTGTATTTATTAGCCAAGACGTGCTATGCGCGCGCACACACACACACGTACGCACACGCACACGCACACACACACACACACACACACACACACACACACACACACACACACACACACACACACACACACACACACTCACTCACTCACTCACACGCACATATACACTCACACTTGTCACACACACACACACACACACACACACGCACGCACGCACGCACGCACGCACGCACGCACACGTGACACGCATACACAATATACACGTACGCACGCACACTCACACACGCATACGCACGCACGCACAAACACGCAGGCACGCGAACGCACACACGCACGCCACGTGCCCATGTAGTGCACAGGCCTAAGCAGTGCAAGCGTGGTGTTGACCTTTCTCTGGAACCGGTGGGCTGACCTCGGCCATCGTGTGCACAGTGACTGTAACCCGACTTCCGTTCACTGCATTCAGTGACACCTTGTTCAAATGCTAATGATCTCTCTTGAATCTGTGTCAAGGTTTATGCCTCCGCCCCCCCCCCCCCCTTTTTTTCTTTTCTTTTTTTCTTTCTTTTCAGTCTCTAGCGTACAAAAGGCGTTTTTTTCCTTGGTTTATTTGTGCGTTTTTAATTGTTACAAACACATACATAATGTTAGTAATCGAAAGATTTAACTAATATGTGCGCATCGTTCGATTGCTCTCAACACAAGAATGTTCATCCCATTAAAGGTAAATGCTGACATGCCAAAAAGCTGGTACTATGTATGACTGTTATATTCACTTGACCGGTTATCTTCCTGTTTGGTAACCAGTGGTTATGGATTTGCTCACCAGATTCTTATCCGGAACTTATTTGTGATATCTATATATATTTAATATACGAACTGCTGAAGACACAATCGTAATACTGGCGTACACACACACACACACACACACACACACACACACACACACACACACACACACACACACACACACACACACACACACACACACACACACACACGCACATACATCAGATCGCATACACACACAGAGCTGTTGACGCAGTTACAGGCTCCTTTTGTGTACGTGCAAATATGGCAGAGTAGACATTCCCTGGGTGGCCAGAGAGAGCGCTGTAACCAAGGACAACCAGAATCAACAACGGGAATCTCAGCTGGGCTGCTTCAGGCCCCATAGCGCCTGCTCCACCCGCTCTGCAGGACGTCAAAACGGGGGGGGGGGGGGTTGCAGCCACAGTTTTCGTGGAGGAGCGCGTGGGCAGTTATTTAGTTAGTGACAGGAGTTTAGCTTCTGTTAGTCACATGGGTGAACTCAGAACGATGAACATCGGTCTTAAAGTCAGTACACATTTACTTCAATCGTGTAGAAGTAAACTACGCATTTCTTGTGGGGATAAGGCACATGTTTCATCGTGAATGTAAGACACATTTGTTGTTGTAGACCTATTAAGGTACACCTTTCATTGTGATGTGAAGTACACAAACTTTTGTGGACGTAAGTTATGCATTTTGTATGGACATAAAGTATACGTTTCACTGTGGACATAACACGTTTCTTGTGGCTGTAAACTACACATTTTTGTGGACGCAAAGTGTATAGTGTGTGTGTGTGTGTGTGTGTGTGTGTGTGTGTGTGTGTGTGTGTGTGTGTGTGTGTGTGTGTGTGTGTGTGCGTGCGTGCGTGCGCGCAAAACACACATTTCATATGGACGTAAGGTGGAATTTTTTGTTTGTTATTGTGATGTACACGTTTCTTGCGGATTCAAAGTACGCATTCCATATAGATGTAAATAAGATACACATTTCTTGTGGACGTAAGGTACACATTCTGTCATGGACTCAAGGTACATATTTCAATGTGAACGGAAAGTACACATTTCATATGAATGTAAGATACATATTTTTGTGGACGTATACATTTTTTGTGGACATGAAATACACATTTCTTATGGACGTAAAGTATACATTTTTGTTGTAAAGTACATACTTCATATTGACGTAGGGTACACACTTCTTGCTGACGTAGGTTAACATTGCATATTGACGTAGACTGCGCATTTCAAGCTGACGACACGAACACAGTTCTTGTGGACGTAACGAACTCATTTCACGTGAAAGCGGCACACAAGCTTTCAATTTACTTTACTGTAAAAGCTGCAGTACTGACATTTTCCAGAAAAGAATTGTCAGCTGTGTTTGGGGCACAGTCAGTTGTGTTTGGTACACCGTCAGCTGTGTTTGGTACACCGTCAGCTGTGTTTGGTGCACCGTCAGCTGTGTTTGGTACACCGTCAGCTGTGTTTGGTGCACCGTCAACTGTGTTTGGTGCACCGTCAGCTGTGTTTGGTACACCGTCAGCTGTGTTTGGTACACCGTCAGCTGTGTTTGGTGTACCGTCAGCTGTGTTTGGTACACCGTCAGCTGTGTTTGGTGCACCGTCAGCTTGGTACACAGTCAGTTGTGTTTGGTACACCGTCAGCTTGGTACACTGTCAGCTGTGTTTGGTACACCGTCAGCTTGGTACACCGTCAGCTGTGTTTGGTACACACCGTCATCTGTGTTTAGTACACCGTCAGCTTGATACACCGTCAGCTGTGTTTGGCATACCGTCAGGTGTGTTTGGTGCACATTAAGCTGTGTTTGTCGACCACTGACTGCACGTGCAGACCCACCGTCAGGTAACCACCACAACCACCTACTCTTCTTCTTTTTTTCTCTCTTTTTTTTGCCCCATTTTATTTTATCTTATGGACATTCGATTTGTCGTCTCGGGGTGAGCCCGAAGCGCTTCACAGCGGTGCCTGTCAGCGATTCCGAGCAGACCCAATGCGCTCCAGTCGTGTGGACTCTGAATGAGTGACTGTAGCTTTACACAGCGCAGTTCTGAGTATCCATCGAAATGGTTCACTTACAGCACTGTTGTAACTGCATGTGTGTTTAGCTGTGAGGGTTACCCTAAGTAATTCAGGTCTTTGTTGTTGTGTTTGTGTAACGTGTTTCGAGCGCTGATTAACTCCCTTGTTTGTTGATTCTGCACATGCGCATACCTCAGTCTGTCTCAGACAGTGACATTAGTGTTATCTACATTTGGTTCGATAACGTGCAAATGAGCATGCCGGAAACGTAGCAGTTGATAACGACCCATTTGCTGATAGAACGCAGAATGTTTCATCTAACCGGTCTACTACACTCATAAGGACCGTTCCATGACTACATTATCCTTGCCATCTGAAAATCAATGATTTTGTCGGATGAATATCTGCTTCTGTCACCTGATCATGGAAATAGAAGAGACCAGAACAGCATACTACTAAACAATAGTGAACATTTTTGTATAGATTTTTGCTTTGTCAGATTGTGACGGTACTTATGTGGAAGCGTCTACTGTTACCATGGTTTTCAACCGTACTTACTTAGAAAATTACTGTGTAGGTTGCTGCTTTTTCTTCTTCTCATTCTTAAGTGTTAACAACAAAACTGGCAAGGGACACTAGGTGTTAATAGAATAGAAGCCTGCCCCGTGGCTCAAAGTGCTGAACAAACATAACTTAACACACATTATATACATCGAGATAGAAAATGTTATCCGAGATAGAGAATGTGCTTTTTACGTTATCTGAGATTATTTTTTTAATCACTTAATATGAAGTCCCCCACCCCTTTCGCAAGCATTTCATCGTGGGACTTTTATTCAAAATGGCATGCATCCATCTTCCACAATACACTTTCACTCACTCGGCCTT
>OY757548.1:17327777-17390930 GCA_963584105.1 Alviniconcha strummeri
AAGAGGTTCAGTGAAATGCTATTCACGGACACGCCACACCCACCAATGCAGTCCGCACAGGCACTGCAACTCTTCGTATGCACGTTCATGCAGCAGTCAGCAGTGAACCGCCGATCCAAACAGGATGAATGAGAACCTGATTGAACCAGGTGTGATCACTGACGCCCGCACCAAGATGGCTGTGTACAGGAGAGGAGGGCCAATCGATGGTGGCGGCGGTCACGACAGCTGCCGGTCACTCCCAAACTGGAGACCCACGTGTCGCCAGCCGGCGCTGATCGACTGTCAGCAGCGGTGTCTCTCGCTTTAGAGCCGCTGCCAGTCTCTGGAGAGGATCAGTTGGATGAAGTGTCACACAGAGATGGACACGAGGTCACTGCACCGTATTTCCCCCTGAACAAAGTGACTTCGGTCGGCTGCAGGAAATTAAATTAAAAACACAGAAAAGGTTGAGAACAACACTTATTTTAGTCACAAAATACCAAACGTACGCACATTTTCAGCGAAAACACTTTTTTGAAGCAACAGACAAATAACAGACTAACAAAGGAGGACAGGAGGAAACTTGACCACCCCGCCTTTAATTGGTGGAGGTTGGGGTGGGGTGGGGTGGGGGGTGGGGGGTGTGCAAGCACAAGGCCAGACAACAAACAGCGATCTTGTTTCAGGACGCAGACAGTCAGCTTGGTCAGATTTGTTCAGGAAATGAATCCAGGCTGTAGATTAGAGAGAATCCACACAGCCCAACAATTGTCCCTTCTGTTTTACCAAAAGGATGAAACAGCATCATGTTGCCTAAGAAAGCGGACCAACGGCCTAAAGCTACTGACACACTACAGACCAACCGCCTGAAGCTGTAGACACACTACGGACCAAAGATCTGAAGCTATAGACAATTAAACTACGGACCAACGGCATGAAGCTACAAACTACGGACCAACAGCCTCAACAGCCTAAAGCTATAGACAAACTACGGACCAACAGCCTAAAGCTATAGACAAATACGGACCAACGACCTGAAGCTACAGACAAACTACGGACCAACGGCCTAAAGCTGTAGACAAACTACGGACCAACGGCCTGAAGCTACAAACTACGGACCAACGACCTAATGCTATAGACAAACTACGGACCAGCGGCCTAAATCTGTAGACAAACTACGGACCAACGGCCTAAAGCTATAGACAAACTACGGACCAACGGCCTGAAGCTACAGACCAACGACCTAACTGTAGTCAAACTACGGACAACGGGTTCAAACTTCAGACTATAGACGAGTGGCCTGCTTCTAGACAAAATACATTCTTTTTGTGGCCTATGCAGGGTCCGATTTCAGGAAGAATTGTGGCGTTAGCTGATTAAAAAGTCGGTCCATTCATGGAAATAGAACCACCGGTGATGGCCAGACTGCGTGACAGTATCCGATTTGATTCATTACAGAATACAGCGAAGCCGTGTTTTTGCACGGAAAGGTCAGTCTACTTTCCGCTTGGAAGCTCACAATACTTTAACGTAGGCATAGTAGCCGAGTGCTTGCAACAGATTGTTCGTGGTCAGGGCAAGCCTTGCTGACAAACGTTCTACAATTTGTTTAATGAATAATTAGGAGAAAAGCTGAAATTTATTTAGTCCTGATGTACCCTGTGTGATTTACCAACTAACCAACCTTGCCGACTGCAACCGGCAATATCAGCGAAATTGTCCTGAGTGATAAAGGGCCGAGCTGGATTTGTGTGTGTGTGTGTGTGTGTGTGTGTGTGTGTGTGTGTGTGTGTGTGTGTGTGTGTGTGTGTGTGTGTGTGTGTGTGTGTGTGTGTGTGTGTGTGTGTGTGTGTGTGTGTGTGTGTGTGTGTTGGTGCGGTCTTTCAGATAGCTGTAGCAGAGGTTTCGTTTTGTTTGGGGTAGTGCAAACATCGTGTCTATACAATTTCGAATGAATTTTTATCCCATTTTTCATCTCGTCCTTTTCCTCAGCCCAAAGCAATATGGCAGTTTGGCAGAACCCCCCATTGTAGACTGCCGCTCACTTAACTGGCACGTCAGAGCGCCGATTGACATTGAGCAACTTTTTTCTCTCTTTTTTTTTTTTGTTGCTACTGAATGGTGCCACCGGGTATTTTGGTCGTTGTTGTTTTTGTTTTGTTGCTTTGACTGAAGGCCACGTTGTCCAAGTGGTGGCTGTTGGACAGACATCTGGTTCTGTGGCTGGTGTGTGCGTGGTGGGTGTTGCACGATCTGGTACTGTGACTAGTGTGTACGTTGTGGCTGTTGGACAGACACCCGTTTCTGTGACTGATGTGTGCGTTGTGGTGTTGGACAGACACCCGTTTCTGTGACTGATGTGTGCGTTGTGGTGTTGGACAATCTGGTGCTGTGACAAGTGTGTACGTTGTGGGTGACTTTAGCGTGTGCGTGGTGGGTGTTGGACAGACACCTGGTGCTATGACTTCAGTGTGTGCATGATGGGTGCTGGACAGACACCTGGTTCTGTGACTAGTGTGTGCGTGGTGGGTGGTGGATAGACACCTGGTGCTATGACTTCAGTGTGTGCATGATGGGTGCTGGACAGACACCTGGTTCTGTGACTACGTGGTGGGTGTTGGACAGACACCTGGTTCTGTGACTGGTGCGTGTTGGATAGACACCTGGTTCTGTGACTGGTGCGTGTGGTGGGTGTTGGGCAGACACCTGGTTCTGTGACTGGTGCGTGCGTGGTGGGTGTTGGACAGACACCTGGTTCTGTGACTAGTGCGTGCGTGGTGGGTGTTGGACAGACGTGGTTCTGTGACTAGTGCGTGCGTGGTGGGTGTTGGACAGACACCTGGTGCTGTGACTAGTGCGTGCATGGTGGGTGTTGGACAGACACCTGGTGCTGTGACTAGTGCGTGCATGGTGGGTGTTGGACAGACACCTGGTGCTGTGACTAGTGCGTGCATGGTGGGTGTTGGACAGACACCTAGTGCTGTGACTAGTGTGTGTATGGTGGGTGTTGGACAGACACCTGGTGCTATGACTTCAGTGTGTGCGTGGTGGGTGTTGGACTGACCCCTGGTTCTGTGACTAGTGTGTTCTTGTGAATGTTTGTAAAGCTAAGAAACCTGACCACATCCATCCTATTCTTCAAACTGAATTGGCTACCTGTAACACATATCATTCAGTACCAACTTTGTGCGCTCCCATCTTGTGGTGGTGGGCACTACAGAAATCCCCTTTATGATTACTGGAAAGACACGTGGTGATGTGACTGCAGCGTGTGCGTGGTACCTTGACACCGAAATACGGCTCAGGTCACTGTTCAGAACTGAACACAACCTCATCACAAAAATGACTGGAAGCTCTTGCTTGATCAGTTTTGCCTACTGCACCAAACATCTCCCCTAAATCAAAAGTAACAAAAACGTAAGTGCCATATGGGTGTGATCATCCTGATGTAACCACCCTACAAACTTTCAACTTCTCCACAAAGCCTTTTAAGGTGCAAGTTATGACAACCATGGGGACGAGGTAGAACTCAATACAGTCAGTCTGCCCATTATTCCCTCTCTCCCTTCTCAGATGGTTCTTTAAACACACAAAGGTCCTGTCTTATGCTATGTCAGAAACAACCAACTGTTGTACTGTAAAATCAGCACAGAGCACTACTTAAGTGTTGGGCCTGCTGTTGAATGCTTTGTGAAAGATTAGGATCTGTAGTGGTGTGCATACACTGTACACTGAATGAATAAACAAACACACAAGGGCAGAGGAAACGTTCACGTGGGTATATTTTAAAATATGGAGAAACAAATGTTACAGAGTAAAGTGTCTTCCTCATCCCTTTCACACAATCTAAAAGTGAACAAAACAAAGAAAAAAGGTTGCAATCTTGCTTTTCTTTCTTTCTTTTTTTCAAACACATTTTCAATACGTACAGAGAAAAGGAGAAATTGGCAATATTATAATATATACTTCCTGTTGTCACCAACAGACAATGCACATTTCACTGAAAACATTTTCACCAACAAGTGACTAGAATGTCCACATATAAATGATGGAGAATGCTCTCATAATCTGCAACAGCATGAGGCTACAGCATTTCCACATGTACCAACATCACTTGGCATTGTATGTGATGTCTGGCCTTGGGTCCCTTGTAAACTGCGTCAATCAAGCACTATTTCCTTTCATGTGATAACAGCGGTGGAAAACCCGGGGCTTTCCAGGACACAGGGGATGATTTAAGGGGAAAACAAGATGAGCAATTATGCTCAGGTAACTCCTATTCAGGTGGAAAGCCAGAAAAATGTCATCTCACACAAAGCACATTGTGTCTTGTCTTTTTAATGTATGTAGCAAGCATATGTTTAAACTACACTGGACAAGAATCTAAAAAGTTATTTTGCAGTTTATGTTTCCAACACACCTGTGACCTTGAAACAAGGTCAAGAACCAATATAAATCTCAAGACCCTATATTGACTGTTGCAGATAAGCAAAGTCTGAAGGACCTCACTTAAACAGTGTCCAAGAAAATGCCAACGCTTCTTTGCCAAATTAGAAATCATGTTATCTCCCTTGTACATCAAAGTGAAAAATAAGTCTACTCTTGATGCAGATGGAAAATTAACAAAGTTCAAACTTAATCAAATAAGAACATAAAATGTTCACTTAAAACTGATGGGCACTGCCATGATGGTAACTGAAAGTGATATGAACTGATGAAGTTCAATGAGTGGAACTGTCCTACAAAATCTGACAGCCATCACAATCACCACGTCCAAGAAATCACGATGTCAGACACAAATGGCCAGCTGGCTGGGCCCAACACTGATCATTACATATAGACTTCATCTTTTTCATGCCAGCCGAAAGTGGTAATACCTACAGGTGACACACTGAACCTGAAGGTTTGGCAAGGATAGATTTCAACAACAATCATGAGCATTTGTGGGCTCTGTCATGCAGACTACTGTGTTCACCTTTTGACAAAAAACAAACAAAAGGGACACACACACATCCATACAGCAGCAAAAAATATGCGAACATATTTAATATACACAGATGGAACATAATCAATAAAAGAACAAAGAGAAATAACTTTGCTGATGAGCCATCAAAATGAGACACTGCATTTACAAATACAAGCTTTTGCTCTGAAGTACCTAGTTGCAGCCAACAAAGAGGGAATGAGCAGGCAAAACTCAGTAAAGGGTTTATCATGCCAAGTTTGAGGCCTCTCCTTTAAACAGATTGTCTAAAATAATATGCACCAACTTTCTCATCATCTCCTTCAAACTATGCCAGTCACTAAAACTGCACAACCCTTTCAAATAACAACCACACTGTTTTTGAGGTCAAGTGGATAAGAACTTGCTAAGAAAAGAAAACATTGCTTCACCTTTCTGATAATGCTGTGGGCAACACTGAAGGTCACAGAAACAGAGCAGTGTGAATTGGTAATGCTCAACACCATCACGGAATGATCCTGCCATAACAAAAACATCCACATCCACATCCAGCCAGCAACACACTCGTCAGGGCCCAGCACAGGGCCATGCAGTGGAATACGTATTCCAATCAATACAACTATAACACAGCAGTAAAAACATTAGTATTCAATATAAGGTATAGAACAATCCTACCAAATGACAACAAATACAAAATACGATTTGTGTGACTAGAAGTAGAACTGGAGGTCATGTTAAAACCAGAGCATCAAAAACTCCTGCCTGTAAGGTCACAACCTGTGAGGCACCTTCAAGAGCAAACTAGGACAGGTAAGCAGGCACGTGGTGTAGGCAGGCACGTGGTGTAGGCAGGCAAGCAGGCACGTGGTGTAGGCAGGCAAGCAGGCATGTGGTGTAGGCAGGCACGTGGTGTAGGCAGGCAGGCAGGCACGTGGTGTAGGCAGGCAAGCAGGCACGTGGTGTAGGCAGGCACGTGGTGTAGGCAGGCAGGCAGGCACGTGGTGTAGGCAGGCAGGCAGGCAGGCAGGCACGTGGTGTAGGCAGGCACGTGGTGTAGGCAGGCAGGCAGGCACGTGGTGTAGGCAGGCATGTGGTGTAGGCAGGCAGGCAGGCACGTGGTGTAGGCAGGCAGGCAGGCACGTGGTGTAGGCAGGCACGTGGTGTAGGCAGGCAGGCAGGCACGTGGTGTAGGCAGGCAGGCAGGCACGTGGTGTAGGCAGGCAGGCAGGCACGTGGTGTAGGCAGGCAAGCAGGCACATGCTAAGGGGATTAAGATTAAGCTTCTTTGTCTGTCCACAGGAGATTCTGTTACATGGAATATAACTTTTTAAAAGTTTTTTCTTCTTCTTTCTTGCAGATATATGCATACTGTAATTAAAAGATTTGCTTCCCCTTTCTTGCAGATAGATATATATGTGTGTGTGTGTGTACTGTAATTTAGGACTTCATGGTGCATATGGACATGAGATGCACCCCCAAACTTTGCCTCAAAAATGAAACAAAACAAATAAGGTGTTCCTGACTAGAAGGCATGACGTCGGCAGTGCCACAGCTGATGGTCACAATAAAGGAAAACATCAGGGACACATGCATACAACAGAAAGGAAAGCAACATCATATGGGTAAATGGAAAACTTCATTAAACCTGCTGAAAAAGAGACAGTCTGTTGACTAATCCAGCTGTCATCTACTGCAGGACACGGCCAATGAGATGAAGCTAAAACTGGGGCTGCTGCCATTTTCTCTCATTCATGTTTGGGGTCTACATGCATTTTGTTTTTGCTTTCTGAATGTTCCACTTTCAAGTAATGCTGCCATACACTGACAGCATCACTAGACCTATACAGTTGTTCCAAGTCCCATATCTGCGCTTACGCTGATAGCTCAAAAGGGATCACTGATCAGGTATGCAATTTCTGTTTCAATCTGACTGACGTGGGTTAAAAATACCATTCATTCTTTGAATTCTCATGCTGAAATGTACCAGTACTTATGATTTTTTTTGCCAATAATGAAATATGAATATCCCAAATGCATGCATTTGTAAAAGCATGCATAAGTAAAAGATGTTTTTCTTTTACATGCATAAGATGTTCTTCAGTATCATTCGTAAGAGTATCTGCAAACATAATATGCAAGGAAAATCACCAAGAAGTATGCCTGCCAAATTTTACAGACAGGTAAGGCACTCTCCATACATTATATCAGGTGACGGGGTCTTATTTGAGAAAGAAAAAAGCATAGCTCTACAGTCCAAAAATTACAGTACCCAACGCACAACAGAGGAAAAATACAAAATGCAAATGACTAGAAGATAATACTGATTGCAGAAAAGAGTACTTTTACATTCTGACCTTGCAAGTATATGCTATAGCACAGCATCTGGGAGTCATTTCACCCAATTAGGTCATGCACATACCACCTCATGACCACCACATGTCCAGGTCTGCAAGCTACAAACAGTCCAACCATTCTTTCCCAAAAGTGGCCCTTGAAGCAAAGGTCCGTCCTGGTGTATGATTGCTGACAGCCTGTCCCCAGAAGGGGACGGGTCTGTTTTGATCAGGTATTGTTAGCTCCTGACATACACTCACCCACACATTCTCATGCTGAAATGTACCATACTTAGCCACAAAGTTCCATCACACTTTGTTCACGACTAGCTGTTTCACCTCACAGTCATGAACAGCACATTCTGTTTCTGTTTCAAGACATGGCAATGAACGCTAATTTCAAGACCCGAGCGGAGGAAAGTCTTCCTTGCGACAGGAAAAGGTTTCAACGGGCAGTGCAGCAGCGCCATCACAAGGCGGCCCATCAGCAGACAGTGGTGGGAAGTCCTCACTCATAAGCACAATGTTCCGACAGATGGGACAGGTACGCTCCCCTTGGTCCTTCACCCACTTATCGATGCACTGAAAATGAAACACCACCCCCAACCGAGCATTAGCGTCACAATAAACCAGCCCCATTTCCCCACTGTCTGGGAGTCATATTTCACTTGTAAATACTTACTGAATTACTTACAAGTGAAACATGACTTGGCACTATTTTTCATCAAATTTGACCATGTGCATTGGCAGAAGGCCTCTACGTCTGCCTCAGTTTACCATGAGTTTTGTTGAGGGTGTAAGGAGTGACTTGGTTTGTTAAGCTCATTCATAACCCCGTGTGATGTGGGTGATCTTGCAGAAATGTGGTGGACTGTACTCTGTTGAAGAGAGATAAACTTGCATCAGTATGCTGCTTTTTTTGCAGTTGGTATTGTTTTTCATCCATTTTTCTTTGTATTTATACACGTTACATTGCTTACACAGCCCACTGGTTTTGCTTTAGAAACTTTTGAAGCAAAGTGGACAAAACTGCCAGCCATTTTGGATTTTGGTGGCAGATGTCACACTTCTGGTGCACAGCTTCGGAAAATGAAGAATATCCCCTGTCTGAACTTGGGGCAAGTCCCAGCGGTTTTTGCAGCAAACCCATCTCCAAAGAGCAGCGCTGGGCCCCAGGCACCATCAATCTGCAGGTCAGGTCTCCCTCCACCCACTCACCTCAGCTGGCAGATGCATTTTCACACCAACAGACTGTGGTTATCAAGAAAGATCATCCAGCAAAGCTCAACTGGTCAGTCTTCACCAGGTTCACACTGTCCTACACGTTTTATAAAAGTTGAGGTCTTCTGGAAAACCACAACATGAATGTGTAGTGATGCCGGTAGTGACGTTAAGCAGTGGTGAATGTAGAACTGCATTTGTAGCAGTGAATGTCTGGAAGCTGTGGTGTTAAAACATCATCAGTTTCTGATAAAAGCATGCACTCCCATTAAAATATTTTGATGTTCATTATTTCCGGGCAGCAGCATCTTACTGTGACCATCAGATTTTGTTTTACTGTGACTGTGAAAGGAAAAAAAAATCTGAAGTAATACTGAAGTCACTATTACTTTGCTCAAAATTAGTCAGGCACAAGTGTACAGTTACTCATATGAAAAGCCTCACTGAGGTTTCTGTCACTGCTAGCCAATGTGCATGTACATTCAAACAGCTCATAGTCTGTACAGTATTGTGCCCAAAAGAAATGAAGTGGTGGTTGCCCATAGTGCTTTCCACAGGTAACTGTTGCCCACCTGTTTATGAAATGTGTGACCACACTCCAGAGGGTAGCGTACACCTGGCAGGAACTCATTCAAACAGATGCTGCATTCATCTTCACTGGCCTGAAAGAAAACAAAGTGCATAATCAGACTATTACCCTCCCATGATAAAACTTTCAAAATGTGTCACAGTCTTTGTAACTGGTATCAACAAGTCCATCTCAAAATATGTGGTCATTCTATTTTCGTAACTTGTACTGAAACTACCCAAGAACCCCCCCCCAAAACTTGCATGCAGACTAACAACACACCCACAGAGCAGACTTCCATGTCCAAGATGCAGTATAAGGGAAGCAACTGCTACAATTACAACAGCCTCTTTGCCTCATGACCCAGGATGGTATGGGCAGTTTTGACACAAACATTCCATTCAATACAGCTCAACCCAGGGTGGTATGGGCAGCTTTGACACAAACATTCCAGTCAATACAGCTCTAGTTTGTTTTTCTACTAATGCACCAAAACATGGGACAGTTTCTGGAGAAAGAAGAAGCTAAGGGCAAGGTCTGGAGCAGCATCTACTGTTGTCTGCCACTTACCTTAAATAAAGTCCCGGTCTGACAGGACTGCTGCCAAATTTCTTCACACTTCTGGCACAGAAACAAAAGGACGGAAGATTTTTTTTAATTTTTTTTAGAGAAAACAAAATACAAACAGAAAATGCTCAGTCAACTAATACTGACATACAGTGTATTGTTCTAAGGAAACAGCCTCTGCCTGTTTTAACCTTGATTACCGTTATCATAGGTCAAAGTTGTGAACACACTTCATTTTTCAGAACAGAACAATCACAAATGCAAAATGTCTCCAGCATCTCTTATAAAGACACAATATTTGCAGATAATATTCACTCGAATCTGCATCCGCACTGATTAAAACAATAAAAATCAAGTACACGGAAGAATTTTGCCAAGAAGCAAAGTATAATCACAAAACATGCAGAGTCTGTTACAGTCAGATTACCTTTTCAGACACCATTTTTCTCTCCTTGTTCTGCATGCTCATGTTGGTGAATACAGGCATGGTTTGCGGCTGAAAGTGAAACAAAAAACATGACCGCAGCACTTGTAGCATGCTCGCGCTCACACACACACACAAATAACATGCCTGCACACACAGCCATATGCAGTATGAGGGCTGTTTACACACGTGCTTGGGATGGTAAAACAACACCACTGGAAACAGGGAAATACAACTATCTTTCTGGAACTATTCTGAGCCCTCCAAAGAATAAGATGGGGGCAAGCTCACCAATGCCAACATGACTAAGCGGAGCTCAACACTACAGCAGAGGCTATCACCATGCAGTTTCCATGACCAGACATGACCCTGGCAGGGGCTCCGTGGTTAGCACAGTGCACTGGGGATCCCTTGGCTGTTAGTCCCGTTCAAACATGGTGAAGGACCATTTTTCATTTTTGGAAGTCACCACTACCAGTCAATGTCTGACCAAGAAAGGATAACACAAGAGACCCAGGTTAAAACTGGTCAACGAGAACTGTGCCCAGTCAGACCAGACGCATGACAACAGAACATCTGCTTGCTCATCTCATCCGCTTCCCCAACCACAATGGCAACCTCAGGCACCATTTTCAGCTGGATGAAACTACAAGGCAGCCTAGACAGACTGCTGAGTGAAGCAGCCTTTGTGCAGAGAACTGTATCTGATTCTGAGTGATAAATAAGAAGAAATCATTTTACAAAACGCACTTCATGACTGACAATTCTGCTCAGCTGGACTGACATGCAACACAATGTATCTCCTATCGAAGGCAGTAAGTATGCACACACCACCAGTCCAGTCACTGAAAGCTCTGCACAGGGACCTGTATGATATATACTTGGCTCTGCAAGTCAAAGTCATCTGATGTGGTTTTACACAACAGCTCAGCCATCTGTGTGGTTTTACACAACAGGTCAGTCAACTGTGATTTTACACAACAGCTCAGTCATCTGTGTGGTTTTACACAACAGCTCAGTCAACTGTGATTTTACACAACAGCTCAGTCAACTGTGATTTTACACAACAGCTCAGTCATCTGTGTGGTTTTACACAACAGGTCAGTCAACTGTGATTTTACACAACAGCTCAGTCATCTGTGTGGTTTTACACAACAGGTCAGTCAACTGTGATTTTACACAACAGCTCAGTCATCTATGTGGTTTTAAACAACAGGTCAGTCAACTGTGATTTTACACAACAGGTCAGTCATCTGTGTGGTTTTACACAACAGCTCAGTCAACTGTGATTTTACACAACAGCTCAGTCAACTGTGATTTTACACAACAGCTCAGTCATCTGATGTGTTTTACACAACAGGTCAGCCATCTGTGTGGTTTTACACAACAGGTCAGTCAACTGTGATTTTACACAACAGCTCAGTCATCTATGTGGTTTTAAACAACAGGTCAGTCAACTGTGATTTTACACAACAGGTCAGTCATCTGTGTGGTTTTACACAACAGCTCAGTCAACTGTGATTTTACACAACAGCTCAGTCAACTGTGATTTTACACAACAGCTCAGTCATCTGTGTGGTTTTACACAACAGGTCAGTCAACTGTGATTTTACACAACAGCTCAGTCATCTATGTGGTTTTACACAACAGGTCAGCCATCTGTGTGGTTTTACACAACGGGTCAGCCATCTGTGTGGTTTTACACAACAGGTCAGCCATCTATGTGGTTTTTCCACAACGGGTACATGAAAAGCCAAGTCTTACTGTGGGACGCAGGCTATTGGAGAAGTCTCTCAGAACAACAGTTCGGATGTCTTTCATGATGCCACTGAACAGCTTGCCATGGAAGTGGCCACCATAGGACTGCTTCACTTCATCAATCACTCTGTAGATGTCTTCCCTGATGACAGATGACAACAATAATGAAGACATTTAAAAAAGCTGTCATGACATAAAAACTTTTTAAACTTTCAAAACCATGAATCACAAAAAAAGTGGCATCTTTTTCAACAGTAGCTTCATTTTTTTTAAAACTGACCTCAAATTATTTACTGTTGATTTGCCATCATTAACATTTGGAAGGGGGCAAAAACATGATTCTGCACATCATAAATGGATAGCTTACTTGCTCTGACATACTGGCAGTCACACAAGCACATTTCAGGAATTTAAGCAGCTAAACACCCACTAGCACCACTTACTGCTTCAGGTTGGGGAAGCTGGCTTCAATGCTGAGGCACAGCTTCTGGAAGCAGGTGAGTCGAGTCGGGCCCTTGGCTGCAGCTGCCCCGGCCACATCCCCAGCACATTTGACCATCTCCTGTGGTTTGACCCCACTGGCGCTGTCTGATTTCCCTTTTTTTCCAACCTGGTACACAATAATGTTAATCACTTAATGCCACCTTATTCCCTTGTAATAAGTCCACATCACTGAATCCCCTGCAAACTGCTATCCTCCCTTGAACGTCACTGTTATTTCTGTCACACTACAGTGCAGATAGGATCCACCATTTCTCTCTAAATGTACCACTCCTGTAAATGTTAACCTGGCATGCAAGCAAGTTGGCCTTGGCAGTCACTGCTGTCTCAAGTATTACCTCCATTCCTGCTGCTGCCAATTCAAGTTAAACAAAACAGGTACCACTGAAAAGTGATAGAGGGGTGTGTGTTTAATGCATTTGCACAATGCGCTGATATATGCACAAATGGTTCAGAAGTGTGTTGACTGTGTACTGCTATGTGCCTACCATTGAAAGAGGGGACTTTGTGTAATATATGTATGTGTACATATGAAGTGATGGGTGTGTCACAAACCGTCAGCCACTCCTCAACAGCAGTGTTGGACTGTGCTCTACTATCTGCACCAGCACTGTCGCTCTTCCACCCTGTGGACCAACATGCAACATCGGTTAGCACTGACACCCCTCCTCTGTCTGAGTGTATTCACCAGGCAGGCCTAGGGCTGGGTGAGCAGCCTCATCACACACACACACTGACACCCCTCCTCTGTCTGAGTGTATTCACCAGGCAGACCTAGGGCTGGGTGAGCAGCCTCATCACACACACACACTCAGTCCTCACACTCAGTCACACAGAACACCTATTGACTCAACAAGCAACAATACTGAGTCACTGACCCTTCCTTCAAGACTGTATCAGTATGGCCATAGTGTTGCGACCCCTATGGTTTATGTTCTATACCACTGATGGTCAAGGAAGTACATAAAATTGTCACTAGGCCCAGCAGAGGCCATTCAATCAAGACGTAACATCACAAGTCCTAGGAGTAGCCATATGATCAAGACATAACACCGCAAGTCCTAGGAGTAGCTATAAGATCAATACAAAACATCACTAGTCCTAGGAGTAGACGCAATGTAAGACAACACAAGTCCTAGGAGTAGCTATAAGATCAATACAAAACATCACTAGTCCTAGGAGTAGACACAATGTAAGACAACACAAGTCCTAGGAGTAGCTATAAGATCAATACAAAACATCACTAGTCCTAGGAGTAGACGCAATGTAAGACAACACAAGTCCTAGGAGTAGCTATAAGATCAATACAAAACATCACTAGTCCTAGGATTAGACGCAATGTAAGACAACACAAGTCCTAGAAGTAGCTATAAGATCAATACAAAACATCGCCAGTCTAGGACGTCTAGGAGTAGCCGTACAATCAAGAGTTGTTTAGTATCACAAATCCTAGCACTGTAGCAGCAGCCACATGATCAAGATTTACTTTTAGTATTTAAGTATCACAAGTCTGATCAGTAACCATCCAATCAAAACAGTTATCACAAGTCCTGCTACATGATCAACACAGTATCACAAGTCCCATCAGTAACCGTCCAATCAAAACAGTTATCACAAGTCCTGCTACATGATCAACACACAGTATCGCAAGTCCCGGCACAAACCATCCCATCAACTCATCAAGACACAGCATCATATGTCCTAACAAATCCAATCCAAACATAGCATCAGGTCTGAGCAGCAGTCATAGCAGTGTGCCTACCTTTAGAAAGTGGGTTTTTGCCTGGTGCATCACCAGAGGTGTTCTCTCTTCCCAGGTTGGACACCTTGTTGTTGCGAACCAAGCGGCCAATGAAGCCCTTGTTGATGTTGGGACGCGCTGCACTCCATGTGGCTCCCTCTTTGTTCAGGTTCTTGGAGAAGGAGAAGCGGTCAAGCTGGGGCGCAGAAGCACCAGCGGTGCAAGTGTCCGCCAGCTGCGCTGACAGCAAGCTGGGAGGGGCTGGAGGACCAGGCTTCACCTTCACAGACCTGAGACTGTTAGGGACCGGAGGAGACCTGGCTCTGGGAGAGATGCCACTGAAATGAAGCTTATTAGACGGGGCAGGATTCATGCCCCGCAGTGTTGGAAAGGGGTCGCACTCATCATCCCAGTTCTCCTCCATCAGAGAAGACTGTGAACCTGCCACAGAGGTGGGAGCCGAGTGAGCGGATGCCAGGCAGTCTGGACCAGATTGCGCAGAAAAAGAGCCAGAGGATGAGCTTCTGCTTCTGCTGCGTCTGTCTTTGTCCCTGCTGAAGTGACGGGCCCTGGAGGTGACAGGAGGGGTTGTTCCTCGTTTACGGTCCCCACTGTTCTTAGTGCTGGCAACACCCCGATGTCTTCTGGAGGTGCTTATTTGCCAATCATCTTCCTCACCACCTTGCAGGTCATCCACTTCCTGGCCATCATCTCTCAGCATGTTTCTCCTCTTGCTGCTGGTGAAGGCATCTTCATCCGGCTCAAACCCCACGGTCCTCTTCTCCCTGCTTCCACATGCACTTTCTGCCGCTGAGCTCTTGGCTGCTGGAAAGGAGGTGGTCAGTGACTTGGGAACATCCACACCTTTCTCTCTGTCCTCATCCAACCTGCTGGAACCAAGTGAGGCCAGAGCTGCATAGCGATTGGTGGACACTTTGATGGGTTTGAGCGGCAGGAGGGGCTTAAATGCTTGTGGTGATGACATTGATGTGGCAGGCACTGTCATGTCTGTAGAGGAAGCAGGGTCTATGGGGGTCAGTGGTCTTGGGCAGTTCTGGCTGCTGGCAGACTGCGCGGCTGAACAAGCAGCCACAGTGAAGGTCACTGAATTGCTGGGTACCGTGGTCATGCCTGTAACAAGAAATACATGAAATCCTGATACAACCCACATGGCAAAAACTACATGTATATAGTTACAGCACATATATACATGGCAAAATGTAATGCCTGTACGAAACTGAAACCCTTCTGTATGTCATGTCCCTTTAGAATACCATGTGTCTGGGCTGAAATCATGAAAAGAGGCCTTCTTCTGCTACAACACTTAAACTGGCAAAATAACTCTGCACAACTGTTACACTTACACTAGTTACAGGCCAGATGGAAAAAAAAGCTTTGTCTTGGGGTGGGTGGGTGGGGGGTGGGGGGGGCCCTTTCACTCTTCCCCATGGTCAAAATACACACTTACCACAATTCTGTACACCACTTAATATCCATGCTCACCTTCCAGCAATGCCCCGCATCTCACAGAGGATTTGCCAACAGAGGGAGGGCCTGGTGTCAGTGCCTGGGTAGATGCAGCACCCACCACTGTGGAACTAGGACCAATCTCATTAAAGGCAGATGTACTGGGCACACTCACGCTGGGAGCGGCAGCATCCAAAGACAAGCTGCAGGGTGGGTGTGCCTCTGAACTAGGTAAATGCTGCGGAAGACTTGTACTGATCTGGTAGGCACAATCTGTAGAGGGAACAGAGTTTCCTGCTATGGGGATCATCGTGGAGTTGAATGCAGCAGATCCATACAAGGAACCGGGCTCTGCGGGTGAAGGAAAAGCGGCTGCCACGGGACCTGTGGGGATGATGGTCGCAGGCTGGAATGGTGTTGAAGAAGACGGGCCTACTGAAGGATGAGCTCCAAACACCAGTGAGGCCTGGGGTCTGAAGAAGCGGGTATAGGTAGCCTGGGTGGACATGAAAGCCGGTCTACAACCAGAGACTGGCTGTGGCGGGGCAGCTGGAGGACGCAGTGGCAAAGAGAATGGCACCGTGGGCTGCTGCAACTGCGACGCTGTTTGAATGGACCTCAGCTGCTGGTCAAGGTGGGCCACCTTTCGGCCCAGACTCTCGGCATCGTCCAGGAGACTCTGGTACTGCTTCAGCTTGCTCTCGATCTCAGCCGTCAGCTGAGCACTGCCTGGAGCATCCAAGCTGCAGCGGTTTAAGCACAGCAGAGCCTGCTGGATTGCAGCAGCTTTTGCCAAGGTCTGGTTTTGCCGCGTCATGGCTTCCTTGTGCTCAGCAAGGATTTCCTCTTTCCTACCCAGCACATCCTCTTGGTGGCCCATCGCAGGCACAGGTCTCTGCACTTCCTCCTGAAGCAGGGCATCCTGTGTTTGCCCCACACAAGGCTGCAATGCAAGATAGCACTGTACTTGCTTACTGTGTGGGGTGTTGTTAGATACACAAAATACAATTTCATTTACTTCGTTGGTCTCCAACAAATGAAAAGTCTCTACCTTCTAAAAGTTTCTTTGCCATCTTCTGACGGAAGAACGATATAAAACTTTCATACTGCTGCTGTGAGAGAATTGTCCCACTGACAGATGTTGTCCATGGCTTGCTACAAGAATTTGAAGATCAAGACAAGTAAATGCTCAGTCGACTTGCATTTAACACAGGAAAATATCCTTTTAAAATGGTTTTCTATTGTGACCTTCAAAATGTGCCCTGGTCATGCTTAAAAGGAAAATGAACAAAAAGAAGTCATATTTGCTTAAACAACACCTAAAGATAGAGCATTCCTTCCAAGTCTCCTCTTGCAGCAACACTGTGTATGTGTGTGTGTTTAAGGCATGGAGCATGACAGGCCCAGGACTAGGCCTGTGTCTGGATGTTTGGCCAGCAAAACTCCTCTCTGCATGGATTTCTTTTCAAAGAATGTATCCTGTGTGTTCTTTTCCTGTGTATGTATACTATGTTCTGTTGGACTGGTTTTTGTGCATGCTTTGGGCTCCTATTTTTGAATAACAAATAGGAGACTATTATAATTAACCTGTAGGCCAAGCTATAGCAACTGTCTATGCCAGCGGATTGGCAACTCAGTTACCCCCCCCCCCAAGAAAAAAATCAGAAAAAAAGAGATCCCATTGAAAAGATACTTGTTGTGAGCAAATGTGAAGCCACAGAAGTACCAGAAGATGACTGAATCTTTCACCAATGATTACCAAGAGCCTTGCTTTTCTGTCAGTAGATATGCATTTATATATTTCACCTGCTGCTTCCTCTCCTGTAATGCTGGCTGGAGGGTCTGCTGCATGTTTCTGGTCTGCTCTGGAGACAGCTGGGCACTCTGTTTCACTGAGACAGCTGTATTTCCGCTTGAAGATGGCAAAGCCTCTTCAACCACAATGTCCAGCTGCTGCAGAAAGAGTCTAGTCTGTTCCTCAGCAGTTTTCTACGGAAATAAAAAAACAGACTGTTTTACTATTAGTATTATAAAAAGGAAACAAAAGCATCCTCATGCATCAGGATAAAAGTGACATCATACTGCTGTGCACAATAGCATGAAATAGTGAAAAAAGAAAAGAAAAAAGAAGCAAAAAAACAACTAAACTGACACACCAATAACATGACATCTACAGCTCCAAGCAACAGTCCCAAAACAGTGAGAACGTTCAACGGCTAGCTGATGAATCATGTACACCTCTGTTTATAAAGACACATGACCCTGCACTCTCTGGGACCGAGTCAGAGCTCTGGCTTCCAAGCTAGCCCAGGTGAAGAAATGCCCACCTGCAGCCACGTAGCATCCATGGCCTCCTTGGGGTACAGCTCCTTCAGCCTGTCAGTCACGCTCTGCAGCACCTGCTCAGCATCCGTCTCCCTCCTCCCTCCCTCTCCCGATGCCTCCTTCAATGGCGGCGGCTCCACTGCACAAGCGTCTTCTTCCGCATGTGAGGCCTGGCTTGTGGGGGGGCCAGCCACTGGCTTAGATGGCACTGCAGACAGTGCTGTGTCGTCTGAGAGTGAAGCTGCTGCCATTTCTGTGTTCATGCTTGATGTAGGTGATGACAGACAATAAATACATCTTGATTTTCATTGTGAAGAAATTCGCTTTGAAGCAATCAAATGTTGTCAAGCACAGTGACATTACTGTTAGAGTTACTGTATTACAGTCATGAAAAAGAAGTAGTTCACACAATAAGTCAGCTTTTTTCCTTCTTTTTCCTGACAGTCAAATTTACACTAACACTGTAGAACCGAGTAAGGAATGTAAACTGACTACAGATTGTAAGTCCTACTCCTAGTCCTACTGCTTTTGGATTGACAAGGCAAAAACTTGAAAAGGAAAAACATATCCAGTGGTTTAAACACAACCAGTATTATCCTATTAACTTTTGATATTCCTACAACCAGTATTATCCTATACCTATTAACTTTTGATATTCCTTCAACCAGCATTATCCTATTAACTTTTGATATTCCTACAACCAGCATTATCCTATTTACTTTTGATATTCCTACAACCAGTATTATCCTATTCACTTTTGATATTACTACAACCAGCATTATCCTATTAACCTTTAATATTCCTTCTACTCAGACTGATTCAGCTTCATCCTGAGATGGCCTTGTATGACTGAGAGGATGTTAATTCAAACTCAGGAACACTTCACTGATCCCACAAAGGGCAGTTCCATCAGACAGGATCATAACAAGGAAATTTAAAACCCAACTACTGACTTGATTCAGTTGAATTTACTGACTGAACTGCATGAGGACTTCTCCTTAAAACAAGATGCAACAACTGTTTTGTCTTAAAAAGATTGGATTTTTACCAACCATTAAAAAAAGCATCACCATCATCATTGTTACAGTTTTGAACACACTACAAAGCACTGTAAATAATTATAAAACTAATTACAACAACAAAGAAAAGGGGTCATATCTGTGGTTCCAATGCAAATTTACAAATCTGGTCAGGAAACAATATTATCTGGGCACTATGAGCTTGAACTAAAGCAGATGACTCACCATTCCAAATCATCAGCCATTGAAGCAGATTCTGTGAGCAGAATTTCTTTATGTGTAGAAGAGGGTTCATCGTCACTGTCTGATTCAACCGCAAACATGTCTGTCTCTTTTGCCAGCAGATCTGCTTCTGCTGAATGCATTTGACCCGACATATCTAACTCAGCATCACTGCCATCTCTGGGCACAATCTCAGCTATCTCTTCAAGCTCGCAAGTCTGATTATCACTGTTTTCTGCAGAGTGCACTGTGACATCAGTCATTTCATCCACCTTTTTTGCTGCTGAGAGAGTTTCCTCTGCACAAACAGCTGCTGGTGACTCTGGTTCCAGTTTGCATGGTGAAGTTCTGCATCCCCCTGTGTCACTGGCCACAACCTCCTGGTCAGCGTTTCCTTGGGGAAGGTCAGTGACTGTGCTGCAGGCACTTGAAACACTGCCTCTTGAAGCTCGACTACTCTCACCTTCAGATGACAAAGGACTGTCCTGTATGCTTGACCAAGTGTCAGTGCTGCCACCAGTGCCAGGCACTAGACTGCTGTTGCCTTCACGTGCGGCTTCTGATGGGTTGAGATTAGAATTCACAGTTTTGCCCGCACTAGCTGCAGCTGGCTGACTAGAGATCTGTTTGTCAGGACTGGAACCAGACGCATGTTCCACGTCCTCACCAAAAGTCGTATCAGAGGCAAAGCTACTTGAATAATTATCCTTACCTCCACTGTCATCAAGCTCACTGAGCAAGTCCTTAGCATCATGAAATACCTCGACTGACTTGTTGGAGACATCAGATGTTCTCTCTTCATCTTCAACTCTGCTCTGTTCATCACTGCTGGTGGACATCTCTTGCTCCTTGCCGTCAGGAGGCATTTCCTCAATATCTGCAAAATCTTCAGTCTGTGGGGTTTGACTCTGAGGATCCAGCTGCTGAGAATCAACTCTGATGCAATCTTCATCTGACCCTATTTTTGGACCTGCGTCCACTGTTTCATTTGCAGAGTTCATCAAATGATGCAAAGGAGTTGCAGTGCTAACATTATTAAAAAACTGGGGTGGTGCACCTCCAGCTGTGGAGGTGGTCCTACCTGAAGGTAGTATTGATGCGCACACTGTTGTGGTGATGGCATCACTGGAAGACATTGCTGATGCATAAATCACGGAGAATGAGGAATCGCTGGAAGACAGTGCAGCACACCCTATTGTTGAGATCACATCACTAGTACAGGATGGTGATAACACTGAGACAGTTTCAGAGGTGGTAGAATCACTGGGAAGCAATGAGGATGCAGAGACAGCATGTAAGGTAGTAGTGTCACTGGGAAGTGGTGAGGATGCAGAAACAGCATGTGAGGCAGTGGTGTCACTGGGAAGTGGTGAGGACGCAGAAACAGCATGTGAGGTGGTGGTGTCTCTGGGAAGTGGTGAGGACGCAGAAACAGCATGCGAGGCGGTGGTGTCACTGAGCAGCGGTGAGGACACAGAGACAGCATGTGAGGCGGTGGTGTCACTGGGAAGCGGTGATGACGCAGAGACAGCATGTAAGGCGGGGGTGTCACTGTGAAGTGGTGAGGACGCAGAGACAGCATGTGAGGCGGTGGTGTCATTGGGAAGCGATGAGGACACAGAGACAGCATGTGGGGTGGTGGTGTCACTGCGAAGTGGTGAGGATGCAGAGACAGCATGGGAGGTGGTAGTGTCACTAGAAAAAGCTGAGGCAGTGACTGCGACTAAAATGTCTGCTACAGAGAGACTGTCGAACACAGCTTCACTGTCCAGGTCCTGTGAAACTGACAGATCTTGAGCAGCTGTGGCAGAAGTGACACGAGCACAAGAGGGCTCAGCCACAGAAGTCACTCCTTGGTCTGATGAAAGAGCAGCCACCCCTCCTGCCAGCGACACTGCCCCCATGCTACTACTGATGCTGGAAATGGTTGACGGGGAAGCGGGCAGCCTTCCTATCTTGAGTGCTTCAGGAGGGATGGTTGATTTCCCAGGAGCACACGGAACTTTTCTGGATGGCTCTTCCAGCCTTTGCTTCTTTCTGCTGCTGGCTTCGTCACAGGTGGGGGTATCAGACGCAGGTACCGCTGGGGTAGGGGGAGGCGGGTGGGAGGCCTTGGAGTGGGGAGTTGAAGGAGGAGTAGGGGAGGCTCCAAATGGAACGACATCCTTGCCAGTCTGAAAATCAAACTGAAGAACATCATTTAAAGCAAGTGTTACCATTGCTAATGATCATTTTTAAACAGACAAGGAACTATCAATGTGTATGATGAGAACTACTAAGTTCAACTGTGCGCAAGTATGCCTCAGTGATGTGTTCTGGGTGTCTCTGAGTAGATGTATCATGTGTATGTTTGTATGTGAAACACTTACCCAGGTGAAAAGAATATTCTACTCTCGGACTAATGTCTGATGAAGATATATACTTTTAGCTAGAGTGGATCAGCCTCTGATAACACTCTTACATGTATGGGATTAAAGTTGAACTGGTCAACGATACAAACATGTTTAAAATGCGTCGTAAGTCTGCAGATGGTCACACTTCCTCAAATGAGCTGTTTGCTAAAGTGGTTAAAAGCAGTAACAGTGTTTTGAGGAACGTCAATGGACCAAAACGCACTTTCCTGAATAAACTTACAGGTCTACAGACGACCAACATCTGCCTGGGGCAATACTAATCAGCGAAAAAGTGATGGCACTGTGGACAAACATTCACAGTGACTAATGGACCCCCTACACCTGAATAAACTTACAGGTCTACAGACGACCAACATCTGCCTGGGGCAATACTAATCAGCGAAAAAGTGATGGCACTGTGGACAAACATTCACAATAAAGATATCCTGAAGTTTTAGTGTCAGACTGAAGGCATTTCTCTTATCACATTGCAAATTCACACCTTATCAGAGCCAATAATCACCATACTCATGGTAATAAGTGTATTGTCCACTCTGTCTGATGACAATCTGTTCGGAATTATACTATCCACTGAGTGAGAGCATGGAGCTTTAAACTACCCTTTTGTCTGATGACAGTCTGTTCAGAATTATACTATCCATTGAGAGTGAGAGCATGGGGCTTTAAACTGCCCTTTTGTTTGAGGAGTCTGTTCAGAATTATGCTATCCACTGAGAGCATGGAGCTTTATAACAGCCTTTCTGTCTGATGACAGTCCGTTCAGATTTATCCTCTCTGAGCAAGGCAAAGGGGGGTCGTGGAGTGCTGTAACATTGTGTCCGATTAGTGTGGGCCTAATAAAGTAATATCATGCCAGTGTCAAATGACAGAGACAGCTTTAAAATGCTGCACTGATGGGGAAGAGCTTTTGTTAGATACAAACTATCACTAAGAACTCACAGCATTTATTGGTGTCACAGTTTCCCCACTGTTCAGGTTGACTGTAAAGTTGGGTACCTCGAGAAGTTCTCTCCCACTCTTCAGAATGCTGAGGCAGTGGTCTCGCTGCATCTGTTTAAAGCACCATTCAAAATGAGAAAGAAAGAATAAGAAAATTAAAGCGCTCATTTCAAACTAAAATTCAGAATACTCAAGGCTTCATGCATTATCCAATGCATAATAATAATATATACTGTTTAAAAAATGATAGTCACTGGCACTGTTGCGGTCTCCATTAGTCACTAGCACCAATGACAACACATCTGTCTAGCTATCATACTGCAGTAAGTTAATCATGACTGAAAAAACTATTCTGCACAATAGCTAAGTAAGTACAGTAACTGAAAAGGATGTTTCATTTTCATAATTTTGTAGCTGAATCAGAATGGATTCTGCAATATCATGAATATATCCAGGACTGTATGGAATTCAGAAAATAAAGATTTCAGGGTTTTGTTTTATGCTATCAGTGAAGTACACTTGTGACATCAAATGTCTTTCAATGTCATGCAAACAGTGGATTATTGGCACCTTGCTGTGTTCTGCATTTTACTAACACTGGTGCTAAATACTTGTTTCATCTGAAACTGCCTCTTTCTAAAACTAGGCATACAACTGAATAGGTTGGGTTTTATCATTCATTTTTGTAACGCAACATAAAAAATTATCTTATCAAATAAACGTTTGCATGGTTAATTCAAACTTCAGAAAGGTGCCAAAAGGGCACCAGCTTCTCAGTGGAACAAAGAACGAAAAACATTTAAATGGCCAGTTTCCCATGTGCAAACAGGGCAGCAGCCAGACTACAGAGAAACCCTGATCCATTCTGCATTCGCCGCAGCACACAGTTTACAACTAAGTCCCCCATTCACCGCAGCACATGCCAGCACCCAGTTTACAACTCTCTGCCAAACACACGACTCCAGAGTATTTTGAAAGCATTGCAACATCACAAAATCTAGTAGTAGTACTACACATCTATAAAAACAGCTGCTGTGTTGTTCATAAAGCTAAAGTGGACACAGGCAGCACCATGTTCCACCACCAAAAGCAATGCACAAACAATAGCACAGACAAAAACTGAAATTGCCGTAAAAAAGCAACAATGCATGACATCAGTAAGTGTAAACACTCAGTCAGCTCAAACTCAACACATATGAGAAAATTCAGTGTTCATCACACTTTGAGGTGTAGGGGGTCCAAAATCCCAAAGGGTCACAATGTCATCTACCAACTATACCAGAGACTTGATACACACAAGCACCACACAGAAAAAATAAGAAAACTGAGTCAGCGGCACAACATACTCATGTCGTTATGCAAACAGTGAAGTGAACAGTACTGGAACACACATATACTGCTAAGTTTGAATGCATCCAGGCAAAATCCTATGCATGCAGGTGGTAATGTTCAGAAGTTTTATGCATCAGGCCCAAGCTTATTGCATCAGACACCCTCTTTTTCTTAATCGTAATTATGAACACAGAAATGTCGCTTTCATTGTTTTCCCAACTTTCCCTGTCACCCTAAAAATGGCAACAGTCACAAAAACGTGTACGAATGTGTACAGCTCAACAAGTGTATCATCTCAATCAAACAGTATCTGGACAATGTAAAACACGAAAGTGCATTTTTGCACATATCCCCTGAATATATGCTAAAGTTACTTCAATGAAAGCATCGTATGCTAGAGTTACTTCAATGAAAAGATCACATCTATCAGTTAGTGGATTTTAATGTCCTGTGAACAAGAAAGGGCCATCACAGGATGATTGTGTGTGTGTGTGTGTGTGTGTGTGTGTGTGTGTGTGTGTGTGTGTGTGTGTATGATAATGCCTGTGTATGTTAGAGTATAAATTACAAGTCTGAACTTGACTGAAATTTTGATAAGCTCACTGAAACTGTGACGCAAAGATTAATAGACTAAACTCTTTCAACAGCCTCCAAGAAAAATTTGAAAACAGCAAAAACAAGGCTGTACATGGCAAATCTAAGAAGTGTTCTGCACATGACCCTGTCCATGTGTAACAAGAAAAAGTTTGAAGGTTATCACAAAAGGAACTCACACAAACAAAACCTACAGCATTACCCTTTGAGTTACCCATGTGTTTTTGACATTAAACCATCAAAACTGGTTGTCACCTATAATTTGATTTGTTGCAGGGAACAAAGAAGAGAACAGAGATAGCAGTTTAGCTGTACTGTAAGAGGTAGGCAGAGGTGCAGATTTAGCAACACAATGCATCACTTTTGTCTTCATGGCCACTTTAAAATGTGGAACGAGAAGAGCAAACATTCATATAACAGCACAATGCAAAAACAAAAGAAGAAAAAAAAGACACCATGGAAGACACTAATAAATGCACTGACCAAAGCAGGTTAATAAATCTATAAAAAAAAGATTCACACACACAGAAGGCAAATAGCGGCGGAAATGATCATACTACTTGAAGCAGCACCGCAGGTCAACATTAAAACAGCACATACACTGGCAGGACTGAGCAGCTCCATTCCCACCAAGGTAAGGCCAGCCAAACTGCCTGCAAGGGATTCATAAATAAATAACACTGAACACACAGTCACCTGCTGCCAGTTACATCTGGTCACAATTCAACAGCCAAGAGTCAAAATCTCTTCTTTTTCTTCCCATCTTATACTGGATATATCATGCTGCATGTAGTGTACAATGTACCACAGACACAACATATTAACAGTTAACACAAAGCATTTTTGTCCTTCATGATCTCTTTGAGCTTTAATATTACTTAGGACTTGTTTGCATCACATGACTGGTTGGCATTCGGGCTCTACAAACCTTTCACTCCAAAAATCAAAAACACTGAAGACCATTTTCTCTTCTTCAAAATTCACAGACAAAAATCTGATTAATTACTCACCTCTCACCTTTAATTTGCCACATGTGATACATGTTGTCCCTTCACTTGACTGTTCAGATGCCAAAGCAACTGCCATTTTAATTTATATCAGCCATGAAGCTATCTACTAATCTAGACAAGTTATCTACTAATCTAGACAAGTTATTCTCAAAGTTGGGAAATATATGCTTCTCACAATTTCAGTTTTGACAAAAGAAATCAAAATCACAAACTTCCAAAGACCTTAGCTAAATTATTTATTTTTCAGACTTTCAAGGCCCTGAAAATGGCATATCATTTCCCCAAAACTTTCAGACCATAGGAATCCTGCTCTGTATATTTCTTGTCACATATACAATGAGTGATAAGACCAATACAATTCACACATCTAAATCTTTATATGTAACATTTACACAAGACACCTGAATGCAACATTTATACAAGACATCTGAATGCAACATTCACACAAGGTCAGAAATTTACAACAGTGGTGGTAGATGAAGTGTAAACTGACCTAATGAAGGTCAAGATAGTTAAATATTTCTGACAAAACATCTGAAACAAGGATGACTGCTAGCTTTCTAAAACAAGATCGAACAATGCCTGTTTAATAGGACAAAACACAGCATGCAAAATTTCACGGTAAGCCCCCTTTTCAAGGGACAAAACACCACGTAAGCAACAGTTAAACTGTGTAAAATAAAATGTAGGCTACTTATCTGCTTTTGGTTCCAGTATTTCAACACCACAACCAAAAGCAGGTAGCCTATTTATCTGCTTTTAGCTGTGGGCTACTTCTCTGCTTTTGTTTGTGACACAATACAACCAAAGCAGATAAGTAGCCAACATTTCATTTTTCACCATTAAACTGTTGTTTCAGTATTGCTTTGTCCTTGAAAAAGGGACTTATCCTAAAAAATTGAATGCTGTGATTTGTCCTAATCTCATACAAAACAAGCATTCTTTTAAAAAGATTTGTGTTTCAATCCTATTTCTCCAATAGATATTTTCTCACCTATGGTACACATATACAGCTCAGGGTCAAGAACTGTTTCACTTGGTCCTTTCCTCTGTAGCACTGGTATTGCATAACCATAAAGTATCAAAACAAGGTCTTTCTAGCCAAATTTAGGAACCATCGAAGCATGTTAAATAAATTGGTCAGAACTGTCATGCATGCACACACACACACACACACACACACACACACACACACACACACACACACACACACACACACACACACACACACACACACAGTTTATTATAGCCAAGACAAAACTAATTCACTACATTGGACCACCCATGGTCACCCATTGCATCACCCATGCAAGTCAGTCCAAAGGCAAACGCTGGACACAGCATTACATTCACTGTTGATGGCCCCTTTGTACTTGTAACTGCTCCACTGGAGATAAGTGCCCAACAGACCCATCCTTACACAAATGATATTTATCAGCAAGTCATCCATGCTGGTTATATTAGGACTCACACTGTTTCATGCCAGTCCAAAACCAAACCTGTTCAATTAGTACAAAATGTGCATTTGTCTCTCACCATTTATCAGTACATGTTCCTGTACAGTTAAACTGAATGACAGTTGACAAAGCTCTCATCCCACTCATCACCCATCCTTTACAACCACTGCTGATGGATTTTTCAGCTAGTCATTCATCAGGGTTTCTGCTCTCTATCCCACAAGAGAAACATGTTAGTTGTTACAATCTGTGCACACCTGAGGATGACCTCAGCTTGTTACCACAACAGTAGTAGTTCTCTCACCCTCAAGGTAAAACCTCAATTTCCCTGCACAAGGTGCACAATGCATAAACAACAGAGGCAAACTGCTAGCAATAACAAATGTCATCAAACTCAATAAGGACAATCACAGTTCAGCATGCAAGAGGAGGACATTTGTACCTCAATCTGTCTCATCTGAAACATCAGGTCCTGAAGCTGGGTCTGCGCCAGTGCCATCGTTCTGCTCACAGGACTCGGAACCCTAAACAGTCAGCCACATGCAAAATTCTGTTGGGTACAAAACAGCAAACACTCACTGGATTCACATTCAAAGTAGAACTTAAATCATTTTCCCCTAACTCTTCAGTGACTTTAAGAATGAATTATGGTCACTGAAACCAATATGAATATCATACATGTATAAAGTTCAGTGGAGGTCATGACATCGTCATGCACTGTTTCAAAGGCTTCAGCAGCAGCTCCTAACAACAGCAGCTAGGAGTTAGATGTTGGATCTTTACATCCCAACAACCACACAGGGTCACCTCAGGATAAGAGCAGCTAGGAAAATTAAAAGCTTCCACCAAAACAGGAAACAACATTTATTCCTTAACCGGGATATGAAAGTTGCAAAGTGCACATGATCTGGTCAAGATTTCCAAAACTCAACTGAAACAGCACAATCCAACTAAAAGGCAAATGTTCAAACAACACATTCAAAATCTCTTTGGACAGCTGCTGCCTCATGAACTTTAATGTTTAAACATATCTATGCACATCAGGAATTCTTGTGAAGAAAAATTTACAAAAAGTGTTGCTTTTTAAATTCTAGGTGACAAAGCAAACTGTACAGGAGACCAAAATAACATCACCAGGCAAGAGGTGTTGTCACCAATTGCTTAGACACACACACAGTATGCTTGCTGATGTGTACTGCAGTCAACTTGAATCACAAACATAAGATCAAACAAGTAAAGCAGTTTACACCCATGCTCTTCTCAGTCTCACCATTTTTTACAGGCAACAGGACCAAGTCCCAAACTCAAACAAACAAAAAGTTTCCTTCCCACCATGATCTCATTTCACCCAATGAACAGTTTCTCTTTACTGCTTTCAACACTTTCCACCACTGCTTACAGAATCATGAAGCAACTGAGGAAACATTCTGATATGCTGAAGCCATACTGGTATACCTTATCACAGATACTGGTACTCAGGTTTACTGGTCAAACATGCAGTTCACACACAATCGCAAAACAACCTAGCAATAAACTTATCCCACCATCTGAGTGTAGCTGATGAGTGCAACTGATCTCAAAAACACAGGCTCCCTGCTTCTTTTTTCCATACATGTAGCAGACTAGTGGACACTGCATCTGCAAGGGTGTCCATGTGACCAGTCAAAGCTGTACCCAAACTACTGCAACTACCGCTGATACTTACACAGGTTGAAAGCTGGACTTCCACCAGAACATGTCCAGCTCCACATGGAAACGCTGCCTCTGAAGTTCATTCAGACAAAGCTGTGCACGCAATCGGCACACCTCAGCCTGTACAGTGAAAACATTGTACTGTGTGTTTTTACACATGCACACACACACACACACACTCTCTTTTCAGTCTTCACCCAACCAATATCATGAATAAAAAGTATAAAGCATTTAAGTTTGACTCAAAAGTTAAACACATTCAGGTTCCCATTTTGTACACAGCAATCATCTGCAGTAAATCATACATGCTGCTTCCTGCCTTGGATCCCTGAATCATATCCAGTGGAGAAGACAAACTACAGAGGATCAAAACCAATAGCACTGAGCTGGCCAAGTGACCCTGGCCAACAACTGGGAAAGTCACTATACTTCCTACAGAGGCACATTTGCATCACACAATATCATTCAAATCTCACCTGAAGGTTGAGGACTTTGTGACTGGAGGCATGGTCCGTCCCCTTCTTCCTTTCTCCCTGGACAGGGCTGTGGACAGCACCATCATCAAAGACTGATACCAGTGACTGGCACATGCTTGTCAAGTCATTAACTGTCATACCACAGAAAGTCTACTGGTCAGCACCATTATTGCAGGGGCTAAGAAAGTCTTAGGGGAATTTGGGGAATCTGCTTCAGGTCTTTTTTTTCTCTCTTTTTTTTTTTATTTACAAGAACAGAGGCCTTTTAATAACAAAAACTGAATGTCTGTGTCTTTTGCATGAGCAATGCGTCAAGAGCAGCTTTTGCAAGTTCCAGCAATACAGTACTGTCAACTTTTGACAATGATCAGACAGGGTGGGGTTTTTTTTGTCCCATGTCACAAATCCAGAAAAGCCACTGGAATAAATTTCTACCAAGCTTTATCTCATGAACAAATATGAAAGAGTCGTAACAAACAGTAGGCATGTCAAGATTCTCACTGAGATGAGCCCCAAGCGCTTCTCAATGGCAGATACGGTGCTGTTCTCTGCTTCTAAGTAGGTGCATTGTGCTCTAGTCATATGCGACCCTAAATGAGTGTATCTTTACACAGTTCATCTCTGAATATCCACTGAAGTGGTTACAGTGCTGTTTATCTGTTACATAACTGATGCCAGGTGAAACTGCTGCTATCTCAGAGCAAGTTCTGTATATACCATACAACCATGCATCAGTTTACAGTGTCATTTTATTTGAAGCCATATACGTAGGGTGCATGCGTGTTAAGCTGTAACTTGCCACCTGTGCTTTTGGCAGAAGAAGCGGGATCAATTCCGAAATAAAAGTCAGCACAGAAAGTTGACCTTGGACAAGAAAATTATCCTGCTGTTCCTGCAGGGACTCAAACCCAGAACCATTCAATTTTGATCACGAGTCCCATACTCTAACACTGAGCTATCCCCACTCCCTTGTGTGTGTGTGTGTGTGTGTGTGTGTGTGTGTGTGTGTGTGTGTGTGTGTGTGTGTGTGTGTGTGTGTGTGTGACTGTGTGTGTGTATGCCTGCCAGTAACAAGAAAAAGTTGATATTCATGTGTAAAATAATCCCCATTTTATGAGTTGGTTAACTAATTACTAAAAGCAAACCAAGCACGAAAACATGAATCTCCGATCTGTGTCAAAAATTTCCAAAGGGAAGTCATGGCAGTACAGATGACAGCTGACCAAGTTTCTTGCTTGCACAAAAAGTGCTTGATGCCATATCTGCTTGGCAGAAAAATAAATAGATCATGTGACTATTAGTGTATGCAGATTGAGAGAAGGGGGGCGGATGTCTAAGAGTGTGTATGTACATGTGGTTCATGACTTAGAATTATTGAGATATGGTCTTCGTTGTGCAATCGAACAAGAGCTTTAATTTCCCACTGGGATTAATAAAGTATATTGTTATTGTTACTGACTGCCAGTAATGCAGTGTGCCACTTCAGGTGGACAAATAATAGCATAATCAGACATTTTCAGTTATAATCAGACCATGTCCCAAGTCTGACATTTGGATGCTGCACTGTCAACAGAAGTTTCTTGTAGGCATGCAAGTATGGAAACTACCAGTACCCCATCAGCTTCTTACCACTCTGTCTGGCATGATTTGTGCCTCTTGTCTGCCCATTTTTCTTGTTTCCACGTTGACCAGCCTGCAGATGTCCTGCTCGTTTTTGCTGTGGTGTCTGTTTCAGAGTCTCTCTTGTCGGCTGGTGAGGCAGAGGCTGGCTGGGTGGTAGGGCTGTTATTGTTGCAGTTGAGGTCTGCGGAGTTTCTCTGACTCTGAGAAGTGTCCACTTTCACTTTCAGCTCTGTTGTGCTGGACTCTTCTGACTTTGAATCTGTGTTTGGAGCAACAACTATGCAAATGAGCATGCAAGTTGTAACACAACAGGCAACTGAGTATATATATTTAAACTTGAAACACAATGTTATAAGTTATACATTATGCCAATGTGGAGATAGATAATAATAAATAAAAACTAACATAAACTGCTCTATGTGCTAGGCACAATGTGTGTGTGTATGTGTGTGTGTTTGTGTATAAGGTGGGGGTGGGGGGTGGGGGGGTTAGTAGGCAATGACAGAAAGAATCAGAGATAATATGTAAAACACTTCATACTATCACTGTATCACTAGACACTATCAACAACCAATAAACTGAGTAAATATAAGTATGAATCAACAATGGCAATTACTAACAGTAACACTCAACATCACTGACACAGTGACACAACAGACCTGAATAATAATGAAATCTGAATAAAGTGTGAACCTCTAACATAACAGACTTCAGCATGCTGTACAAAATTCAAATGTAAACTACATACATGTATACACACTGAGACGCCTCAAGCAGAAAATAATAACTATCACAGTGACTAAAGCAATTCAAATCACAAGAAGCCAAATAGCTTAATGTAGGCAACAGAGACTACATTACACACATATATATGCCAAAAGGTGCACAAATGGGGGGGTCGGATTTTTGACCGTCAATAAAATCCGTTTCAAACACTCTGTCTTGTTGTTGCTTTGTGTGTGTGTTCATAACTGGTCAGTATCACAGTGGAAAAAAAATATGAGCTCCAAATCTGGAGCAGCTGGAGAAATAATATTTTTTGAAAGTGAAAAGCGCCACGAAATTCGACCCCTGAAAATGGACACACTCATGGTGAGTACCTTTGATGCTTTCATTCACGTACATGACGAATCAAAACACCTCAGTCACTGATTTGCACAGAGGAGATATCGCTTTACACAGTGCATATAAAATTGATTATCACTAAGTTTTGTTTTTTGGAGTTAGAGGCTCCAAAATATTCCTCGGTCGAACGTTATGTGTGTTGAAATGTTTCATAACCAGCATCCGCAGACAATGTAGTGAAGAACGGACTTTCTCTTTTATCAAAATTTTACTCCAGTCACTGTGGTACGTCAATGCATCAGACGCCAATGTTTTATTTTACTGCCAAATGTCTGGGTAGTGTTTAAAATATTTTTGCCATTCCGAAATTATTTTTTTGCAATAAATAACGTTCAACAACATATGAGATTAAACAAGCAAATAAATAAAAAATTAAGCTTTCGCGCATTTGCACTACTTCTGGTTAGCCATGTTACACATCCGGGTCATTTGCTTTTAGCACATGGCAGCATGGAAGAGATGTTCTGATATGCGAAAGGTGTGTGGTAACATTTTTGAAGACTGTATGGTTCAACTTTATTTAAACGTTCATCGCAGATTTGGCGGAGATTTAGTCAAATCTTCTGGTTATACAATGATATTTATATTGGTATATGCCAAATCTTTGAAAAGTATCAAAATGTTAGCATACAGAGTGAGTTTTTGTTGCTGTCGATCTGAAGTTTGTTCAGATGCTTTTGTAAATTTTTCACCAAATTTCTTACAACATGGGTGCATGTTGAAATCGTAATGTGCGATAGCAGATTGGTTATAAACAGTATATTCTGATTGTACTCTTCACATTTTTTGCTTGCACTTAACGCAGTTTGTTTTGTTTACAAACTACGTCTTCAAACAAATCATCATATATGGTAGTCAATTCGAATTTACTCAGGTTAAAGTTGTCAAGTTAGGATTTGAACATTACAACACGAGCTGTGGAAATAAAAACGTTTGACGTAATTATAGTTACCATGCCTGTCTGCCTTCCAGAGTTCTAAAAATGTAAGGTGCCACTCTTAATAGCATTATTCTTTGGCTGTGATATTTTTAGTAATATTTATTAATTTTTTTTATATTTTATTATTATTAATTCTTTCACTTTTAAGTTAACTGTTCAACTATTTTTGTCCTAGGCACTTTATTTCTCTGCTGAAACGCATGGATGACAGGTTGCGTGTGTTTTCCTGTGACACCCAAAAGCAGCAAAAGTTGCACTCACTCTTACTTGCTCCATTTTCTCTTACAAAACACTTACTTGTTTGTTAAATAATAAGTATTACTTATTTTGTTATGAAAAACAAAGTACCATGTTGTCTCATTAACGTCATGTTATCCACTACAACAAAATTAATGCAGCAAAAACTGTTTACATGGAAATAGTTATGTGTCTTTATACTTTACAGTAATAAAAAGTTACTGATTTATCATTTTCATCAAGAAACAAACATCTTGTTGAAATAGTAATGTATGACATATTATTTCTTACATCATTTGCTATTTATGTCAAGAAAGCTTAAATTTGAGGGGAAAAAATCATCAACTCTTGTCACATATTGTTCTATTAAAGAATAACTGTTTATGTTTCAAAATGTGTTGATTTTTATTCATTTAAAAATGTTCAAGACTGGCTGTATGTTGAACGTTATCTATTACAACAAACTATGGGCAGCATGCTGTTCTGTGTGACACAGAACAACAGTTCACTTGGTAATACTCATGTGGATCACATCTTGTAAGATCAGTCAGGTTTTCACAGTTAACTGCATGATTAGCAGCACGGTGATGTGGGCTTGTTGTAACATTCAATATCTTGTTACAAATCACACTGAAAGTCAAATTTCTCAGGAACAAAGAGCAGCACTGCCTTCTCCCTTCACTGGTGGATGACTTCACATGTGTTCATTCAAAAAATGCATTACTCACTCACATCCTGTCAACTTTATTTTCTAGTTGTCCTCTTTTCTTGCACACCTTTTGGCACTAAGTCATAATTATATATATGACTTTGTGCCAAAAGGTGTGCACTGTGGGGGGTGGGGGTTTTGATTGCCAATAAAATCTGGTTCAAACACTTTGTGTTGCTGTTGCTTTGTGTGTGCGTTCATAATTGGTCAATATCACAGTGGAAACAATATGAGTTCCAAATCTGGAGCTGCTGGAGCAACATTTATTTCTGAAAGTGAAAAGCACCACGGAATTCGACCCCTGAAAACAGACACACTCATGGTGAGTGCTTTCAATGCTTTCATTCATGACAAATCGAAACATTACGTCAGTCACCGATTTGTACAAGAGATATCACTTTACACAGTGCATATAAAATCAATTATCACTAAGTTTTGTTTTGGGGGTTAGAGGCTCCGAAATGTCCCTTGATAAAATGTTTCATGACCAGCATACATAGACCATCTAGCAAAGACCTGACTTTCTCTTTCGCTGAAACATTACCCTAGTCACTGTGGTACGTCACTGCATCAGGCACCAATGTTTTATTTTACTGCCAAATGTCTGGGTAGTTTTTAAAATATATTTTGCCAGTCTTCATAGTATTGTTTCAAGAAATAATGTTCAACATTGCATTAGATTAAACACCCACACAAAAAAAGGTTTCACGTGTTTGCACTACATCCGGGTAGTCATGTTACACATCCAGGTCATTTGCTTTGAGCACACAGCCCCATGGAAGAGCTGTTGTGATATGCAAAAAGTGTATGGTTGTATTTCTGAAGACCATAAAAGGTGTAATGTCCGACATAAATTAAACGTTCATTGGATATTTAGTAAAATCTTATGGTTACATGATATTTATATTGGTATAAGCCGAATCTTTTAAGAGTATCCGAATGTAAGCATACAATTTGAGTTTTTGTTATGCTGTCTATCTGAAGTTTGTTCAGATGCTTTCATAAATTTGTTTTTGCCGAGTTTCTTACAACATGGGTGTGTGTTGAAATCATAATTTCCAGAAGCTGAAGTCGTAGTTAGGTGTTGAACATTATGATTACAACACGAGCTGTGGAAATAATAACGTCTGACATAATGTTAGTGACCATGCCTGTCTGCCTTTCAGTTCTAAAAATGGAAGGTGTGGATCTTTTATCAGCATTATTGATTAGGCTTTGATTTTTCAGGAATATTTATTATGATTTTTTTAATTAATTCATTCAGTTTGAAGTTAACTATTCAACTGTTTTTGTTCTAGGCACCTGAGTCAACATGACCAAGAAACGCATGGATGACAGGTTGAATGTGTGTTTTCCTGTGACACCCAAAGCAGCAAAAGTTGCATTCACTCTTCCTGGCTACATTGTGTCTGTTACAAGACACTTACTTGTTTGTTAAATAAAAACTAATACTTCTTTTGTTATGAAAAACAAAGTACCAAGTTGTGTCATTAACATTATGTTATCCACTACAACAAAATTAGACATGCTATTTTGTATAAAAAATGTTCACATGGAAATAGTTATGTCTTTACAGTAATAAAAACTTATATTGGTTTATCATTTTCATCAAGAAACAAGCAACACTGTACATCTCATTGAAACAGCGATGTCCAATATATTTGTTAATCATTTGCTGTTTGTCTCAAGAAAGCTTAAATTTGAAGAAGAAAAAAAAATCATCAAATCTTCCTTGTCACATCCTGTTCTATTAAAGAGTAACTGTTCATGTTACAAAATTTATTGCTTTTTATTCATTTAAAAATGTTCCAGACTGGCTGTAGGTTGAACATTATCCATTGCAACAACTCATGCATAGCAATTAGCACACTATTCTGTGTGACACAGAACAACAGTTCACTTGGTAATATTCATGAGGATCACCATCTTGTAAGTCCAATTGGTATTTTGCAGTTAACTGCATGATTAGCAGCACAGTGATGTGGGCTTGTTGTTATGAACTTATGTGTATACAGTAATGTTATGAACTTATGTGTATACAGTAATGTTCAACATATTGTCACAAATCACACTGATGGTCAAATTTCTCGGGGAATGAAGAGCAGCACTGCCTTCTCCCTTCACTGGTGGATGATTTCACATGTGTTCATTCAGAAGATGCATTACTCGCATCCTGTTAACTTTATTTTCTAGTACCTCTGTCCTTTTTTCTTGCGCACCTTTTGGCATATGAGCATGTGCCAAAAGGTGCTGCTTAGAAGGTGGACATTAGAGTGAAAAATAAAAGCAGAAAAGTCATTTAGCAAGTAACACCATTTAAAAGATAAGTCTTTTTTATATACATTTCAGGTCTAAAAAAGATAACTTGATGAAGCAAGTCTGAGAAAAAGACATTTAAAGACGGACACCTGAATCTGTCGGATGCAACACAGGACACAATGTTTGTTTTGATTTAATCTTTGAATTTAATGAATAATAATGCTATCAATCTGTGGGGAAAATAAACATCCATCATTTATAACAAGACAGTAGAACTTAAACTGACTCAATTCACTTTTTATTTCATATTCAAAATCATAACAATGATGTCATGTGTTACATCCGACAGACTGCCACCTTAATTTTTGTAATAAAATCAAAATGAAACACAACACTGAATCAAAAATAGGATGTGTTTATTAGAATTTATCAAGCATAGCTGTTTCCACGACTGCAGCATGAAATAAGGTCATCAACGACATTTTTTTACATTTTATCTGTTGGATGTAACGATTATTGGATGGACATAACATTTCCCATGCTCACAATACACAGCTTATAAAATAACAATGCTAATTTCCCTACACTGCAACAAAATGTTACCAGCTGATTTAGTAGTGGTTTTGATGACTGCAGCACTAAACAAGTTGTTTGTATAGTTGTAATTTTGTCAAAGGCCCTTTTTAAGCATTTTATCTGTTGGATGTAACAACTCTGTGGTGGACACAACACTTCCCTTTGTAAAGTTTGTAAACTTTCCTTTCCTGTAAAACATATGCACAGCTAATAAAATCACTTAGTTTTCCTACATCTGACACATTGCTGTAAATACTGAACAAGGCCAAAACCATTATTTAAAGTAATGTACTGTCAGATGCCATGCATATCAATCAGAGGACACAATGGAATATGTAACACTGGACAGTCAGTATGTGGCTTAGAAAAAGTACAGCCAAGTTGTCATTATTATTCTTTCATTGACAAAACAGAAAACCATGTGAATTACAAATGTACATTCACCCTATGCCCTGTTGTTAACAGAAGGTAAAATTCAGTTACCAAATGCATTGATTTGGCATTCAAGTCTCACTACCTGGAATAACAACTGTAACACATTGTAAGTACCCAGAAACAGTAATGCAAAATCTGCAAACTGATGACAAAGCATAGAGAATTTCCCATGTTAATACTAATTCTTCCCATCCTAATAAATTTAAAAGATTTGTTTTCAGAGTTGGCAGTTCAGCATTGAGACATATCTTTATTTCTCTGCTGTTCCTAAGTACTGCAGTGCTTCCCAGGACGAATCTGGCTTCATGCTCCACTAATGTTGTCCCTGCTGTGTCTTGAAAAACTCTTGCTCTTCCCCTTTTGGAGCATCAACCTCTTTAGCCTGAAAAGAAACATGCATGTGTACAAAATAAGGCAATATAACAACTGTTTTTGAGGATGTGTCTCCATATTTATAGGTATGCAACTCTGGAGACGTACATGCATATAAGATATTGTGTGGGTCTGCATGCACACGTGTGTGTGTGTTTTGACTTTCCCCAGAATATATATATAATATATACATCTATATCAGACATTAGGTAATATTACCAACATATATATATATATATAGTACTGTAGTTGAAACATAATAACACAAATACCAGGTTACCCTCTCCTTTTTTTTAAATTTCTGTTCATTTGGCCTTTTCACCCTACTAACTTCCACCCCCACCCTACATTGTGCCACAGTGTATTGTATTTTATGTTGTATGAATTTTTTGTCTTCATATTGCATATTTATAGTGAATTGTCACAAGAATTTTACTTTATATGCTGCACTGTATTGTATTTGTACAGCAGTGCACATATAAAACTACATCAGTTAAGAAATTTTATTCTGGCTTTCACTAGTTTCAGCACATACTTTAGAATGCATGTCCTGCTAGAAATAGATTCAAAACAACAATATTCAATAACAATATACTTTATTCATCCCAGGGAAATGGGAAGGCCTGGGAAGATAAAAAAAAAAAAAAAAAAAAAAAAATCATCTCCCTAATCACAATGTTAATGTCATGGTAATGCTTCTTTTCTTTTGTTGTTGTGTGTTTGTATTATTTGTATAAATTGGTATAAATAGATAATTTACGGCTATGCCTTTTTTTTTTTAACTCTTAGTTCACATCACAGACGGCAATAATAAACCTGTAGAGTTGCAGAAGTGTACTTAGGAGTAAGAGTTTGTGTCATGGCATCATGCTGTTCCGATTGACTGAATAAATGAAAAAACCGCTGTCCGACAGCGGCAAATCAACTCCGAAACGTGTGTCGTCGTAAACACGGGTATTTTCGCTATTACGAAGTAAACACTTGAACGTATATGTTTTTCTCTTTCAGTCGAAACACTAAGAAAAAACTAGTTCCCTCGATCGAAACTTGGACATTATTGTGCAAAAATCGGTCACTCGCGATCGAAACACTGACCTGTCATCCGAGAAACAGCTGGTTATCGAACAAAGACATCACTTTGAATTTGCACACTGCCGACCAAAACCTGTTTAATAATGGTCACTTCGCTTACAATTACGAATGAAAATGCAAAAATAACATTGTATCAATGAAAAGTAACAATTTAATCTGTCGGACGCAACATCACATTTCGATCCAAACTGTAAAAACGTACATGACCCAAATCAAAAATTCACTCACCGTTCCTTGTTGGCACCATGTTTGAAGAGAAAGTAGGCGCAAAGCACTGTGGGTAAACATGGCCGCGCTTTGTGCAAAAAGACCGCAGTCACAAAATCAACGTTTATCCCCAGGATCGGCAATTTTTCGATCGTAACGGCCTGACAATATAAAAACTCGAAATTTTAAACTTGAAAAAAGGTATTACAAACGGAATCCAACACTTTTATTATCACAGCTTTTGACTGAACACTGATTTTAGCAACAGCTTCTTTGTTTCACCACCCACAAGTCCGCAGTGAATAGTAGCAGACGAACGTTTTCGTCAGCATCGGAACCGGACCCAATGCGTTTCGATCGAAATAAGCTTATGTTTATTCCAATTATTCAGATTTTACAAGTAGTTATGAGCTGTTTTCACAAGCATTAAAAAGCTTTGACTATGTCCTGTCAGGCAGCAAAGGGAAAATTGCCTAAAGAAGAAAGATGCAAACTAAACGACAACTGAAGCGGTGAACCCGAAATGTCCACCCTTCTTTTGCTGATTTTCGGCCCGGATTTGGTGTAAATTTTCATATTTTACTAACTCAGAACTGACTTTGGGAGTCAAGTTTATCTTTATTATCTCTTTGATGCATACTCTTTCAGATAAAGTTATGTTTGTTCAGAGAAAACTTAAACCTGAAGAAGCATTTAGGACCAAAAAATGGATGGTCCTCGCTGAGCACCTTTTGGCACAGGCTCATATAGTCATATACAAAACATGTATGTATACACATGCATGCAAAGCAGCAAACACCTGTGCACACACACACATCAACAGAAATAATTTAACAAGGAGTTTGGGGGGAGGATTCAGTCTCTGTCACCTGGCATGCAAGCATTCAAGATACATAAAGTCCACCAACAATACATGTAGCCTCTTGATTTTATGTAAATTTATGCTCATATTTTACTTGCTTCATACCTGAAAACACATCACGACTGCTGTCAACATCACTTGAAGTAGAACTCGGTCTTGATGCTGGTTTTGGTGTGAACTCAGCCACTGATGGGTTCAAACTTTTGGCACTGGCTGAACTGTGGGCCTCAGGCACTTTAATGTCCAAGGGCCTTTTGATGCGGCCAAAAGGAGACACTTCCACCACAGCACCAGGACTTTCAATGGAGCCTGTTGTATTCTGTTTGTTGCTAGCGGCACTGTGATGAACAAGAATTATGAATTAAAAATAAAACATAAGATTGTTCCTACTCATAATCATACTAGTTATATAATGTATGTTGTTATAATAATTAATATAGTTATAACCAGGAAGTATCACAAAAATGCTACACAGTATAATGTCAATACCACTCCTGAAAGGAGACAATGGCAGGTTGTCTTAGTTTTTCACAAAATTACTTTTGATCAGTGATTGATGTTATTGTTAATCTGTTACAGAATCCAGTGAAAATGTAAAATTATTGTTGAACTTGATTGTTGAAGATGCTTCAAAAGTTCAATTTTTTATTTTATTTTTTTCTCTCTTTAAAAAAACACGCAAAAACAAACAACTGTCTGCTGCTTTAAAACTGTCGGCCCTGGAATAAAGTGAGCACTGCAAGATAGGTCAACACTTTCAGGTATACATGTATCACTACATAATGTATGAACTATGTCTATGATCATGAACTATGTTGCATACAATAATATATTTGTATGACAGCTGATAGTGATACATGCTTTTTTTTGTCCTTCTTTTCCTTGCCCTTTTTATTGGTCTGAGGACCATTTCTGTTGTAAAGTGACATAAACCCAGCTAGTCAAAAGACGCATTTGAAACAAAATTTATTCAACTGATTATGATACTGGTAAGTGGTAGTGATAATACTTACTTAATAGTTAATAATAATAATGAACTTATGAAATTACAAACTCAATCTGAATCAGTAAACCAATGCAAACTAAATGACAGCAGAACTGAAAAGTAAAACAAGCAATAAAAATCAACGAAAAAGAAAACAAGCAAATCCAAAGCAACAAGTGTCAGTTATTTATCATTTAAGTGAATAAAATCAATTATTTAATACTATAATATTAATAATAGTAATGAGTAATGAAGCTTTACAGAGCTCTATAATAGCTGGCAAAAGCCAAGCGGCAATGTGTTTTGTGACGAATATACTTGAAAGCAGTGTGAAGAAACACTCAAAAGAGTCAATCAAAATAACTACAGGCAATAACTTGAATAAGCCAACAAAACAGTACCTGAAATGTTCCTCATACAGCCCACTGCACATGGCCATAGGAAAGATCTTAGCAAGGCTACTAGCAGGCACACCTGTCTCTGCAACACTTGTGGCACAGCCAAACATTGCTGGTCTTTCACTTTCACTGAGAGCTGGGCACCCACTACCGGTGCTAACCAAAGCAGGCTGCTGGGGATGGGATGATAAACCGCTGGACCTTTGTGGGGAGAAAAATGGTCTTGTCACCACACTCCCGCAGGACTGGGAAAGAGAACTGTGAAATCCTTGAGAAGAGAAAGACTGCTGTGTCTCACTCTCAGCCCTAGATACTGACCCAAGGGAAGAGGGTGGAGCTTCCATAGTGATGCCATTCTTCGCTGCTTTTGCTGCAGCATGCCTCAATGCCAGGTCACCGTCATATTGTGCTGCTCTCTCACAGGCCTCAAATGTCTCAGCTTGATTGGGGACAAAGCAAGAACCTTCACAGCTGTACTGCACTGGTTGACTGCAGTCACTTTTCAGCTCCATGTGCTCTGTTGGGGTAGGGACATACACGGAATGGCCTGGGCTGGGGTAGCTGGGTGGGGGATTACTGGAAGGAGGGTAACTGGGTGGTGTATTACTGGACAGGGGAAAGTTGGGTTGGGGATTACAAGCGGGGTATCTGGGTGGGAAATAACTGGAAGACAGAAAGCTGGGTGGAGTATTACTGGAAGGAGGAAAGCTGGGTTGGGGGTTACTGGAAGAGGGGTAGTTCAGGGTAGGCACTGGGTGAAAAACAGGCTGACCAACATGGGCATGTCCTTGCAGTGGTGACTGGGCTCTGGGAATCTGCTGGAATATTGGCATGATCCCCACACCGTGAGTGGGCCAGAAATGGGGACCAGACTGGAAGGTCTGAGAGAAAGAATGTGGTAACCGGTATGGGGGCAATCCACCCTGTCCTGATTGTGGTTGATTGGCCATTTTAGTTCCCACCTTGGATCTGAAGCAGCTCCCACTAAAATCTGTCCTGAAACAACCAATGTCAAATTTTTACTTTTTAGTTCCAATTGACAATTCATCAAAATGTTGCCACAACAAATAAATAATTACAAGCATAATATGATGTGCCTGACAAAAGTGATATATATATCATTATATGTTTCATGAATTCATACAATTTATATAAATTATAATTAATATCATTATCAATATCATTGCAAGCCATTATTCACATCATTGTAATTAATAATACTTTAATAGTACAGAATACAGAATCATTACTGTCTATGAAATTTGCCTTATGACTGCATAAAACTATTAAAAGATACCAGTAAAATAACACACAGTATAATTAATAGTTAATACAGGACCATAAGTACACATAAAAGTATTAAAACACAGAGTAAATTTTATCAAACCAAATACTGATAATGATATAGTAAATATAGTTGATCATATTCATATACTGACAATCATGTCACAATGGGCTAAATCCAACTGTTACTGTTAGTGTTAGTACTTAGTAAGTTAGTACTGTAAACACAGTGACACACACACACATAATGAGAACAGCTAGTTGTATACTGGGACTCTTCTGGTCATTAAAAGATTTCAAGCAGTAACTGAGTCTGAGTATGATACTATGAAAATTATATAAATAATTATAATGCAAAGTTTTTGTTGTTACTGTTTTCTAATTCCAACAGTCTACTTCATGAATCCATGATGTTCTCCAGCACAACCCTAGCCACAACCACAACCTGCTGACTTTACTGATCAACATGACCAACAGCAAGACCCTGACAACCTAGCACTAGTAGCAGGCCCAGAACAGCGCTAGAACTTGGAAGATGTTTTCCACCCCCAAAAGTGGACTGCAGTAAACATCACCTGATGTCACACAGTTCACCCATCACAATTAACACTGTGGCCGTATCACTACCAGTTCCATGGTCATACCCTTAGCACAGAAACAGAGGTAAAAAAAAAATTGGAGTTAAATCCCCTTGGACCTCTTTTGGGACACTCATATAACTGACGTCTGCAACAAAGCCAACAAGACCCTGGTCTTCAACATACCATATGAAGACCCCAAATGAGGCACTGAAAAATGCAGCATACATATTACAAAGTATTCATATGACCTGTGCTGGAACATGCCAATTGCTAGTCCTACTCCTACAGTCCTAGTGTATGGGCTCCCTTCACAGCCAACATCAAGGTTCTGGAAATGGTTAAAAAAATCAGAGGCAGGCAGCAAGATGGGTCAAACAGGACTACAGAAGATCAGCATGTGTGGACACCATGGCCCATGCAACAACTGCGTTGTCCAACACATGAGCCAGCAACAGAAAAAGCAAGCATGCCTCACTAGTCACTACCTTAATTTGCTTAAAATACAAGTGCCACCATAGTCCCCTCTACATCCAGTCGAAACACTGCCCCTCACCAGCTGACCACCGGAGGTCTTGGAGAACCATCTATGACTCAGTATGACATTCCATCTCACTGGAAAGCTTACAGAACTTGACAGACACCGAGACAGAAGCCGAGAAGGAGAAATTTTCTTTCCTGACCTAGGAACAGAAGTCAGAACCATCTCAATTCTCAGACTCAGTGGTACAGCCTTCCTCAAAAAGTGACCTCAGCACCCACCCTGGCACTTTGAGACCAGGGTCTGTTCCTTCATAAATTTTTAACGTGTGTAATTTACTGAAGCTAGTAAAAGCAGGCAATTAACGGTAAGTGAAGGTTGGAGCTGTGACGGTCGAGGTTCATCCCCGGGGACTGCTACAGTGCTAGTGCTAAGGTTGCCGGACTGGTCTGGCCAGATACTTAGTTAAATATAATAGTTAATACACACGGGGGACCTCGGTTTATACAATTATAGTCTCATCCAAAGGACTTTTGCAGAGTCTGCACAGAGTTTGACTCTGGAGAAATGTCAGGGCGGGTGCAAAGCCTAGCACGTAACAGTTCTAACACTAACAGTGGTGACCTCGGTCGTGCCTTTGCCGCTTTGGCTTGCGAGAGCGAGTACTCTAGCTCTGCGACGGTCACCGACTTTCAGTCCAGTGCCGAGAGCTCCCGAAAGCGGCTCAGCTTGGCGCTTGGCGCATATCAAAACTTTCAGCCTTTCAGTTCGAAGCTTCAGATGCCAGCTAATGCTGGGCCGGATGACCAATGATCGTGGTCGCATAACAGGGTAACTCAAAAACTCGCGCCATCTTTGGGAGCCTTTAATTTTCCTTCAATGGTTTCCAGCAAAGCTAATACGAAAGTTTACTACTGATACTCACCCAGCTGCAACAGTAAACTAGTAAACGTCAAGTTTCATCAAATTATTTTCCAAAAGCAGGTCAGTTTTGCCTTCGAAAAATCATCCCATCTGCCCTTATATAAAATCAGTAACAACAGGTGCAGATCAAATTCACGCATTTTAAGCCTGATGCGTTTGTCACGTGATACGAACTCGACCGGAAAAGTCCGATCGGACCATGATCCAGCCTGTGTACTGTGTATAACTGTGAGCTAGCTTTTTGCATGTGTTTTGGTGCCTTTGTGTTTCGACCTGGTCTGAAGAAACTATGCGTGTGATTCGTCCTGGGGTGACCTTGTGCGCGGGTTGACGAGACGTACAAATCAAAGAACTAAAAACATCATGTGAACTAATCAGTGGTCCCGTCCTGACTGACGCATATGGTGGCCGATGGCGGCTCAGTCACTGACTGACTCAGTGACAAAAGTCGGCTCTGATGCTCTAAAATCTACCAGTGCTTCGAGAAGGAAAAACTGAGAAGCGGACCCGCAGTCAGTCCAGTCATTCATTATCAACAAAACAAAACAGACTGTAAAGTACAACAGATCTCTGACTGAGACTGAGTAAAGTTCAAGAAAATCATTGAGGCGGCACTGAGAAGGGGATGACGGACGTTTGTTGCCAGGTAGGCCTACCCGCAATTGAGTATATATATCACATGCATATGCCACAAGAACTCTATAAACACACTGCAGAATTTTGAAACAAAGGAACCCAACAGGATATGATATACTGGCCTGAACCGCTACAGGGTGAGCTCAAAGTGAACCACTGAACTCGGAGTGATGAGCCCCCGCGAGCCAACAGAAAATCCGTCAGCAACCAGAGCTGCGGCCGTTACTGAGTGACAGATGTCCGTTTTTTGCCGTGAAAAGACTCGAATTACAAAGAAACAACATGGTGAAAAGTTGCGAAATGCGTGCCAAACTGAAACAGCTGAGGACTCTGCGGGACGGTCAGCGGCCCGGCACAAGAAAACACAAGATCAGCGCGCATTCTTTTGAAGGTGCAAAACTGATACGTACTGACTTGGCTGCTCGAGAAACACATTACCATATCTATGCTACCTGTCGGACTGAGTGAGACTACACACGAGACCGGGATGACAAACACCATGAGGAAATTATCAAAGACACTAAAACGGCCGCTGAAGAGCAAGCAAGTTCCAACAAGACTACACGATATTCAGTTCAGTACATTGTTCACAACTGTTAAAGGCAGACTCATTTAGGCTGATGAACGGATGGCCACGTTAAGGAATACGAAACAGGAACTGACAAAGTTTCACGTGTCTTCTCTCAGTATAGATAAAAGATAGCTGTCAACAAACTGCGTCACCACACGTTTTTTGAATGGTTCGGCCTTTTCGAACCGGCCACAATGCTATTATGCAGTGACTGATTACGCACATCAAAAGGGCCAACTTTCAAGCACTGATGATGATGATGAGTTGATGCTTAATGTCCTCAGATGTCATTTGACATATTAGGGACAAGTTGTGACCAATGCCGAAGCACGGTTCAATAAAATCCACATACGTAAGGTGTATGCGTGTTTAGCTGTAACCTGCCACCTGCACTTTTTGGCAGAATGACCGGGATTTTTTACGTGCTACTGTGGTAACACGGGGGTGGAACGGATACCGAAATAAGAGTCAGCACAGAAAGTCGACCCTGGAGAAGAAAATTCTCCCGCCGTTCCAGCAGGGATTCGAACCCGCGACCTTTCAATCACGAGTCCGGTGCTCTAACCACTGAGCTATCCCCGCCCCCTTGTGATGATGATGATGATGATGATTGCTTTTATATAGCGCTATTCTCCGCTCTCGAGCAGACTCACTGCGCTCCCTTATTGACTAGTGACTAGCTTATTTTATAGCGTTTTTTAATTTTTTTTAATTTTTTTATATCTACCGAAGTGGTGTACTTGCAGCGCTGGCAAGGCTGATGCCACATGAATCTGCTACCGTCTCGGCGCGTTCTGTGTATACCATACAACCATGCACCATGTCACTTCATGCAAAGCCACATACGTAAGCTTGCTGGCTTTAATTTCATCAGCGGACCTTCTCTTAGAGATCCCGTGCTGGTTTCATTTTTATCGGGGTAGTTTCTCTTACACATCCCGTGCTGTCTTCTTTCTATGTGGGGAGTTTCTCTTACACATCCGATGCTGGTTTAGTTTTTATATGGGGAGTTTCTCTTACACATCCCGCGCTGTCTTGATTTTTATGAAAGAGTTTGTCTTCAGTATCCTGTTCCCGTTTCTTTTTTTATCGGGTGAGTTTCTCTTACGCATCCCGTGCTAGTTTCATTTTTTTATCTCGGGAGTTTCTCTTACACATCTCATGCTGGCTTCATTTTTATCAGGGGAGTTTCTCTTACACATCCCGTGCTGGCTTAATTTTTAGCTGGGGAGTTTCTCTTACAGATCCCATGCTGGCTTTATTTTAATCTGGGGAGTTTCTCTTACACATGCCGTGCTGGCTTCTTTTTTCTGTTCTTTTTTCTTTTTTCTCGGGAGTTTCTCTCAAACATCGCATGCTAACTTCATTTTTATGTGGGGAGTTTCTCTTACACATCCCGTGCTGCCTTCATTTTTATGCGGGGAGTTTCTCTTACACATCCCGTGCTGTCTTGATTTTTATGGAAGGAGTTTCTTTTACACATCGTGTGCTGGCTTTGTTGTTTTTATCTGCGGAGTTTCTCTTACACATCCCGTGCTGGTTTATTTTAGTATTATTTATTATTGAGGAGTTTCTCTTACATATCCCGTGCTGGCCTTCTTTTTATCCGAGGAATTTCTCTTACACATCCCATGCTGGCCTCGTTTTTGTCTGGGGAGTGTCTCTTACACATCCCGTGTTGGCTTCATTTTTATCTGGGGAGTTTCTCTTACACATGCCATGCTAGCTTTACTTTTCTGTGGGGAGTTTCTCTTTTACATCCCATGTTGGCTTCTTTTATTTTAATCTAGGGAGTTTCTCTTACACATCCCGTGCTGGCTTCAGTTTTATTTGGGGAAGTTCTTTTAAACATCCCGTGCTGGCTTCATTTTTATGTTGGGAGTTTCTCTTACACATCCCATGCTGACTTTGTTTTTATGTGGGGAGTTTCTCTTACACGTCCCGTGTGGATTAATTTTTTAAATATATTTTTTATCAGGGGAGTTCCTCGTACACATCCCGTGCTGGTTTATTTCTTCTTCTTTTTTTTATCTTTTTTTTTTTATCAGGGGAGTTTGTCTTATACATCCCATGCTGACTTCATTTGTATCCGGGGAGTTTCTCTTACACAGTAGGTGCTGGCTTCACTTTTATCCGGGGAGTTTCTCTTACACATCCCATGCTGGCTTTACGTTTCTGTGGGGAGTTTCTCTGGCACATTCCATGCTGGATTATTTTTTTAATCTGGGGAGTTTAGCTTACACACCGAGCTGCCTTCATTTTTATGTGTGGAGTTTCTCTTACACATCCCGAGCTGCCTTCATTTTAATGCGTGGAGTTTTACTTTCACATCCCGTGCTGTCTTGATTTTTATGAAGGAGTTTATCTTATCCCGTTCTCATTTCTTTTTTTATCGGGTGAATTTCTCTTACCCATCCCGTGCTGGGTTCATTTTTATCTCGTGAATTCTCTTACACATCACATGGTGGATTTATGTGGGTTTTTTTTTTGGGTGGGGGTGGGGGGAGTTTCTCTTACACAACCCATGCTGGCTTCATTTTTATCTGGGGAGTTTCTCTTACACATGCCGTGCTGGCTTCATTTCTGTCTCGGAAGTTTATGTTCGAGATCCCATGCTTGATTTACTTTTCCGTGGGGAGTTTCTGTTACACCTCCCGTGCTGGCTTCATTTTTATCTGGGGGGATTCTCTTAAACGATATTTTCATTATTGGGGGACATTCTATTACACATACCGTGCTGGTTTATTTTCATTATTGGAGGACATTCTCTTACACATCCCGTGCTGGTTTATTTTTATTACTGGAGGACATTCTCTTACACATCCCGTGCTGGTTTATTTTCATTACTGGAGGACATTCTCTTACACATCCCGTGCTGGTTTATTTTCATTATTGGAGCACATTCTCTCACACATCCCGTGCTGGTTTATTTTCATTATTAGGGGACATTCTCTTACACATCCCGTGCTGATTTATTTTCATTATTGGAGGACATTCTCTTACACATCCCGTGCTGGTTTATTTTCATTATTAGGGGACATTCTCTTACACATCCCGTGCTGGTTTATTTTCATTATTGGAGGACATTCTCTTACACATCCCGTGCTGGTTTGTTTTCATTATTAGGGGACGGTCTCTTACACATCCCGTGCTGGTTTATTTTCATTATTAGGGGACGGTCTCTTACAGAGCTGGCTTCCTTTTTATCTGAACAGTTTCTCTTACACATCCCAAGCTGGCCTCATTTCTTACACATCCCGTGATGGCTTTTTATTTTATTTTATTTTTTATGTGTGGAGTTTCTCTTACACATCCCGTGCTGGCTTTAATTTGATCAGCGGACCTACTCTGAGGGATCCCATGCTGGTTTCATTTTTATCGGGGTAGTTTCTCTTACACATCCCGTGCTGTCTTCTTTTCTATGTGGGGAGTTTCTCTGACACATCCGATGCTGGCTTCGTTTTTATATGGGGAGTTTCTCTTACACATCCCTTGCTGTCTGGATTTTTATGAAGGAGTTTGTCTTCAATATCCCATTCCCGTTTCATTTTTTTAATTTTTTATCGGGTGAGTTTCTCTTACACACCCCGTGCTAGCTTTTTTTTATATTATTTTTTAAATTATCTGGGGGAGTTTCTCTTACACATGCCGCGCTGGCTTCATTTTTATCTCGGGAGTTTCTCTTAAACATCCCGTGCTAACTTCATTTTTCTCTCGGGAGTTTCTCTTAAACATCCCGTGCTAACTTCATTTTTATGTGGGGAGTTTCTCTCACACAGCCCACGCTGACTTTGCTTTTATGTGGGGAGTTTTTCTTACACAGCCCACGCTGTCTTTGCTTTTATGTGGGGAGTTTCTCTTACACATCCCGTGATGTCTTGATTTTTATGGAAGGAGTTTCTCTTATACATCATGTGCTGGCTTCATTTTTTCAGTCTGGGGAGTTTCTCCTTTTTTTCTTCTTCTTTTTTTTTTCCTTTTTTTTTTTTTTTTTTTTTTTTACGGAGCATGTGCATGTTACAGGGGAAAAATCCTGTTTTAGAAGAAAAACTATATCTACACTGCAGAATAATTTTAAATAATGAAGAAGTCTTTGACATAAAATGGTTATGTATTAACACTCGCACTTACCTAAGTGTCGCGTGTAAAGAAAGTTAGGTTACCAATGTCTCATTTACGCCACAACCCAATCCAAAAACGTATAAAACGCCCAACCCCGAAAGGAAAATAGATACCAACACTGGATTAAACTCATTAGACTACGCCTACGGAATTTCAGTCAAGACAAGTAAAGGTATGACCACCTGCTTCTAACTTGTATATGTTGAGTAATTAAATACAGCTACTCAAAATATAAAAATCGGAAGTGTGTAATGTGCGCTCGCACTAGTGTATGTGTGGAGTGATGTGCCATAAATAACGATTTTGTTTTAACTTTGTATAATATGTTCTATTCCTTTGCATTATTGCTTGCCCAAGTGAGCTAGTACTGGGAGAACTTTCCAGATAGGCCGTTCGGCCGGATTCAGTTTTGGGTTTGGCTCGTGGGTATGCCTGCGTTTGTCTCACCTTCAGTAGGGAGACCAAGTAGGCCTAAGCACGCTGGAGTCGGTTTTTGCTCGGTGTTATTGACTGTAAAACTGTAGTATGCATACTGTGGATGTGTATTTAATTGACTCTTCGCGTCTCTTTTTTCTACTTTATTACTACGGATTGGAGCAAAAAGAACATGGATACACTGGGCAGCATTATTTTACATACTTTTGTTGTTTCTTGGGGCGCGCCCCACATACCGTTTCTCTGTTGTTTTGCGAGCTGACGAGTCTTCTTGCTGTGTTCCGCACACACACACACACACACACACACACACACACACACACACACACACACACACACACACACACACACACACGTAAAGCCCGCCACCAGGCGCTCTTCCCGTGAAGTATACTGATATTTTGTGTTTTGATACAGTACAACTTTATTGTCTCTGTGGAGAAACTGACAGGCTTTTCTTTCTCCCACGTTTTGCAAGTTGCACGCTTACAGCGTGTTCAGTTTTTCCGCGTTGCGTGCTTACGTGAGCTGGTCAGCGAAAACACTTTTTTGTTTCCCCAGTACAACTGCGTGCGTATGGGTTTGTGTGCTTTTTTTTTTTTTTTTTTTTGCTGCTGTCGATCTATTCATGTTTTGTTTTTGTTTTCAGATTTTTTTATATATTTTTTTTTGGGGGGTGGTTAATGCGTGTGTTGTGTCTGTTCTTGGTTTGAGGTCCAAATTTAATTTACACATGTCGCCATACAGTGCTACCCTCTCGTTCTATTTTCCCCGTGATCATGTAGTGCCCATTCCTTGGCACCTGTGTCATACAGCGATTGTATTTGTTTGCCGACCGAAAGCTAAAAACATGGTTATATTATGTGAATGTACTTGTGAAATCAGTTATTTCCACTCCATGGAGTAGGCTGGTATAAGTTATGCGGCATGTTTAGTGATCTGTTGCTGGCAAGGCGAGACATGCAGCGTGTTGTACGTGTCGCTGGTTTATGTTGTCCAGCCTTGGTGTTCAATGATGCGGGGCCGTGGACATGTATAAGAATGTTACGCACACGATTTGTTTATTATTATGGCTGAACACGAAAAACTAAAGATTTATTCATTCAGTGCTAATGGGCTAGGGAACTTCAAAAAGAAAAAGGATGTTTTTGACATTCTTAAAAAAAAAGTTTAAAAAAAGTAGTGGTTATATTTTTTATTACAAGAAACTCATTGAACGACTGAACAGAAACGTTTGATCAGATCACAGTGGGGATTTGAATGTGTTGTTGCGGGAAACCACACTGGAAGCAAAGGGGTGGCTGTATTTAAAAATAACTATGAGTATAAAATTCACAGTACTATCAAACATGAATTAGGTAGATACACTGTGACTGATATTGAATTTTTCAATAGGCTTATGACTCTCGGAAATGTTTATGGGCTCAGCAGTGGGGATCACCCCGAGTTCTTTGAGGAAGTGTTCAATAAGGTTACATCTTTCGATAATGAACTGATTGTAGTTGGAGGTGATTGGAATGTTGCTCTAAATTCCACACTTGATACCAATCATCCATCCAATATTTATAGAAATAGATCCAGAGGGAAGATGCAAGTTTATTGAACAAAGCGATGTTGTTAAAATTTTCGAAGTTTGTGTCCTAATATTAGAAAGTACACATGGAGAAGGTTTAATGGCACTCAGAGAAGCAGACTGGATTATTTTGTTGTTTCTGAACAGCTTGGTTATGTTACTGAAAGTGTCCATATTACTCCAGGTTGCTGTTCAGACCACTCGCTTGTTTTAAAACTTTTAAAACCGATATTGTAAAAAGACATAGACCTTTTCGGAAGTTTAACAGTTCATTGCTAAGAGATATTGATTTTGTCAACCTGGTCAAACAGGTAATATTGGATTTAAAAAAGCAGTAGGCTGTTCTAGTTTCTGATAAAGAAAATATATATTTGATTCGTGATGAAGATCTCACTCTGATGATTGAGGACCAGCTCTTCTTTGAAATGATACTGTTAGAGATCAGAGGGAAATGTATCGCCCATGCATTTTACAAGGAAAAGGAAAGGGCAATGTTAGAAACTGAAATAATTACGGATATTAAACTTCTTGGAGAGAACTTTAACGAAGACAGTGTACAGCTTTTGGAACAAAAAAGACAAGAACTTTTCGAAATAAGACAGAAAAGGTAGATGGAGTGATCAGGTCACATACAAAATGGATTGGTGATGGTGAAAAAATAAAATTAAAAAAAAATCAGATATTTTTGTAACCTGGAAAAGAGAATTATACAAAAAGACAATGGAGAAATTATTCACGATAGTAAATCGACAGTCACTGAAGCAAAATCCCTTTATGAACACTTGTATGCCCCGAAGGGAGCAGATATTCTAGACGAAGCTATTGATGAAAACGTTGATCATCCAACACTTACAAGTGAAAAGCGAGATAGTTAGAAGGGCTCATTAATATACAAAAGCTTTCTATAGCTGTTAGGAATTTAAATAATCATGACAAAAGTCCTGGATCTGATGGTTATACAGCAGAATTTTTCAAGTTTTTCTCGAAAGATGTAGGCATGTTTCTTTTGGGTTCAATAAATTGTGGCTTTGAAAAGGGGAGAATGCCAATAACTCAAAAGTAGGGTGTAATAATATGCATTCCGAAAGAAGGTAAAGATAAGAGCTTTTTGAAAAACTGGAAACCAGTTACTCTGCTAAACATGCCCTACATGATTGCTTCATCTTGCATTGCACAACGCTTAAAATCGGACCTACCTAAGCTTATACATGAAGATCAGAAAGGATTTCTTAAAGGACGGTTTATTGGAGAAAATCTCTTCTTTATTCAAGTAAGCATAATGTACGTGGCCTTCTCTTCGTGGTTGACTTTGAGAAGGCTTTTGACACTGTGGCGTGGTCATTTACCAAAAGGTCGTTGATTCAATTCCGCTTTGGTAGTAGTATTATACGATGGATATCAACTTTTCATTGTAACATTAACTTATTAAGTAACTTTTTATCGTAGCATTAAGTCTTGTGTGTCAGTCAACGGACAATATTCTGAATGGTTCCATGTCCAAAGAGGTACGCGACAGGGTGATCTCCTGTCACCATATTTGTTTTTGATATGTTCCGAAATCATGTCCATTATGATTCGCCAAAGTAAGTCTGTTCAGGGCATTAAAATCGCTGACGAGGAAATTTTGTTATCTCAGTTCGCGGATGATACAACCTTCTTTCTAGACGGTACAAGAGATTGTTTTTGTTCATGTATACGCACATTACAACGCTTTGCTTCAATGTCCGATCTTCAGCTGAACTATGACAAATCCACTGCAGTTTGGATAGGGCCACTTGGCGTAAAACACCAACTTACTTACTTGGATAGGATCTTTCAGAAATTCTAGAACTATGTTTATGCCTGATTTGAATTTTACTTGGAATCCTGCTACATTCAAAGCCCTGATTTGAATTTTACTTGGAATCCTGCTACATTCAAAGCTCTTGCTGTTATATTTTCTACCAATATCCAAGAAGTAGTCCTTTTAACCTATGAAAATAAACTTGTAGAAATAAGAAAATTACTGAATGCTTGGGTGTCCTAATAAATAGCGTTCTTTTGAACCGTTTATGTTTTTGGAGCTTAGTAACTTTTTAAAAAAAATGAAAAAAATTATGAGTATACACGATTAGGTAGCAAGACCGACATGTGTTAAATATGTATTCGTGTGAACGATGAATAATATTACTGATAGACATGAAACCGACAACATTATTAAATCGAAAAAAAACGACGAGTTATAGCTCATCTCAAATATACTTTTTAAAATAACAAAGTGATTTGTACGCTTGTGATAGTCTACGTTTTTTTGTTTTTTGTTTGTTTTTTGTTTTTGTTTGTTTTGTTTTGTGTGTGTCAGTGTGTGTGTGTGTGTGTGTGTGTGTGTGTGTGTGTGTGTGTGTGGTTTTGTTGTTTTGTTTTTCTCCCATGACATCGTCACCATTTGAGATATTCAGTTGAACACATTCGTTATACCAACGGGAACATCAAATTAAATACTGCGCATGAAAATACAAAGTGCAATTTTCCCTTGTAGGCCTCAGTATATGAAAACTCGCACTGTGCAGTATGTCAGATGTATTCAAACAACCCTTTATTCATCTGGGTCGTTTGAAGACTTTTGACAGCAGACAGTTCATAGCATATTTTAAGTCCAACTCTTTACAACTGACAGTGAAGTGAAAACTTGATGAAACTGTATATTGCCGTCTTTTAGATACTTGCGTGGACAAATATCATCTAAAAGGCAGGAATCTCCCCTCCTCCCCGCACTTCCCCAACCATGAAAAAATATTGTTGGAGGCCTCAAAGAGCTTTTAGCACAAAGAACCACCTCTTTCCTCACCACACACAACAGAACCGGAGTGGCGCCAGTGACAACTAGCAAAAAGCAAGCATCTTTATCGTCGAAATGTCTCTTCAAAAACTTAAGTCAGCCACATTTTGACCTAGGTTATATTAGGCCTGAACAGAACCGGAAGCAGAAATGCAAAGTAATCCGTGTTATTTAATAAAAGGAAACCATTGACCTGGACGTCAAGCTTTTTCACGCAGCAGTATAAAGTGTTTCTGAAACCTTTCACATCAGTCAGTATTAGACGGCTCTGTGGCTGCTGAGGTGCAAGCCTGCACTGTGGACGCCGTGCACCGACCTGCAGGTGTGCATTCCTGTAGTGCCAGTCTGGTGTTACCGTTGGAAACACAGATGCCGGTCGACTGAAGACAGCTGACCGTGGGGATTGCACTTCAGTCTGACAAACTGCTCTTTGTGAAATTGGAAGATGGCCGTTGCTGATTTGGGACTGGAACCGCTATCTTGTTTTCTGATATCGAGATATGTTAATATGCATTCATGGTACCTAGTAAATGCTAAGGGTTATTAGACGAAGCCAATAGTTGTCCACGCAATGATCTAAAAGGCGGCAATGTGTCTTGGATTTAAAAGAACGAGGCAGTCAAAGGTTGGTCCTTAACTCTTTAATTATAATGTGTATTCGTGTGTTCATGGAAACAGCAAACCTTTTAGAAACTGATGCATATGCCTGCAGAAACTGAAATATTCGACGTCTCATGGATAAAAAAAATACATCAATTCGGAATGATAGACTACAAATACATAATTATTATATTAAACCGGATTAAACTCAGATTATGACACAATAATTTAACCAAAGAAGTCAAAATATACGTAGGTTAACAGTGAAAAGTCAACAACAACAATAACAAAAGACACCACCACCACCCCACCACCCCCAGAAAAAGAAGAAGAAAAGAGACATCTGCTGCATTTGGGTTCTTCCATATTTATATACAAAATACGCATGTAATGTTTTAGACAGAGATATTGGAGTGGACCTACTCAGTTCCACCCTGCAGGCTACACCCCAAAACACAAGGTATCTCCGTGGCTGCCATCACACAGAGATAGAGGCTGCATGAGACGGTATGCGAACTCATCCCCAACTCAGTCGCTAAATACCATCAAATACCCGAGACCCATGGCGGGAAGAGAGCGAAGCCTATACCTATCGTTTCAGTGTCACCACCAGAATGATTCTGCATTCAGATGGGCAGCGATGTCGGCCAATTTTGCTGTTTCACGAGCTGTGTAGGGCACTATCACCACTGTCCATCAACCACACAGACTCAGTTAGGCACTATGCGCTGCGTGCACTCGGAACACCAGATATCTGTAGGCCTTAGGCGTAAAATAACTAGTCCCAAATCAGACGCGATCGGAGAGATGCTTAGAAGATAGAATACGGTAGACAAACGAATACAAAAATAAAACAACAGGTACGACTATAAAAATGAAACAACAGGTGTAACCTCATATCTGTGTGTGTGTGTGTGTGTGTGTGTGTGTGTGTGTGTGTGTGTGTGTTTCTTCTTTGGTTGGCTGGTTAGTATCCAGTCCCGGCGCACGGCCTACTGACCAGACCAAGTCTGCATTTTGTTCGCTCTGGGCTCACAGTGGACATGGCTAGGCAGGATCTGGGAAATACATGCCTGTCTTTACTGCATACCCACCTCTGATCTCCACCCCCCCCCCCCCCCCACACACACACACACACACACACACATACGTTGCCCGATCTAGTATACTGGTACATGTATGTGTGTATGTATTTCTGTCATTCCAGTTGGAAACACAGGTCTGTCCTGCTAAAGGCTGTGGTCATGTGCAGTAAGACTGTGACTGCACTGACCAAATTCCCCACGGCCTTTGCTTTTAAAATCAACACCGACTGTGCCGCACGGAGTGCAGTCTCTAGTGCAGGTGACACAGGCACTTGATCTCGGTCACCAGGCCTTACGGGCGAAGAGTCAGCAGTGTGGATGGCCGACCTTAGTATGCACTGTGAAGAAACTCGATTTTTACATCGGACAGTACGGTATGCCATGGAAAAAGACGTGTAACATGAATGTCCGGCGTGGGCAGATGTTTAAATGGTACACGAGTGTCTGGCGTGGGCAGATGTTTACATGGTACATTTCATCCTGTTTATATTACTGTTGATATTAAACGGCCCCCCACCCCCCAAGAAAAAAAGAAAGATGAAAAAAGAAGAAAGTGACAAACAATAAATTTGTGGTTTTATCGTTGATATTTTCAAGCCAGCACTAAGGGGGCCCTTCCAAATCCCACAAAAGAGTCCCAATGCGTCCCGCACACAGTGATGTTGGGTCTCTGCCACTGTCTTTCTTCCCCATCTTGCAGTCACTGGTGTTCGTCAGGATTGTTCAAACTGCTTGTTTTTACTTTTCTCACGAAGGATGTTGAATCATTTTAACATGGTTTCTCTGGGTCTTGTGTGTGTGTGTGTGTGTGTGTGTGTGTGTGTGTGTGTGTGTGTGTGTGTGTGTGTGTGTGTGTGTGTGTAGTGTGTGTGTGTGTGTGTAGTGTAGTGTAGCGTGTGTGTGTGTAGTGTAACGCGCGCGCGCGCGCGCGCGCGCGCGTGTGTGTGTGTGTGTGTGTGTGTGTGTGTGTAGTGTAGTGTAGTGTAGCGTGTGTGTGTTGGGGGGGGGGGGGTTCTAAGTCACACAAACCGGCGTTTCAGTCGTTCTAGTCACACAAACCGACGTTTCAGTCGTTCTCGTCACACAAACCGGCGTTTCAGTCGTTGTCGTCACACTAACGACGTGTTGCTCTGACACAGTTTCTCCTTCTCCCTGCTAGTGGGAGGCGTCTGCAGGGTCTGCTCGCTGGACTTCTCGCCGTTACTGCCGCCGCGGTCGGAGTGCACTCCCCTTGCCAGGAAGTAGAGCTTCTTGACGAGGAAGAGGGTGAGAGCGGCGCCCAGTCCCAGCAGCCCCACGATGAACACGCCCGCCATGTGCTCCAACCCGAACTCCTGCTGCGTGGACCGCGTGTTGCTCACGTCATCGCACGTGCGTTTGTCATCCCACCACCTGCACGGACAGATAGTGACGTCATCTGTAATATCTGAAGGCACAGCACCAAGGTCGTGCAGAGTTAAGATCACTTACAAGGTCATTTATAAGGGAACTGAAGATCTAGTTGTTGTGGCGTTCCTCGGCTGAACACTCTGGGGTCACAAGCTTACAAGAACCTGCTGTGAGACTAAGCCAGGATTCGACACATTGTAACGCTGTCTTCGGCAGAAAGGTATGCACAGACTGTCGCTTTTCAGTCAACAAAGCCCCGGAATGAGCGGCGAGTGAACAGGTAATTCCATGCCTTGCAGGCTACTCAGTAATATTTATAAGTCAGTTATACTCAATGCAATGCAATCAGATATACACAGTACGTGTCACATTTTTCAACCTTCCGGAATAATCGTCTGCAAGGAATATCATCCATCACCCTTCCCAAGTCATCTTCTGCGTCTGCGAGAAATCTCATCCGTCATCCTTCCCAAATCTTCGTCTTTACAAAAATTTCATCCATCAACCTTCCTAAATCATCGTCACCAAAGAATATCATCCATCAACGCTCCCAAATCATCGTCGTCACAGGGAAAATCATCAACCTTCGCAAATCATTCGCAGGAATATCCCCTCTCAACCTTCCCAAATCGTCGTGTGCAAGGAATATCATCCCTCAACCTTCCCAAATCATCGTCAGCAAGGAATATCACCCCTCAGCCTTCCCAAATCACCGTCTGCAAGGAATATTTGCCTCAAACACTCCGCCACTCTGATTCTACCTCCTCTTTCAAAGCCGCCCTCAAGACGCACCTGTTTAATAATTATTTGTAAACTGTTTTTCACAGCCCTGTCCATCCCCTCGTCCGACGCTGTGTGTGTGTGTGTGTGTGTGTGTGTGTGTGTGTGTGTGTGTGTGTGTGTGTGTGTGTGTGTGTGTGTGTGTGTGTGTGGTTAGTATTATTGTAAAGCGCCACCTTGTGTGGTAGATGGGCGCTCTAGAAATCCTCTTTATTATTATTAATATCACCCCTCAACCTTCCCAAATCATCGTCAGCAAGGAATACCATCACTCAACCTTCCTAAATCATCGTCAGCAAGGAACACCATCCATCAACCTTCCCAAATCATCGTCTGCAAAGAATATCATCCCTCAACCTTCCTAAGCCCCCGCCTGCACAAGGAACACCTTCCACCATTACGCCTGGCCACTGACTTTTTCTTGAGCCCTTGCAGGAAGCCGCCCTCCTTGAGCTTGAGGAGGGCGATATTGATGCAGGTCTTGAAGGGCGCGCCCTCCGCCATGCCCAGCCCGTGTTCCTGGATGAGGATGGGCGAGGCCGCCGCCTTCGTCGTGCAGTACTTCATTTCCGAGTAGCTGTTGATCAGGTAGTCAAAGATGAACGCGTACCTGCACACACACAGCCAGGCGACGTACCGCTTTACAGCCGCGGTTGGTGTTGGCCGAAAACGTACTTGTGTTTTGAATGTAATTGCTTTGCGCTCATTGGTGTGAGGCGCAGATAAAAGAAAATGATTTTTATTTGCTAGTTTTCCGTATCTAACCTCTGCGCCTTAACTCCTGGCCAGTCCGCTAGAACAGCGGCCCCCGTCCCGACCACCCTATATATACGCGCCCTTCTCTTGTAAACCTCTCTCTACCAACCGTAGCACTGACCCCACCCCAACCACCATATATACACCACTCTACCAACCGTAGCACTGATCCCACCCCAACCACCCTATATACACCACTCTACCAACCGTAACACTGACCCCACCCCAACCACCCTATATACACCACTCTACCAACCGTAACACTGACCCCACCCCAACCACCCTATATACACCACGCACCCTCTCGATGACCCCACCCCAACCACCCTATATACACCACTCTACCAACCGTAACACTGACCCCACCCCAACCACCCTATATACACCACGCACCCTCTCGATGACCCCACCCCAACCACCCTATATACACCACTCTACCAACCGTAACACTGACCCCACCCCAACCACCCTATATACACCACGCACCCTCTCGCTGACCCCACCCCAACCACCCTATATACACCACTCTACCAACCGTAACACTGACCCCACCCCAACCACCCTATATACACCACGCACCCTCTCGATGACCCCACCCCAACCACCCTATATACACCACTCTACCAACAGCAGCACTGACCCCACCCCAACCACCCTATATACACCACGCACCCTCCTTTTGTAACCCTCTCTCTGCCAACCGTAGCGTTCCTGACCAGCCCTCGAGAATAGCGGATCTTCCTCCACAGCTTGCGAAACACTGGCTTGGTGCCCTTCTTCAGGAAGTTCATCGTGGCCGACCCATCCACCGTGCCGCAGTCCATGCTGCCGTCTGCTGCCAGCATCTGTATCATCATCATCATTGTCGTCGTCATCAGCATCATTACTGAGTAAAATCAAGAAAATCATGGACAAGGTGATCAACATTACCACCATGGTCGTCACATCACCATCCTTCCCCTTGTGAGTTAATAATTAACGATATTATCTTCTCTACAGTGAACTTCCAGTGGCTAACTTGTATCTACATTGCTCTACGCTCTGTACAAAAAAGAAAGAAAGGGGGGGGGGGGGGTAACAAGGAGCCTTATACCATCCTAGCACAGAAATAAACAAAATATTATGTAAATTAAAGCAAGGATAAATGATAATAGCACGTAGTATACACTTATAAACACATGCACTACAAGCATCACAACTTAACATAAAGACAAAGCTCCCAAACCTATAAACCTTACTTATAAACCTGACAAGGCAGCAAAATATTTATTGAATATTTAGCTCGCCATTTACTGAAGGACCGTATTTTCTCGTTGATGCCTGCCACTAAGACATCATCGTCAGTGTATTCCCACCCTGCCACTAAGACATCATCGTCAGTGTATTCCCACCCTGCCACTAAGACATCATCGTCAGTGTATTCCCAGCCTGCTACTAAGACATCATCGTCAGTGTATTCCTACCCTACCACTAAAATATCATCGTCAGTGTATTCCCAACCTGCCACTGAAACTTCATCGTCAGTGTATTCCCACCCTGTCATTAAAATATCGTCGTCATTGTGTTCCCACCCTGTCACTAAAATATCGTCGTCATTGTATTCCCACCCTGTCACTAAAATATCGTCGTCATTGTATTCCCACCCTGCCACTAAAATATCGTCGTCATTGTATTCCCACCCTGCCACTAAAATATCATCGTCATTGTATTCCCACCCTGCCACTAAAATATCGTCGTCATTGTATTCCCACCCTGCCACTAAAATATCATTGTCATTGTATTCCCACCCTGCCACTAAAATATCATCGTCATTGTATTCCCACCATCTTGGCTGTCGTTGTAGGTGTCATGTTCTTGACCAGATCTTTTTCTGATGCCAATCGGGTCTACACCCGCATAGCAAATTATATATAAATTATATGTGCGCGCGCGCGCGCGCGCGCGCGCGCACACACACACACACACACACACACACACACACACACACACACACACACACACACACACACACACACACACACACACACACACACACACACACACACAAGGGAATAAGACGTAATGAATTTATCTGAAAATGGATCGATACACACAAAAGGTTAGAAAGAACACTGATTTTAATTAGACAACAGAAAACATGCGCAATTTTCTGTGGAAACATCTTTCTCAAGCATCAAATAGACGGAGAATACGCTAACAAACGACAGTAAAGGAAAAGTGTCTACTTATCTGGCTTCACTTAGTGCTGGGGCTGGCTTAAGAAAGACGTTTCCAATGAAAATTTGCGCATGTTTTGTATAATCTAATTGAAACCAGCGTTCTATCTAACCTTTCGTATGTTTTCATTTTATTTCAAAACGCTAGCAGACAATTTTGTTTCAGGTTTTCTGCTATCTGAAACTGGTTACGTCAAAATAGTTCACATTTGAAATTAATTCCATGTTCACACACACACGCACGCACGCACGCACGCACGCACGCACGCCACAACACACACACACACACACACACACACACACACACACACACACACACACACACACACACACACACACACACTCGCTAGAAAAAACTGGCGGGTGTAAATGTGGATATTGCCATTATTTCACCGTGTCTGGGAACACAATTTTAAGTTGTTTAAATGATCACAGTTACTTACTTGCCTTCACTTTGTTGCGATGCTTTGGATGATGAGAATTACCGGCGTGGGGGGCTCAGTGATGTTTCGGGCGGTGTGTATTAGTGGGATGAGGGGGCTGGTCTTAGTGATGTTCTGGGAAGTGAGTATTAGTAGGACATGGGGCTGGTCTTAGTGATGTTTCGGGTGGTGAGTATTAGTGGTATGAGGGGGCTGTCTTAATGATGTTTCGGGTGGTGAGTATTAGTGGTATGAGGGGGCTGTCTTAATGATGTTTCGGGTGGTGAGTATTAGTGGGATGAGGGGGCATTCTTAGTGATATTTTGGGTGGTGAATATTAGTGGTATGAGGGGGCTGGTCTCAGTGATGTTTCGGGTGGTGACTATTAGTGGGATGCGGGTGCTGTCTTAGCGATGTTTTGGGTGGTGAGTAATAGTGGGACGAGAGGCGGGGGAGGGGGACTTAACGATATTGCGGGTAATGAAACTTGGTGGCGTAAGGGGGAAGAGGGGTCTTACCAAAGTTCGCCTGGTGACAAAAGTGGAGGTGTATCTAACTGAACCACGTCGATTGCCTAGCCGACGTTTTTGGCTGGGAGTAGGGGTGTTTCATTTTGTATACATGAGAAAGTGTTGGAGGGTTTGGGTGCCTCTAACCTCGAAAGAGTCGATGGTCTTGCCGAGGTTCTTGGTGGTGAGGAAGGCGGCCATGTTGGCGGTGTAAGTGGAGACGGTGATGAGGACGAAGAAGGTGAAGCCGGCAGTCAGGATCCGCTGGGACACGGGCACCGGGGCAAAGTCTGTGCCACGCTTCATGATGGTGCCTTCAAGATCAACACCACCATTAACATCACATCAACATCAGCCTCAGCGTAACAGCAGCGTCAGTCTCATCACCAGCTTCAACATCAGCAGCAAAATAACACCAGCATCACAATCAGCATCAGCGTCAACACCAGCATGAACAGCGTCAACATTACACCACCAACAAAATCAACACCTGCATTAACATAACACGAACAACAACATAACATCAGCATCAATATAACATTAGCATCCACATCAGCATCCACACGGCACCATAACCATTAACATTAGCGTAAACATAACATCAACGTAACACCAACATCAGCCTCAGCATCAACATCAGAACAGCATCAATATCAGTATTAGCATGTACACCAAATAAAATAAAACCATTTCCTTAAGACGAAAATAAAATAAAACCATTTCCATAAGACGAAAATTAAAACTAACAACGTGCGCCTCCTACCCCCCCCCCCACCCCCACCCCCACCCCTCCAAAAAAAGAAAAAAATAAGAAGAAAGAAACTAACAACAGTAACAAAAAATGAATAATAACGACATGTATTTCAGTCTTTCAAATCAGGCCCAAAACCTGGCCGTGCTTACCAATGGCGAACCAGATGGTCTCCTTCATGGTGAAGCGGCGGTCGCTGCCGCTGGTGTAGTCCATGAGGAAGAAGACGATGGAGACGAAGGTGGACGAGCCCAGGATGGCCATCCACAGCTCCAGGGAGAAGGGCATCATGAACTGCAACAGCACTCTGGCTCTCACTTCATGGCGCCACTTTTAACCGTGTGCAGTTCAAGAGTTCAAGGCGCTAGCTGCTGCAGTGTCCTACGTGTAGTGTATGC
>OY757548.1:17391130-17412605 GCA_963584105.1 Alviniconcha strummeri
CATCTCTTTCAATACGTTTGGACACGGAGCCCAGTGCTAGTGATGTGCAATCCGCCATTCAATAAATTAGCACCAGGGACACTCCTTAGTCTACTGGCAGGTCTTGAGCAGCGGTGTGTTGGGCACAGTACCTGGAAGATGGTGCGGCTCTCCTGCGGCTTCCTGATGAGGATGTTGACCCCGGTGCTCAGCACCCCGAGACTGAAGTCTATCACCTGTTCCCTGGAGGACGTGATGGAGATGGCGCCCGCTGCCAGCGTGGCGTTCTGAAACACGCACCGATCATTTCCTCAAAATATCACGTCCTGAAACACGCACCGATCATCTCACCAAAATATCACGTCCTGAAACACGCACCGATCATCTCATCAAAATATCCGCATCCAACGGATCAGACCAACGGATCAGACCAAACAGCAATTGCCTTTTGAAGGAAACGGTGCGAAGGTCACACAGATATCATTTCAGAGGTGTGATGATTTCTGGCCTAATTTTATGAGAGCTATTACATACCGACACAATGCAGCTCTACAACTTTAACCCCTGGGCGTGTCTGCTTAACCTCACACACACACACACACACACACACACACACACACACACACACACACACACACACACACACACACACACACACTCACACACACACACACACACACACAGATATGTACACACACACACACACACACACACACACACACACACACACACACACACACACACACACACACAGAGCCTAAAAATTATACAAGAGCAAAAAACAACCCCACCCCACCCCCCCCAAAAAAAAAAGCCAGAAGAAAGAGCAAGCAAAAAGACAAAGAAAGAAAGACCAGAGCGTCGAGAGGAATGAGTAAAAATGAAGACGAAGGCGACTGTGGAGCAGTGGTCCGTTGTCCTGCACTGACCCCGTTGAGTATCTCTCCCACCATCCCGCTCCACGTCCTTGTTGTTGATGGCACTGCCGTACACGTTGCCGGGACTCTGGTACATCTCGTACTTGAAGTTCAGGTCCCTCGCCAGACGCTCGATAAGGTCCACAGTGAAGCCTTCAAACCGCTCGTTGCCCGTCAGCTCCCGTCCCCCCAGCTTTCGGATCATAACGAATGGCTCTTCCTGCGGCAGTCACAGTTGTAAGAGCGACGAGGCTGTCTGTCTACAGCGCTCCTTCATGCAATCAATGATATTATACACCAAGATAGCGCAGTCCTTAGATAAAGGACACACTTCCCTTGAATGGGACAGGCTCTGTCGCCCCCTTTTTTCTTTTTTCTTTTTTCATTTTCTTTTTTCACTGAGAGCAGAATGAGACCACAAAGAGTCGTCAGAAGGATGATGTGTTATAAATATGCCATACATCATTCTCTTCCCCGTTTGATTTTCTGGTCCGCTCCAAAGTAAAGACATTACAACAACACGCTGTCTTCACGCGACCAGCCATAAGTTAGCAAAACGCATGGACTGACAGTTGACGGCGAGTACCCATGTTAACAACACTGTCCAGAAATATCCCAACTCATAAAACTGGCGACCACGTTTTGTTCCACTGGTCTACGAATTCTTTGTGTATTTGTTATATGTCAGTACTATTATGTATGTGATATTGTTTATTTTTAGACTGTATTTCCATACGTAATATATGCTCTGTTTAAACAATACTCGTGGTTTTAACCATGCCTGAATGCTACTGCACCGTGAATCTTTTATGCAGGTAGATATTGTTTCTTTGTTTGTTTGCCTTTTTTTTTTTTTTTTTTAATTGACTTGACTTGTATTGATTACTGATGAGTGCATCGTTCTTTAGTCGTCGCTACTGCTGCCATCAGCTGCCAGCGCAGCGCCGTTAGTCAAGTCAAGTCAAAGGTCTGACTGACACAGGAACGAGCAATAGGTTTACGGTTACTGATATTTTCTGTTTGACAAGTGCACCACACCGCAGCCAGCTGACTCACCAGCACCACCACGACCTTGACAACTGCGGGGAAGATGCCCATGGGCGTGGTCTTGGTGGCTTCGTCCTCAAAGCCGGTCAGGTTTAGCCGTACGCCCGGGCTGTCCCCCACGGGGCTCCACTCTGCGATCTGCACACACACACACACACACACACACACACACACACACACACACACACACACACACACACACACACACACACACACAAACACAGGTACACACACACACACACACACACACACACACACACACACACACACACACACACACCCACAGGCACACACACACACACACTACACACACACAACACACACACACACACACGACACACACATACACTGCACTCAGTGGCAGTGTCATGGACTAGCATACGTTTTATCAGAAATGTGTGTGTGTGTGTGTGTGTGTGTGTGTGTGTGTGTGTGTGTGTGTGTGTGTGTGTGTGTGTGTGTGTGTGTGTGTGTGTGTGTGTGTGTGTGTTGTGCGTACGTGAGTGTGAGTGTGTGCATGTTCCCGACTCGTACATTTTGACACTGTGAGCGAAAACTACTGACGTCAAGAAGAACGTTGGGTGAAAAGACCAACAAAGATCGGATCTTGCCAGCGCTAATTAGCTCCCTTGTTTGTTGATTGGACAAAAGCACTGTAGGCCTCGTTATGTGTCAGACTGCTGAGCGACAAGACACAGCGTGTGGTGTCTTTCATCATTGTAATACGCAACCTTGTCTACGTCGTTCAAACAAAGTCGCTGTCGCCAGTCAGTCACCTTTTTGTACATGTCGGCACCGCCGTGGTTGTAGAGGTGAAGCTTGTAGTTGACCCTCTGACCAGTAGAGTTGAACTGCAGCGCCCCCGTGCGGCCGTAGGGCAACCACACCTGCACAGAAAACAGCTGTGGACTTGAGTGTCACGTGCAGACTACAGTCAGCGCAGAGGAACGAAGGGGAGCAGGAGGGTGGAAAATGCTGCACAATACCTGGCCCACCAGAGAAAATGCTTCAAAACTGAGTTTGGGATGGGATCAGTTGTTGTTGCAGCATCTGAACACTCTGCAGGTTACCAAATATACGCAAGTGTACACTGAGGACTGCATTCCATAGGGTGAAAGGTTATTGTTTAAATTTTAAGCTTTTATTTCCCAGTCGAACGGACAGCCACACGCAGTTTTCAGAGGATTTATTTCAGTTTTCTGGAGGGAAGATGCTGTTATGCAAGATGGTCCCCACATAACTGTGCATCACGTAACAACATTTTACTGTAGATTTAGTGTTCTTGCTGATGTGAGTGTGTTGTGGCACAGCCAAAGCCAAGTCGGCGTAATAATGATTGGCGAGTTTGGCATCCGCAGACAACACCAAAATTGACTGCATGAACTCTAAATAGTAAAAATAATAATGGTAATAATTAATAAATAAACCGTGAATAAAACCAACAGCATACTATTTGTGCCAATACCTGCACGTCTTCCTTCACGTGGTGACTGTGAAGACGCCTCACCTTCTTGTACTCGTCCAGAAATCTGTCGGGCGAAAACGTCTCGCTTTGTCCTCTCTGGTTGCTGATGTAGTTGTTGAGGGCCATGGCGGTCACCTCGGCGGCGTCAATGGCGGCTGCTTTGTCGGCGTCCTCGGACCCCGCCCCTTTCGTGGGCTCCACGTAGCGGAAGGCCAGCAGCTGGCAGCGCGCGGAGAAGAGCCCCAGGTTGTACATCTCCTGGGCACTGGCCATGGGCTGCAGCACCGAGCTCTGCACACGCCACGGGTCAGTCAGTGCACGGCCACGTCTCTCAGCTAAACACACTGCGGGTCAGTCAGTGCACGGCCACGTCTGTCAGCTAAACACACTGCGGGTCAGTCAGTGCATGGCCACATCTGTCAGCTCAACACATTGGGTCAGTCAGTGCACGGCCACGTCTGTCAGCTCAACAGACTGCGGGTCAGTCAGTGCACGGCCACGTCTGTCAGCTCAACATTGGGTCAGTCACTGCACGGCCACATCTGTCAGCTCAACAGACTGCGGGTCAGTCAGTGCACGGCCACGTCTGTCAGCTCAACACATTGGGTCAGTCAGTGCACGGCCACATCTGTCAGCTCAACACATTGGGTCAGTCAGTGCACGGCCACATCTGTCAGCTCAACACATTGGGCCAGTCAGTGCACGGCCACATCTGTCAGCTCAACAGATTACAGATCAGTCAGTGCACGGCCACGTCTGTCAGCTCAACACATTGGGTCAGTCAGTGCACGGCCACATCTGTCAGCTCAACAGATTACGGATCAGTCAGTGCACGGCCACGTCTGTCAGCTCAACACATTGGGTCAGTCAGTGCACGGCCACGTCTGTCAGCTCAACACACTGCGGGTTAGAGCTCTGCCGACGTCATAGTCAGTCAGTGCACGTCAGCTCAACACGATGCAGGTTGAAACTCTGTTCTGTGATAGGTCAGTCAGCCAAAGAGATTTCCGGTTAGAACTCAAGACAGCAACAGGTCAGTAATCCAACCATATTTCAGGTTTAAACTCGAGACTGTAACTGGTCAATAAGCCAACCAGATTTCAGGCTGGAGGTCTAGACTGTAACAGGTCAGTCAACAAAAGGGCAGACCGTTTTCGTGCCATTTTGCAGCGTGGTAGTTACGTTTGGTACATGCGGTGAAATGAAAGTATGGATTTTGGTACATGCGGTGAAATGAAAGTATGGATTTTGGTACATGCGGTGAAACAAAAGTATGAACAGTCAAGAACTGGAAGCTGAAAAGACGTCAATGTTTTACGGTAGCGGCACTGATACTGGTAATAAAACAAAATCCATTGAATATTTAGTCGCGAAGCGGTGGACTACGTGGTCTGCCACTGGGCAAACAAGCTGAAATGGATCACAGTAAAATCTTACGCTGGATCCTGCATCGGAATCTGCCTTGTGAGTAACGACTTACGATAGAAAAACTCTTACTGTTACTATTGCCAGCTTTACTTACTGGGTCCACTAGGACGAAGACTTGCTTCTCGATGAGTGTCAGCTCGAATTCGACGGCCTGCACACCGCCACAAAAAGCCAGTTTATGAACAGCTCTGTCTGTCTGTCTGTCTGTCTAAGAACATCTCTCTCTCTCTCTCTCTCTCTCTCTCTCTCTCTCTCTCTCTCTCTCTCTCTCTCTCTCTCTCTCTCTCTCTCTCTCTCTCTCTCTCCACAGGTTTTGACTGAACCTAAACTACAATCCTTGCAAAATAAAGTTTTCGAGTTCGAGTGCTCTCTCTCTCTCTCCTCTCTCTCTCTCTCTCTCTCTCTCTCTCTCTCTCTCTCTCTCTCTCTCTCTCTCTCTCCTGCAGAAGCTTTCAGTTCACTGACCGTTTTTAGCACCAGTTCGATCAGACGATCCCTGAGGTCCCGTGGGCTGCAGACGATGATGTTCCGCTGGCGAAAGAGCTGAGCATTACGCAGCACCTGCACCACCATTTCCCGGGAGCTGTTGTGGCGCGGACGGACCGTGTAAGGGATGAGGGAAATGCCGGCATTCAGCATCTGACCGGCCAGGTCCTGGCACTCTGTTCAACACAGCCAACATGACAGCACATGCCGTTACTTCACGCTTAAGAGTAATAATGGAAATTTGTATATCGACAAGTGTTCAAGCATAATTATGCAAAAGATGCACACACACACACACACACACACACACACACACACACACACACACACACACACACACACACACACACACTCACACACACACACACACACACACACACACACACACACACACACACACACACACACACACTGTACAGACTGATAGGAGTGAAGGACAATGTGGCTTTACTGAAATATTCTGAGAAGAGAAATGTCTTGAGTTGGCTTTTGAAGGAAGAGAGAGTAGCAGAGTGCCTGATATCTCGGGGAAAATTGTTCCAGATGTGGGTTCCAAAGTGTGAGAAAGTGCGAAAGCCATGGGTTTTGCGGCTGAAGCGTTGGATTTTGAGTATGCGTGTGTGTGACGAAGAGCGGAGAGAGCGGGAAGGACTGTAAAGGTGCAGCAGCTCAGAAAGATAAGAGGGAGCAGGGTTTAGATAATGAGACTGGCTGGGGTTAGCGCACGAAAACTATAGCAACACGCGGGACTACTCTGCTGGGACATGACACTGCTAAGTACACTCAACATAATGATCAGTTCACTTCACTTCAGTTCCAGATGGTAACAACGCACTCGGGAATGACCATACACCTCCCACCATTTCTTCCGGAAGGTTTTCCCAATGCTGCCTCTAAAGCAGTTCCTGAGTAGGTCAGACTGATCACGGTCTTTTCTCGCCCTTTCGAATAAATGACAGTGTGTGAAATGACCAAACCTATCCGACAGGCCGTATGCTGGCACTCTGTAAGGTACACTGAAAAGATTATTAACCTCTGTATTGGCTGGATCTTGACAGCTCTATTTTATTAACAATAAAAATGGTAGAGGCAAACTAGTGTCTTATTCTTGCAGGTTGCCTTTTGGGAGACTTCAAATTGTAAGTCTGACGATGGTCCAGTTATCGCAAGTATTCGACATCATATACAAGCAATAACAACCATATTACATCAACAACACCAAAACAACCAACACCACCAACACCAGCACCAACAGAAGCAAAAGACACAGTGAGCAATAGCCAGAAAGATGCCAAAGAACAGTAAGTGAAGCGCGGTGGTGTGTGACGGACCCTGGTTGTCAGCGGCGTTTTGAGGCATAAGCATGATAGCGGAGGGCCAGTCGTTAGCCCGGAACAGGTCCACCACCGCCAGGTTCTGTTCCTGGGCCGGGGGTCGAATCTCCAACACGGTGCGCCATGGGGTCCGGTCCTGCACGCGACTCATGTCTATCCACTCAAAGCCCTGCAGAACCAAACACACACAGCGCCATGGCTTGCAAAGCCCTGCACAACACACACACCGCCATGTCTGTCCACTCAAAGCCCTGCACAACACACACACCGCCATGTCTGTCCACTCAAAGCCCTGCACAACACACACACCGCCATGTCAGTCCACTCAAAGCCCTGCACAACACACACACCGCCATGTCTGTCCACTCAAAGCCCTGCACAACACACACACCGCCATGTCTGTCCACTCAAAGCCCTGCACAACACACACACCGCCATGTCTGTCCAGTCAAAGCCCTGCACAACACACACACCGCCATGTCTGTCCACTCAAAGCCCTGCACAACACACACACCGCCATGTCTGTCCAGTCAAAGCCCTGCAGAACACACACGGCGCCATGGCTTGCAAAGCCTTGCACAACACGCACACACCACCATGTCTGTCCAGTCAAAGTCTTGCACAACACACACACCGCCATGTCTATCCAATCAAAGCCCTGCACAACACACACACCACCATGTCTGTCAAGTCAAAGCCTTGCACAACACACACACACCGCCATGTCTATCCAATCAAAGCCCTGCACACCACACACACACCACCATGTCTATCCAGTCAAAGCCTTGCACAACACACACACACACCGCCATGTCTATCCAATCAAAGCCCTGCACAACACACACACACCACCATGTCTATCCAGTCAAAGCCTTGCACAACACACACACCGCCATGTCTGTCAAGTCAAAGCCTTGCACAACACACACACACACCACCATGTCTATCCAATCAAAGCCCTGCACAACACACACACACACACCACCATGTCTATCCAGTCAAAGCCTTGCACAACACACACACACACCACCATGTCTATCCAGTCAAAGCCTTGCACAACACACACACACCACCATGTCTATCCAGTCAAAGCCTTGAGAACAACACACACACCACCATGTCTTTCCTGTCAAAGCCTTGCACAACACACACACCACCATGTCTATCCTGTCAAAAATAAATCCTACACAGCAAATAAACACACACTGCCATGGCTATGCAGTCAAACCCCTGCACAACACACACACACACACACACACACAAGTTCACACACATGCACCCCCCTCCCCCCCCCCGCTCACACACACACACACACACACACATCCCCCCGCTCACCCACCCACCCACACTAACGCACTAAACACACACATGCACATCACACTTCTCACACACAAAAAGTGATTATAGTCAATCCGAGTTCCACAGTTCTACAGGCCTTTGTGATTCCTGCAAACTCGTACAAATGCGAACTGTGTAATCGGTCTGTGGCTTTTGCCCTTTCTGAAAAGGTCTCGATTACCTTTAGTGCTGTGTCGTTTGCAGACTTGCTTTTGCATTTACTCCCTTGGCTAAACTAGTGTCAGATGGATGAGTGGATGGGGGAACACGAAGCAAAGGTTTTACCTGATAATCTGTGACAAGATAGGGGATGTCAAGTCGCTCTAACATCATGGCCAGGTTGGTGTAGAAAGGCCCGATAATCACATTGGGCACTTCTTGGTCGGCCGCCTGCTTTTCCAGAGCTGAAACACAGCGTGCAGATCCTCCTCACATCAGGCACTTGACGTGTCGCCCACTTACGACCGACAGCGCGAGTCGCCAGTCAGCACGCGCACGTGAAACCCGCCCCACTTTCCACCTCCGACGTACAGCTCTAAATCATACTTTCTGTCTTCGATCAACAAAGTACATGGCTTGATACAAAATTTGGCGGTGAACCAAGTGCATCACGTTTTTGTTTGTTTCTTGTTTTTTTATTTTGTTTTTGTTTTGTTTGTTCGTTAGTTTGTTTTGTTTGTTGGTATGGTGGAACCAATAGTATAAACTACAGCTTCACTTTGTGAAGAGACTGGCTGGGTTTAGTGGACGAAACAATGGCAACACGGGGGACTGCTCTGCTGGGTCATGACACTGCTAAGTACACTCAAAACAATTATAATCAGTTCACTTCACTTCAGTTCCAGATGGTAACAAGTTCGAGATGATAGCAATCGATCTGCTGAATCAGTGACAAAATTTACCAGGCTTTGCAAGGGCAACCGTATCAATCATAATGATTAACCAAACAACTACAGTCTTCAAGCGCATTGGCTTCTCAAATGAGTTTTGCAAGTAAATATCATCTGATTATTGTTCAAATCATTATCAGGAAAATGCGAAGCTTAACACTGTCATTTATGAGTCGACCCGAGTGCATTAATCGAATCGAGGATATGCACCTTTAAACAAGTAATGGTGATCATGAAGAATAGAAACAAGCAATAATACAATAAATTAGTAATTACAACGCAACAAAATGACTATCAAACATATTTTATCTCCGAAAATTGACACTGAACAGCATCAGCGGAAATTTTTTCTTATCACACATCTGATATGACTCAACCCCCCCCCACACACACACACACAAAGAAAGGTTAGTACACAAGTACTCTGTGGATGCATGATTTCTCACCTTTCTCAGTCTCGTCCTGAGATGACCCTGCACGGCTGACAAGACGTTACAGTGCAGTTACTATCTCTCACCTTCCTCAATGCCTGCTTTGATCATCGTCCAGCCTTTGGTGGGGATCTGCAGGTTGGCGGTGACGCTGAGAGTGAGGTAGTGCGGGGACCGGAAACACGTCAGTCTCCCTGTCTTCTGGAAGCTCTGTTGGATGGTTCGCTGAGTCTCCAGGCTCGTCGTCAACAGACCTGCGCATGCGTCAACAATGGCCGCTGCATACAAAAGCTGCGTGAACTCTGTAAATCTGCGTACCAGTGTTCGTGTGCTCTGCGCACGATGCTGTTACATAAATGTTAAACTCTATTGTTCAAAATATCGACACGAGCTGAAAACGTCCCAGGTCATGGATGTTGATACAGACGTGCGAAATTTCAAGCAAAACGTAGGCTCACTGAGGCTGCATTAGTTTGTGTTAATAGATAACCGATTTGTAACGCCTAGTGAACCGTGCCAGTTGTATCTGGGCGAGAACACATTTTGTCAGAACAAAATTCATGTTAGAAACATCCAGGTGTCACAACCAGCACACCGTCAATAGAAAAATTGAAGAAAGTGGATAGAAACATATAACAAAAACGTACAATTTTCCAAAACTGTTCATCTCTTGCAGATACTCGGGGTACTAATAAAGAAGGAAAATCCACAAAGTATGTATAATAGAATACTGCTAATCCATTGAATGGAAGTAAGTGTGTCCTGTCAGGTTTACGTCAATAACTATGTCTTGACTGATGATACCAATCCACATGGCATGCAAACAATTTACAATGTACAACACACACACACACACACACACACACACACACACACACACACACACACACACACACACACACACTCTCTCTCTCTCTCTCTCTCTCTCTCTCTCTCTCTCTCTCTCTCTCTCTCTCTTCACACACACACACACACACACACACACACACACACACACACACACACACACACACACACACACACACACAGAGTCAGAGACAGAGACAGAGACAGAGAGACTACACACACACACACACACACACACACACACACACACACACACACACACACACACTCACTCACACACACACTCACACACACACACACACACACACACACACACACACACACACACACACACACACACACACACACACACACACACACACACACACACACACACAGCCTGAGCCAATTCACATTCTCGAAGTCTGCTTCTTTATTTGCTGCCAAATGAGTTTCCCCATAGGGACAACGAAGTTAACTGTGTTGTATTTGATCTGACATCAGTCAGACCACTCACTGTCCGGGGGGACACACTGTGTGTTTTGCAAAGCGCGTCCCCTTTGTAGCGGACGTTACAGCACGGTGTACCATTCCCCGCTGGATCGACGCTTCCTGCAGTTTCCTAACAACAAAACGCTTCTCAAAGTCTGCATTTAATTCCCATTAAGACAACCCGTTTTTTCAGCCTCTTCCTGAATGGAATTTGCACCGGAAGTATGGATGGAATTTGCTGCGGAAGTATCCTACACATGTTGTGGCAGGAAATGGCTCACGTCCACTACCATGGAGACTGTAGACAAGAAACAGGAACATGTAGTCTCTAACAAGCCCGCTGCAAGTAGTCCCCGTTTATATCTTTGGCGTCGGTTCTAAACTAACAAACATGGCGTACATGATTTTGTTGTTGTTGTTGTTTTTAATACTTTATGTAGATTGTTTTGGTAGGACTAAGCTCTACATGTGTATAGAATATCATATTTAGGTTAATATGTATCATGTGAGCGCTCAGGGCGTTGATGAGCTCATGATAAATATTATGACGTCATGCTTTTGTTATAGGCACGGAATAAAAAGGTTTACAACCAATAATATAAAAGTACTTGTAGCATAACTCTCTTCAGTATTTGGAAATGTAGCCGATTAGCCTTATAAACAGTATGCCGTAACTGCCTTTTGAATGGGTCGTCAAGAAATAACCGGTTGTGCAAAATGTCCAACACACTACATATCAACTTTGCTGATGTAACAGACGATGCTCTATCTCGGGTACAAGCAGCTTTGATTTGAACCACAGTACCCTGGAATACCTTCCCCCAAACCGACTTCACTTTTTGATATCCGCATGAACATGCACGACCCGAGTAGAGAGAGCAGAAATGCGGGTTTTGCCTCTCTGCTGTGCACGCTACAGGGACTTGTGCAGCAATATACTGCACCAAGTGAACGATACTTCAGTCTTTTACTTACCTGGGGGCTTCTGTGAGTACACGACACGAAGAGACCTTTGAACCAATTGGCAGAGAAGAAAAAGAAAAACTGAACGGGGAAGAAAATCAGATTTAAGTCAGCTTAAAAATTCGATCAACTTTAGTATCTTAAAAGCACACAATGTTTGCATATTGACATAAAACAATAATAGAAAAATAAATCAAAAAACGAAACTGTCTTGGTGGACGTGGTGATGGGGTTTGTAACACTTAATCACTTAATTATCAGAGAACCGGGATGTTGGGGACCGGGAAGGGGCTAAAGAATAATCACAACTGGGAAAGAAAGTGTCAGTGATCCACAGGCACACTTACCAATAGACAGTTTGTATTGTTTTCCACTGGGCGTTTTGCTGCAACGACCTTCTACCGTGGACAGTGACGTCAAGAACATGGTGATCATCACTGTCGTCCTCATCAGCACTGCAACGTAGCTCCGATGTCCTGTCACCCGCCAGGCCATCGTCAGCTAGACAGTTCTGGTCCTCACGATCGCCCCTAACTCACAGTAACCGTAGATCTTTCTGGGTTAGAAGGCAACAATCTCCCATGCCAGGCCTGTCACACACAACACACAGTACATCGTTCTGGGTTAAAAGGCAGCAATCTCCCATGCCAGGCCTGTCACACACAAAACACAGTACATCGTTCTGGGTTAGAAGGCAGCAACCTCCCATGCCAGGCCTGTCACACACAACACACAGTACATCGTTCTGGGTTAAAAGGCAGCAATCTCCCATGCCAGGCCTGTCACACACAACACACAGTACATCGTTCTGGGTTAGAAGGCAGCAACCTCCCATGCCAGGCCTGTCACACACAACACACAGTACATCTTTCAGGGTTAGAAGGTAGCAATCTCCCATGCCAGGCCTGTCACACACAACACAGTCTTTCGGGGCTAGAAGGCAACGATCTCCCGTGCCAGGCCTGTCTCACAGTAACCGTAGATCCTTCTGGGTTAGAAAGTAATGATCTCCCACCAAAAAACTGTCACACACAACAACCGTCGATCTTTAAGGTGGGAAAGTAATGATATCCCATGCAAAACATATCACACACAGTAACCGTTGATCGTTCAGGGTTAGAAGGCAACAATTTCCAAGATTTTAACAACGCGATCAGTCATGGTAAGAAGGCAAGACACGCTTGAAATTTGGGTTCTATTCAGTCGTGAAGAAGACGTCAATTTAACATTAGTAAATTGTAGTTGGTGGTGAAGTTAAATAACTATCAGCTTTTGTTTGTGCCATTTCACACATGGTCCAGTACGTTGACGTGATTTCCCCGTGTCACTGGTCGTCAGACTTCATTTACTCACACATTGTTAGCCTAGCGCAGCATGAACTCTGGTGTTGCCGGAGGGCTTCAGACGCTAGAATCACTGCGATAACGTCGTACCACAACTGAACAAGCCTGGGAATACCGTCTCATTAACGACTAATAAAAATGCTACAAACTCACAAACACACGTCAGTCAAATACCGGAATGTCGTGAAGGCTACAGCAAACAATATACCCGCAGCACCAATATCCGGCCACGTAGATAACAGGCCAGCTGTAATGGAATATTAAAGTACCAGACATCTGGTGACATAATGCCCCCCTCCCAGGACAGACACAAAAACCGAAAACAGACAATGAAAACATGTTGTTGTCTCATTCCTCACTCACCACACAGCTCCAGCTTGCCGCGGACGCCAACAAAAGACTTCCCGTGAGGGAACAGGACGCAGAAACTGACCCGAACTCAGACGGTGACCGCTGGGCCAGTGTCGTCCGTCTGGTCTGCTGCGTAACTGCACGTTCAGCACGGAGGCGGTGCTTGCTGCTCCCTCCCCCCCGCCTCCCCCCACCACCACCACTTCCACCCCTTCCCCCGGCCGCCAACCAACTGCACGGCCACTCGCCTCTGGCCGCCAACGCCTGTGGCCCAGCGGTCCTTCTCGCCTAGCTCTCTCTGGACTCGACCCTTGTGTGTACGCCTGCTTTGTCACCAGAGACCCCCGTGTCACCAGAGATTGATCAATAATGGATGGGGCCGGTGGTACTGGGAGTGGGGGTTAGGGAAGAGAGGTTACATCACGCCTATGTGGATTACGACTGCTGAATCTGCTGTTGGTGTAATGTTCGTTGAATGTGAAATGTTATCACGAAAGAACAGGTCATCTGTGACTTCGATCCGGGGATTTCGCAACGGCCTGAGTTACCATCCAGACAATGTGCACAAATGCCTTGCTCGATGTTTTGCTCGCTTTCCACATTGCAAGTATAATAAGCGCACGTTATTTTCTTGAGACTATAGCCTCTATGCGAAAGGCGAAACTCTCCAACAAAGAAAGGTGTATGCGGTTCCATTAATTTGGCGGTGCGTTTTGTTCAGAATCCACAGACAGATTTCATGCCTGCTTCACTCCAGTCACAACACCAACCCTTGCTTTTCAAGAGTGACGTCAGACTTAATTAGCTAAATACAGTCTACACCTTCTCAGTCGAAGTCAAAGGTCGCATGCAAGGGGTGATTTCATCAACGTCATTATCAACAGTAATGGGTGTTGTCGACCCTGGTGGCATTAGAAACCCGTGCAATGAATGCACGACTCATCACCACACGACGCCATATCGCCGCTAGATTAACAATACAACTGTCCGGTATCGCCTCATGCATATGCAACGTCCCGCGGTGTTGACAGAGGGGAGATAATTTGTGGGTGGAGATGATGGACACACCGCTATTCTACATCGGGATCCACAGGCGTGCATTGCTGTCGGCAGAGGGCGCATCGCACCAGCCCCGTCCTGTATCGCCGGGTATTTCCACACACACAAAGGTTCCTGTGGGTTGATGGGATGAGATCGTGCAAAACGGTGGCTGCGACATGCTGAACGCGCTACGTCTGTGCCACCCCACAACTTCGGGATACGACTGCAGAGTCTTACTCTAATTCCCCCATCACTGTTCTAGTTCATGTTAGTTCCTAATTACTATTTCGTTTTACTCAAATTCCCCCATCCCTGTTCTAGTTCATGTTATTTCCTAATTACTATTTCGTTTTATTCAAATTCCCCCGTTCCTGTTCTAGTTCATGTTGGCTCCTAATTACTATTTCGTTTTACTCAAATTCCCCCATCCCTGTTCTAGTTCGTGTTAGCTCCTAATTACTATTTCGTTTTACTCAAATTCCCCCGTCCCTGTTCCAGTTCATGTTAGCTCCTAATTACTATTTCATTTTACTCAAATTCCCCCATCCCTGTTCTAGTTCATGTTAGTTCCTAATTACTATTTCGTTTTACTCAAATTCCCCCATCCCTGTTCTAGTTCATGTTATTTCCTAATTACTATTTCGTTTTATTCAAATTCCCCCGTTCCTGTTCTAGTTCATGTTGGCTCCTAATTACTATTTCGTTTTACTCAAATTCCCCCATCCCTGTTCTAGTTCGTGTTAGCTCCTAATTACTATTTCGTTTTACTCAAATTCCCCCGTCCCTGTTCCAGTTCATGTTAGCTCCTAATTACTATTTCATTTTACTCAAATTCCCCCATTCCCTGTTCTAGTTCATGTTATTTCCTAATTACTATTTCGTTTTATTCAAATTCCCCCGTTCCTGTTCTAGTTCATGTTGGCTCCTAATTACTATTTCGTTTTACTCAAAATTCCCCCATCCCTGTTCTAGTTCGTGTTAGCTCCTAATTACTATTTCGTTTTACTCAAATTCCCCCGTCCCTGTTCCAGTTCATGTTAGCTCCTAATTACTATTTCATTTTACTCAAATTCCCCCATTCCTGTTCTAGTTCATGTTAGCTCCTGATTACTTTTTCGCCTTACTCAAATTCCCCCATCCCTGTCCTAATCCATGTTGACTCCTAAATTACATCGCCCTTATATAACCGTAATGGTTGACTGGGCGTAAAACACCCAGTTACTTACTTACCTAAATTACTGTTTCGTTTTACTCAAATTCCCCTATCCCTGTTGTAGTCCATGTTAGCTCCTAAATTACTGTTTCGTCTGACACAAATTTTCAGATCCCTGTTCTAGTGCAGTGTTAGCTCATAATCACTGTTTGGTCTGAGTCCAGTTAAAAAGCGCGCGTCTCTTTGTACGCTGACCGGCTGCAGCTGTAGAAGCTGGAGTCGTTGCTGTTGCGTTCACCAGCTGACCGCTCCGAGGGACACCCTGCAAATGCCACTGTACACTGACTAATGCACTCCGTAGGGTGCGGGGATTAATGCGTGTGTGACCGTTTTCCATGACCTCGCCACATGGGCAGCCACACGCCGTCTTCCGGGAATTGGTTTCCATTCATTAGGTTGGATGCTGTTATGCACGGAGCTTATCGTGGTGAAAACCGTCCCAACATAACTGTGCAGCCAACAATACCATTTTAACGTAGCCTCTTGCCGGAGTCAGCGTGTTGTAACACAGCCGAAGCCAAGGCGGGGAGGAAGGGAGTCAAACGCTGCCATTGGCCGAGGACACCACAACGGGAAAGTGGTCAGGTGACGGGTGCCTGTGTCAACCCCGCCGCTACCAACCGCTGTAACCAGCAGGACCTCTCCGTCAGCGTCAGCGTCACTGTCGGTCCTCACGGCGGCAGCAGGGAGACTGCCGTGCATAATGAGGTAGACTTTTGCCCAGCAGCATAGATAAAGTCTGATCTGATGCGGGAAGTATCATGCACGTGACAAGTCGATGGGTCGATAGGCCCGCCCCCTCCCCCCGTGCGTGTGGATGGGGTGATCAGAGTCCGGTGCCAGCCGTGGACACAGCACTGTCAGCGCTCATCGCCACCGTCGTCATTGTGGTCATCACTTCAGTGTGCCAGGCGGCACCCGACACTGCGCACTGCTCACTCCAACGCCTTGGTGCTGCCCCCTGCAAAGCTGCGTTCCTGCATACCGTAAGGGTTTGGTTGCTTTTGCCTTCGCTTCCTAGATTCCAAAGCGCTTGACTGGGCGTAAACCTCCAGCTCACTTACTCCTAGGTTCCAAGGCTCAGAAAGCCTTCTTGAGAGTCAGTCTGTGATTGTGTGTTCCCCTGTTTGTGTGTCCATTTACCCCCCCCCCCCCCCCCCAACCCCGCCCCCGGTAATTGTGCAAAACAGCACACAGAAATATGTACCTCTGTATATCCACTTCCGAAGACCTACTACCGACAACTCCTAGAAATGTAAATGGTAGTTTTGATGAGGTATGAAACAACGGCGGCGACACTCTTTGAAAGACGAAGAGACCTGGCTGAGAAATTTCACTTACGAGACGGCAAAAACATTTTCACTCAAACTCGTATGAAAAAAAAATCCGGTGACAACATGGTAGTACAGCCGACATTACTAGACGTCGCAATGTTCAATCCGTCAGTATCCAAATCCTGCTGTACTTTGCTAACCAACAACTCAGACACAACCTCGACTGCCACGTAGGCCTACTGCTGTCACGTGTGCCGTGTCGTCTGCTCGGATTGTCACGACATTGATCGCTCTTGAGTCGTCTGTACAATTTCACACTCCACTCTACGGAGGTAAGTTCAATTGTTTCTATCAAAACTGAATAGATACAAAAATCAAAGAAGCGAAAGTCGTTTGGAGATTAATGAATATTACCATCGATACTGTTACAAGGCTACCATTTCCGATGTTTTTGCTGTTCAGTTACATGTGTTGGGTATCTGACTGTTCTGTGTGGTGATACACCAGTATCACCACACAGAACAGTGATCTAAAATAAGTTTGCTCTTTTTGTAACCGCTGTTGACCAAGTGCGTTGTTTGTTTCTTGTCTATCTGTGTCAAGAAACGTAGATGCTTTTGACTATGGATGCACTGACTAGAGGGACAATTCTTTATAATGCGTTTTATTCAGCTGCACGACGTAAAACGGCTGTCACCGAAGACTGCTGATTTTATTGTCATTCCACACTCAAAGCTGAATCCATACCGTGATAATTTAGTGTACTTACTTGTAAGCCTGACTGACACAATGATTTTCCAAGTGGTTTACCGAGAAATGAGAAACACGAGTTGTGTACATTTTGCCGTAGCCACCAAGGTACTTCCTACTAAGTGAACGCAATCAGTATAATATTGGTACAGAAAGCTCTGGACAGTTTCTGCCTTGTTTATTTCTTTATTTCGTTATTATGATTTTTCGTTTCTATATAATCTGTAGATGGCTTTTCATGCGATCATCTCTCTTTTTACGGCGATTGTTTGCTGTGTAGATCGCGGTACGACAGGCTCACGTCATTATTTGAGCGAGTCACGCCAGATGAATCACATGGTACATTCTGTAATTGATTATTGTTGTTGTTCCTGTTGTCGCTGTGGCTGTTAGTGCTTTGTTGTCTCTTTAAGTTGTTGTCGTTGTCTTACTTACTGTCATGCTTGTCGTTGGTGCAGTGACATCGTCATTTGCTGCTGCATCTGAAGATGTTGGTGACGATAATGACGATGTTGATGTAGGTCCAGAAAGGAGAGGCGAGAGCTGACAGAGGAGGGAGGGCCTCGCCATGACGGGGGCAGGGTCGCTGATGTTGCTCAGTCTGCTTGCCTGCAGCGCCGCTTCTGCCTACAAACACAAAATCAAAGCCAGTGAGTCAACCTGTTTGGTTGGAATTGATGACAGGATAATGTCCTGAGGCGTATCTGCTGTTTAACCATAAGAGACCCAGTGGGTCACAACAGACAACCCGACATAAAGAACACATGACCCAACGATCAAACAGAAAGAACACATGACTCGACAACCCAACAGAAAGAACACAGGACTCGACAATCCAACAGAAAGAACACAGGACTCGACAACCCAACAGAAAGAACACAGGACTCGACAACCCAACAGAAAGAACACAGGACTCGACAATCCAACAGAAAGAACACAGGACTCGACAATCCAACAGAAAGAACATATGATTCGACATCCCAACAGAAAGAACACATGACTCGACAACCCAACAGGAAAAACAAAACAAGTGTGATCCCCAGTGGGTCACAGGGGGAACACAATACAATCTAGGTCAGGTTCAGTTTGAAAACGGTAAGTGAAAGATACATGAAGCACTGGGACTGAATTATGCTTCCACACAAACGTGTATAATTGTAGCTGTGCTGGAATGGTGTTTGAGCCTCTGAGGGTCAATAAGAGGGATTGTATCAACAGGGCATATGTGAGACAATCAGAGACGAATGACTGAAACACCTTTTGCACTGACATAATCAAAGGCCTAGCTAATGAAGACGGAAGGAAATGTGTACTGGCGTTAAGCTTGTCATGTAACGTTACTAGACACACTGAGGTTGGAGTCGGTACAGAATGCTATCAATTTAAAAGGGTACCAAAACTAGCCACAACGGTAGGTGTTTCTGCTATGACCGCATATTTCTAGGTTAGGCATTTACTGGCTAGAAAATGGTGTACAACGTATCCCTCCATTTACTGTATACAGACCAGTTCATATCCCAGTGTCCCCCGCCAGTTTCTGAAGGCAAAGGTCGCGGCCAAGTATGCTACTCCCCCCCCCCCCCCCCCCGCCCCGTGTTAGCCCTGACGACAAGAAACAGTGAAGCTGCAGGTTTCAAACAAACAAACATGAATTGCAGGTGTGCTGGGCTACCCCGGGTCTGAGGCCGAAGAACTGTACACAAAGATTGCCGAGGTCCTGATGGAGGAGTCCATGTCCGACGAACAGAGAGCCGCCTGCGCCATCCACTTCAACAGCTTGACCTTCAACGCCACCACAGGCTCTGCTGTCTACGACAGCTTGACAAAGGGTAACGCCGCAGTTAGTAACAACAACAACAACAATAATGATAATAATAATGAAGTGCGAACCGCTAAGATAAAAACAGCTCTGGGCGCTGTACGGAAATCACATTTACACACCCACGTGGAGACACAAGCAAAAAGGCCAACAACAGAAAAGATTACAAGCGATTCAGACCATAAGCCAAACAGCAAGACTTACATTTCACATTACACAGATTGCACGCACGCATGCACGCACCCACGCACGCACGCACGCACGCGCGCGCGCGCGCGCACACACACACACACACAGTCTATTATTATTCCAGCTAAGGGCTCCAGTTCTCGACAGCACACTTCAGAACGTGCAGACTGACACAGAACCGCTAATAAACAAGCATGAGTGTTGCGCTACACTTTACTATACTTTTTCACCAAGAAAAAAGAAAAGAAAAGAGTATTGCCATAACTCTGTCAATCACAACCAAACAACAAGAGCAACATCACTGATTTTCCAACTCTCAGTCTCGCGCGCGCGCGCGCGCGCGCGCGAGCAGTAGGAACACAGTATCTTCTTAAAGTCTCCGGCCATAGAGAGTTTTCGTCACTATTTTCATACGTTCGTTTGCTTTCCTCCAGCTCGCGAGAACTTCTCCAGCAGACGTGTAGCCGCCGCCATAGGTCCCTTCATTGACGTGTTTGCTTCCACGGACTACGTCATCCTGCACCAGTATCACCTGTTGACGTCAGCAGCGGGGCAGAACGCGGAGCTGATGGACCCCAAGAAGGTGGTGTCCATTCTGCCGGAACCGCAGTCCATGGCCAAGGCCATCGCTGACGTCGTGGCCAAGCTGCACTGGGACAACGTGGCCTTCCTCTCTCAAGGTAAACGGTCTGTCTCAGCATGGCCTTCCTCTCTCAAGGTAAACTGTCTGTCTCAGCATGGCCTTCCTCTTTCAAGGTAAACGGTCTGTCTCAGCATGGCCTTCCTCTCTCAAGGTAAACGGTCTGTCTCAGCATGGCCTTCCTCTCTCAAGGTAAACTGTCTGTCTCAGCATGGCCTTCCTCTTTCAAGGTAAACGGTCTGTCTCAGCATGGCCTTCCTCTCTCAAGGTAAACGGTCTGTCTCAGCATGGCCTTCCTCTCTCAAGGTAAACGGTCTGTCTCAGCGTGGCCTTCCTCTCTCAAGGTAAACGGTCTGTCTCAACGTGGCCTTCCTCTCTCAAGGTAAACGGTCTGTCTCAACGTGGCCTTCCTCTCTCAAGGTAAACGGTCTGTCTCAACGTGGCCTTCCTCTCAAGGTAAACGTTGTCTGTCTCAACGTGACCTTCCTTTCTCAAGGTAAACGGTCTCTGTCTCAACGTGACCTTCCTCTCTCAAGGTAAACGGTCTCTGTCTCAACGTGACCTTCCTTTCTCAAGTTAAACGGTCTCTGTCTCAACGTGACCTTCCTTTCTCAAGTTAAACGGTCTCGGTTTCAACGTGACCTTCCTTTCTCAAGGTAAACGGTCTCTGTCTCAACGTGACCTTCCTTTCTCAAAGTAAACGGTCTCTGTCTCAACAGCTTTTTCCCTCGGCGTCAGTAGGGGAGAATTTTTTTCTAAACACGAAAGATAAAAATTAATAGTCCAGAAATGGGGCAAAGGTGTTGGTATTAGTGTTTAGAGCACTGAAGAGATTTATTCTAGGAGGGTCAGGTGTAAACTTGCAACTGTCTTAAACGTCTCCACTCATCCACTGTACTCTGACGTTGACAGTAGTCGAATGGAAGGAAGTGGAAGAATGCGAGTCCCACTCTCAAGAACTAATCGGTTGAACATTTTACTTGTGCCATCAGCATTTTTTATGTTAATTAGAAGTTTGTTTTGAACGTAATAAGATGATAGGAGTATATGCGCGCTGGGCACCACGCGTGCGTGAGTGTGTGTGTGTGTGTGTGTGTGTGTGTGTGTGTGTGTGTGTGTGTGTGTGTGTGTGTGTGTGTGTGTGTGTGTGTGTGTGTGTGTGTGTGTGTGTGTGTGTGTGAATGAGTGAAGGCGTTATGACTTACGTATGTGGCTTTGCATGAAGTGACACGGTGCATGGTTGTGTGGTGTACACAGAAC
>OY757548.1:17417805-17462966 GCA_963584105.1 Alviniconcha strummeri
CTACACCCTTTAGTTTTGTTTATTGCTATGTGATTGAGATGGGGGGGATGTAACCGAGTGTATTGTATACATGTTCCGGGCCATACCCTTTAACCTTTTCTTTCCGGTCCTTTTCCTTTTTGATTGGGTGGGGGTTTTATGGCCCAATTATCTAAGGTGTTAAAAGTTGTGTGCTGGGCCGGCAGCGTCCCGGGGGGCGGGGATAGCTCAGTGGTTAGAGCGCCGGACTCGTGATTGAAAGGTCGCGGGTTCGAATCCCTGCTGGAACGGCGGGATAATTTTCTTCTCCGGGGTCGACTTTCTGTGCTGACTCTTATTTCGGTTCAGAGTTCAGGAGCTGTGTGAGAGTCGAGGTGGCCGTCCTGGGCTGTCCGTCCTAACGAGCCTTCTGGTTTCCGTGGACGTAAAGCTATATTGAACCATGCTTCGGCACTGGTCTCAGCTTGTCCCTAATATGTCAGCTGACATCCGAGGACATTAAGCAACACTACCTACCTTATTTCGGTATTCGTTCCACCCCCGTGTTACCACAGTAGCACGTAAAAAATCCCGGTCATTCTGCCAAAAGTGCAGGTGTCAGGTTACAGCTAAACACGCATACACCTTACGTATGTGGATTTTATTGAACCGTGCTTCGGCATTGGTCACAACTTGTCCCTAATATGTCAAATGACATCTGAGGACATTAAGCATCAACTCATCGGCAGCGTCCCTTTTCCCCCAGTGTCCCTGCAGAGGCAGGTTGTTTGTTTACTGTTGCGGCCGGTGTTCATGTGTTCATCTCAGGGGAGATCCTCTAAGTAGTTATTTTTCGATGGCTTGTTGTTCTGTTGTTTCTTATTGATGTAAATAATGTATGTTTATAATGTTACCATGTTCACAACGTGCCTTGATTTTGGTTCTTGAACGTGGGTAATTTCGGCGTGAGATTGCCGCCTGGTTGCAGCCGCTACGGCGTCAGACTACCTTGGTTGCGCGTTCGAATGTTAAGCCTTTTTGCCACAGGATGACCAGTATTTCCAAAATGTATGCAGCTAACCCTGGTTAGCTGATATGTAGCTAGTATGTTATGTTGCCATTGCTGGATGTTCAGTTTGAGTGATGCTTTGCCGATGCAAAGTTATCCCTCTAAAGTATGGGTACTTTTGTCAGTGCGGCATAACTTCTTTGTTTGGTTTCCTACCGATCTATGTTTCAACATGAAATCGGTGGTATATTATGGCTAACACTTGGAAGATGTTGACTTCATAGTTGTAGAATGTTCATTTTACTATTTGAATATGGTTTAGTGCACAGGGGTGATTGTATAAACTGTGAGACATGTTATTTCTGTTTGATCCTGCTTTTGTATGGCCGAGTTTTGGGCGCGCAGACTTTCACTCTGCTTAGCTTGTAAACCCTTTCCGGGTCTTGGTGCGTGTACCCGAACAGGCCGGCGATGGGCGTCAGTGGTGGCAATTAGGTCTTTGTCTCCGTTCACTAATCGAGCAGCTAGATCAGCAGCTTAGATTCTTGCTGCGTTACCCGCGTCAGTAAGACGCTTGACGTTGTTCACAGCAGGATATGCTCTGCTAGTCAGTAACAGTAACATGCTGTAACGCTTTGAGTAACTTGACGAGGCTGGAGCCGGTCAGTTTATGACTGACTTCCTCCCGCTTACGGCATGGTCCCAACTGCCACCCGTGTCACTATCCATCTCGTTGTGTGCTTAAGTGGATCTGCTGTAACGATTATCTCACTCTTCCTGTTTAGTTAAGAATGAGCTTGGTAATCCGTATTTTTCACTGTTACTTTATTGTATACTATTATACTGGGAGTTCATCAATTAATTGACTGGCCGTCTCTTGTATACGCACCGTGACTCTGTGAGATACGGGTTTTAAGTGTAAGTCAAGCACACGCTTTATGTGCTTGATAATTAATCATTTTGTCGCAGTTACCATCATGTATTATAGTAACCCACAGGTAAACTACATGGTTACTGTATTTATTAGATTAGTAATTGCTGTTGTTTAGACTTTACACATTTGCTTTCATGTTCTAAATGTTTTGTTTGCTTGTGTCTTTTCTAAAACAGACACTGTTTCCTGGTTGGTTGGTGTACAAATAAAAGTTATGTTATAGCAACCTCTGACTTGTGACTCTTCATCCATGCTTCCAACCTGCTTCCCTCAACTCCCCATACCCACTCCCCTACATTACTACTAAGAGAAATAAACCCTACTCCTTAATTCATAAGGAACCTGTTGGATGCACCCATTGCAGGGGTTCCAGGCGAGATCAAGAGATCTTAGAGGAGGGAGGTGGAGCTGGACCCTCACTTTTGCCCAGAAGAGATCATGAGTAGGGAGGTGGAGCTGGGCTGAGCAAGTTGGACGTTTTTTGCTTCGAGTTGTCCAAGTTGTTCGTGAACAGCGGTGCAACGGACATTGTCTTAGTGACTCTGTCCAGCACAGCAGTTGAAAGAGCAATTGCGCAGTGCACAAGTCGCTGGGCAATGGCGAGGGGACACCGCCTTAACACTTCCATTGTTCTGGCGGCGGTCTACGGTCTCTCCGGTCTTTTTCGGGCGGTTTCCGCGGTCGAGCCAATCACCCTGTCCCCTTTCCCACTCTGTCCCCGTCCCTAATAGGTCATCCCGCCTCCGTGGACGTAAAGCAACATAAAAGCCAAAAATAAAGCACCCATTGAGTTTGTTTCTTCTGGTCAGTTGGTGCTTACTTACCTCCCTTCACCGATTCGACAGAACCTTGCACGTAATACACTGTACGACAGAACCCTATACGTAATGCACTGTACAACAGCCCCCCTATACGTAATGCACTGTACAACAGACCCCCTACACGTAATGCACTGTACAACAGACCCCCTACACGTAATGCACTGTACAACAGAACCCCTACACGTAATGCACTGTACAACAGACCCCCTACATGTAATGCACTGTACAACAGAACCCCTACACGTAATGCACTGTACAACAGACCCCTACACGTAATGCACTGTACAAGAGACCCCATACACGCAATACACTGTACAACAGACCCCCTACACGTAATGCACAAAACCCCTACACGTAGTGCACTGTACAACAGACCCCCTACACGTAATGCACTGTACAAGAGACCCCCTACACGTAACACACTGTGCAACAGAACCCCTACACGTAATGCACAGAAACCCTACACGTAATACACAATACAACAGACCCCCTACACATAATGCACAGTACGACACTCTCTACACGTAATGCACTGTACGACAGAACCCCTACACGTAATGCAACGAACCTCTACACGTAATGCACAGTACAACAGACCCCCAACACATAATGAATTGTACAACAGACCCCCCAACACGTAATGCACTGTGCAACAGACCCCCTTCACGTAATGCATTGTACAACAGACCCCCTACACGTAATACACTGTACAACAGACCCCCAACACGTAATGCACTGTACAACAGACCCCTACACATAATACATTGTACAACAGACCCCAACACGTAATGCACTGTACCACAGAACCCCTCCACGTAATGAACTGTACAACAGACCCCCCAACACGTAATGCACTGTACAACAGACCCCCAACACGTAATGCACAGTACAACAGACCCCCCAACACGTAATGCACTGTGCAACAGACCCCCTACACGTAATACACTGTACAACAGACCCCCAACACGTAATGTACTGTACAACAGACCCCCAACACGTAATGCACTGTACAACAGACCCCCTACACATAATATACTGTACAGCAGACCCCAACACGTAATGCACTGTACCACAGAACCCCTACACGTAATGCACAGAACCCCTACACGTAATGCACAGAACCACTAGACGTGTATGAACTCTCCACCAGCAAGGACTGCCGCACATAAACCTGTTGTTTACCGAACGCTCCAAGTCGTCCGGGATCATGTTACCGCCCCGTAACGATAAATATGTATATGCTTTCAATGCTGAACACGTGGCGCTTTGCTCCTGTAACGGAGTCAGATCGATATTCAACTTTCAGCTCCACACAATATACAGAAAAGCCGTGACCGGGAAGTGATACTGACTGGGAACTGCTGAACAATGGCACACAGCACATACACACGCTTTGTTCCCCACTAACACGCGATTCAGGGAGTAGGCGTGACCAAGAAAAAGAACGCCGATAACGCCGATTCAGAGTCAAGTAAAAATGAAACTGAGAAAAGCAAATCTTAAACAAAGTTGACTGCCAGACACACTAGCACCAACAATGAGTAGACAATTTTCGTTCTTCATTTAGTATCGTTTACCTGTCAGTCAGTTGCTTTGAAAAAATGGGTTTGTCCCGAAAATGTGCGCATGTTCTGTGTTTTCGTTCCATTAAAATCAACTTTCTTTTCACTTTCTTTGTGTTTGGATCAGTCACATAAACAATAGCGTACACAACAACCACTACACAAAAACAGAAGAAAGAACGGAAAAAAACAGGAAATTACTGCTGGTGAAGAAGAACAAATTGAAAACAAAGTAAATGCACTGACCAAAAGAGGGACACGGATAAAAAAGAAATCAAAAAGAAAATCAGAACACAACGATGTTTCGTCACGGAAAAAAATAACTGATACTAACGCAGAAGATACACAAAAGAAGAAGATGAAATGGACCAGAAACAGAGGTAGATACAGATCCCCCACCCAACAAACAAACAAACAAAACAAAAACAACACATGTTTCTGAAAATGTTCAGTAACTGTTTATTCGTCTTCTTTTGTCCATCTGTCTTCTGCGTTAGTGTCAGTTACTACATCCCATTCATTTTCAGAAACAGTTTTTCTTTTGGTTGATATCTACCTCTTCTTTTGTCTGCCTATCTTCTGCGTTAATGTCAGTTTGTCTTCTTTCTTTTCTTTTTCTCCCCCCCCCCCCCCTCCACCAACGAAAACATCTACCTCGAAACGTCATGGTGTCCCGTCGTCTTTTGGTAAAATTAAGAGGGGAAAGAAAAGATGGAGGCGACGAGCGGGCAGAAAAGACTTACCTTGTGATAAGACTTTTTAAAGCACGAAACAGTTACCAAGTTGGTTTTGAATGCAATACCAGTGTGGCAGTGCAACAGACGAGTTTTGAACATCCAGTACATGTCCACTGAAGAACAACGAGGGAGTCTTAAGCTGTCCACACTGTGTAGCCAACCCCATGAGCTCCTCAGGTTTTGTTGATCGGGTGTAGGTAACGACATGGCCCACACAGTCCACACCACAGTCCACACCACAGTCCTCACCACAGTCCACACCACAGTCTAGCCACAGTCCACACCACAGTCCCACCACAGTCCACACCACAGTCCCACCACAGTCCACACCATACTATCTTACCGTACCCAATACCACACTATATGCCTAGCTGAGAAACGAAAACACGATGAAACAAACACGCGCCTTTTTGAGACAACACTGACATGTACCACGCTGTCACCCTGCGTCCCCCCCCCCCCTCCCCGACCTAACTTGAACACACACACACACACACACACACACACACACACACACACACACACACACACACAGGCACACACACACACACAGGCACACACGCACACACACACGCACACACACACACACTAGTTCAACGAAGATGCCATTCCTCGGGAGACTGGAGTGTATAATTACCCTTCTTAAAACGTAGTAAACATTGACATAGTAAAGTCCCGTTGAATAATGGCGTTCGTTTAATGGAGCGAGCTGAGAGGAGCCTATTAGGATTTTATCTTTTTTGTCAAATGAGAGCACAGCTGATACGAGAATAAAAAACTGGACTAAATTGCTGTCTTCAGATGGTACCCGGTCACCACAAAGAAGGTGGAGAAAGCACCAGAAGAACCGAGAACCGAGGTATGCCCTAGTCCAGTTACAAATTGTTGATTTCTGCAAGCGTAGACTTTAATAAAGTAAAAAAATCCATAAAATATATGAGTTGACCACTAGCGTTCTGAACCAAGGTCAAAACATAAAAAGCTTTTCAAGAACGCTTACTTTGATGAAACAATACAAAATATTCTTCTGGGCCAAAAATTTATCCAGATAAAAGCTAAGTGATTTCATTTCTTTTATCGTTTGTTTGTAGATTAATTGTGTTTGACTGTTGTTGCGTGAATAAGGGGCCTACCTTAAAAATGCGCACTCGTTTTGCATCGTCTCATTAAAGTCCGCGTGCTTTTTAACATTTTGGCCTTGCTGAAGCAGAAACGACGTGTCGCCGTAGTGTACAGTGACGGACAATCGACACCATCACCGGAGGTCACCGAGGCTGGACCAGCGGGAGGCAGAGAAAGCAGGAGAGCAGAGGCGGACGAAGAGACTGAGCAGCAGTGCCGGGCGCCATGCACTCACCTGGGGCGGGTGGCCCTGTGGCCCGGAGAGCTCCACTGGTGGGCCCGGCAGTCCCTGGAGAAGTGCCCCCTCTTGCCACACTGGTAGCAGCGCAGGGAAGGGTTGAAGGCCCCGCTCCGTGTCCCCTTCGTTCTGGGACGGGCCATCGTCACTCGAATGCGACGACTGTTTATCGTTCTGTGCTCAAAACAAACCGACAGGACACGCTTTAGGAAGGCTAATACTGGTCTCTATCACTGATATCGGAAAGAAGAAGTAAGTAAGTAACTCGGTGTTTTACGACCAGTCAACCATTGCGGTTATATCTGGACGAAGAAGAAGAAAAAGAGAAACAAGAATGATTGCTAACGACCATTCTGAAACAAGATCCAAACACTGAAAAGGTTAACGAGAATGCTATTTATTTTGACAAAATAAACAGCCTTCTTTTTAACATTTTATGTCTTTGGATCAATATTGAAACTGCCTACAATCAAAATGGCAATGTTCTTGATTTTATTATTCTGTATGCAAAATATATTATCTACAGTTGCAGATATGAAAAAATCAAACCTCAGTTATGCGCATTTAGAAAGGAGTTGAAAAAACAAAAACAAAAACAAAACCGAAATTGAGGCATACAACCAACAGTTGAAACTGACCCTTCCTGATTTCTTATCAGACTGGGCTGATTATAAACCAATAATAACGCTTGAATAGTTTCTTGGTTGTCCATCTTTTGTTGCTTTCTGTCTACTTCCATTTAATGGTCTCCCTTTTTTTTTTTTTTTTTTTTTTTTTTCTTCTTCTTCTTCTTCTTCTTCTTCCTGTTCCTTTTTTCTTGTTTCCAAGACCGATCCGTAAGCTTCTTGTATGGTGTTTTACAGAACGGATAAGAATTTGAATAGCACGAGACGACAAACAGTAATACCGACTGTTAGAAATAACTATATAATGAGAATATGACGTCAGTTTTTGTTGTCGTTCTTGTTGTTTCACGATTAAAAACTTTTCTGGAACAAACTTTTGTTTAGTGCCTTTTTTGGAGAGTTAGAATGCATTGTTTATGGTACTCTTGCACCCTCACCATTCTTACCTCTCGTGTGTGTGCGTGCGTGCGTGCGTGCGTGCGTGCGTGCGTGCGTGCGTGCGTGCGTGCATGCGTACGTGCGTGCGTGTGTGTGTGTGTGTGTGTGCGCGCCTGTATTTGTATGAGCCTCTCTCTCTCTCTCTCTCTCTCTCTCTCTCTCTCTCTCTCTCTCTCTCTCTCTCTCTCTCTCTCTCTCTCTCTCTCTCTCTCTCTCTCAGTGATCGCGAGACAACTCAGTAAAACAGTAAGCATCAATGCCCACTTTTCACGTGGGGGGGCTGAAGACTGCAAGATCCTACTGGCAGAAAGCTATCAAGAAAGGTAGGTTTTGGGTCTGGATTTAAACAGCGGGAGAGTAGAACAATTTCTGAGATCGGATGGCAGAGAGTTCCAGACAGAAGGTGCTGAGTACTGTGGTCGGAATTTAATCGGGAGCCAGTGCAGTTCTTGAAGGAGTGGTGTTACATGATCAAAGTTGGACTTTCTGAGAACGAGTTTTGCAGCGTTGTTTTGGACACTCTGTAAGCGTGAAATCTGCTTCAGTGGTAATCCTGCAAGGATGGAATTGCAGTAGTCAAGCCGGGATGTTATGGCAGATGAAACGAGCTGGGCAGTTGCACTCTGAGTCAAGTATGGTCTAATTGAAGCTATTCTTCTAAGTTCTAGGTATGTACGGCATACACTGCTGATGTATTGTTGCATGGACACAGCAACTCCCCATGAGCATGTTTGTGAAACTAGCCGCTCTCCTTGCCTCGGACAGTGTTTGTGAAACTTTCTCTCCTTGAGAGTGCTTGTAAAAACTTACTCTCTTTGAGAGTGACTGTGAAGCATACTATCTTTGAAAGTGCTTGTAAACCTTACTCTCCTTGAGAGCGCTTGTGAAACTGGCTCTCCTTTAAGAGTGCAATGCTTGTAGACCGTATTCTCCTTGAGTGTGCATGTCAGTGAAACTCACTCTCCTTGACAGCGCTTGTAAAATGTGCTCTCCTTGAGAGTGCTTGTGTAAAGCTTAGGCTACTCTCTTTGAGAGTGCTTGTAAAACTTGCTCTCATCGGGAGTGCTTGTGAAAAACTTACTCTCATTGAGAGTGCCTGTGAGAAACTGACTCTCCTTGAGAGTGCTTGTGTAAAACGTACTCTCCCTGAGAACGCTTGTAAATCTTGCTCTCCTTGAGAGTGCTTGTGAAAAACTTACTCTCCTTGAGAGTTCTTGTAAAAAGCTTACTCTCCTTGAGAGTGCTTGTGAAACTTACTTGAGAGTGTTTGTGTAAAACTTACTCTCCTTGAGAGTGCTTGTGAAACTTACTCTTCTCGAGAGTGTTTGTGTAAAACTTACTCTCCTTGAGAGTGCTTGTGAAACTTACTCTTCTAGAGAGTGTTTGTGTAAAACTTACTCTCCTTGAGAGTGCTTGTGAAACTTACTCTCCTTGAGAATGCTTGTGAAACTTACTCTCCGTCCATTTGCTTGATGGCCCTGAGGGCGTCCCCCCTGTGCCGGAAGACGATGAAGGCGAAACAAGGGTGGGTGCGAGCCATCCACAGGTCCAGGATGTCACCGAATCTCCCAAAGTCCTCTCTCAGATCTCTGATGGAAGTGGCCATGGCCAGACTTCCCACGTGCACTCGGGTACCCACCCGTACCCCCGTGTCATGCTGTCTCTCCCCACTGACCGCACGGCGTCTCCTGCGTTCTGGACTGGAGGTGGTCGGGCTGGGCGAGGTGGCGGACGGGGAGTGGGAGGAGCTGGACGAGCCGGAGCGCGAGCGAGAGCGTGACGGACTTTTCATGCTGCCACAGAACTTCACCGCTGCCGCATCACCCCGTGGCTGACCGCGGTCACTGGCACCGGGGCTGGAAAATACAAACAGCGCAAATGAACAGAAGCCTGTGGAGCACTGTAGCTAAACCCTTCCGCAGTTCCGTGTTAAACTGAATGCCGTGAGTTCTATTGATTTGTCATGAACTCGATGGCTAGAGCAGTTGCCGCTGTTTTCCTTTTGAGTCGGTGAGGAAACAGATGCGTTATAAATGTCAAGTGTGCATTGGTTTCCATTTGCGTTCCATTCTGGGCTGCTTGATTCCAAACGCGAAGCCCCAAGTTACGGGAGTCCCAAGGAAACAACAAACAGCCCACAGGAAAACAAAGGCTGCCGCGGAGAACCTTTCAAGTCATCATTACGACACTTAGATTCTACTCCAAAGTACTAAACACAGTCTGCATGGTCTGTACAAGGTGTAGAAAATTACAGTTACACAGGGAGATATTGCAGATTCTTTTAACTGCACGTTCACAGTCTGAATCGATAGCGAACACGCCGCAGTCTGAATCGTCGGTTTGAAATAACTGCCATATGCCGTGTGACGGTTGTACTGACAGGCAGTTTTCATCACATTACGCCGAGCTACACTCTGTTACCGTGAGACGGGTAAGCCGTTGCGTTTGCCCCTCGCTCTGTAGCTGCTGTCAAACTTCATTGAGCTGTTCATTGTTACCGTTGCAACTGTGCCAGCTGTCATTACACAGCCTCACACTCACATCGGCTAATTTAGCGGGCTGGGTTTCTATCAGTTTAAGATTAAAGAAAAATCATATTGAACCCATAAACCGTTTTGTGTTTTGTGAACGATTAATGCAGAAGCAGTCATAAAATGAAACTCTTATGCATCAGCTGAGGTCTTGAACTTGGTGCCACCGTCTCAAAAGCTGTTCAAAATGTTTCATTTCTAACTCATTGGCAAGAAGTTAGTTACTTAGTACTTGGATTTTAACATCCTGTCAACCGCACAGTTGCCTCTCAGGACGATCAAACACTCGTAACTCAACAGACATTTTCAATCTCTTTTCATATGAAATACCATCCCAACTGAGATGGACAAATTCAGTCCAAGCACAGATATAACATGGGAAAACCCAGAACAGGCCAAAAGGTTTACACTCTCTGACCAAGCAGGGCCCGATGCCAACCGATCCATCAACCACCATTCCGTGTTGTTGGGAGAGCAAAAAAAAAAAAAAGATAAAAGAGCGGTGATACAACATTTTTAATAAGGTTGTCAGTTCTTGGATTATGGCCAGCTACAAACTCTTTAAAGGAAGATATACTGGCACATAAACACGTAACATGCGTATAACAGAGTCCCTAGCCACCCCTGCCTCGTCCACTTCTGAACGCCCAGGCTGCTGGGCGCTAGAGAAGTCCCCGTTATTATCATTATTAACATTATTGTTATTATTATTATTGATCGCTTTTATATAGCGCTATTCTCCGCTCCCGAGCAGACTCACTGCGCTCGCATGTGATTCTACATGAGTGAATAGCTTTTTATAGGTTTTTTGTTTGTTTGTTTTTTAATATCCACCGAAGTGGTGTACTTACAGCGCTGGCATGGCTGGTGCCACATGAAAATTTCTGCCATCTCGGCCCGTTCTGTGTACACCATAAAACCATGCGCCATAATAGTAATAATATAATTATTTTATTATAATAATAATAATTATACGTAATAATAATATTATTATTATTACGTAGTAGTAGTGTTTTGGCTGGATACTTACGCCGCTCAGTGCTGTTGGTGAACTTGTAAAAGTTAGTTACCTATACTTCCCAAGCATCGCTAACACGACAACGGCTACTGTCCTGTTTCACCACTGACAGGGTGACGCCGGCAGTGTTCTCTTACTGTGAAACTGTGTTGTATTGCACAGGGAAAACAAACCACTGTTACTGAATGTCTTTCGCGCAGTAAAACATGCTATCATGCCTACAACCACTGAAGTTACGATGACAGCTGCGTTATGTTCAGTGCAACCTGATTCCCAATGCCGGAAGAGGCTACAATGTAGACAAGGACCATCCGCGACAGTTATCAACATGGCGACAGATTATTTTGCGCTTTCTGATGGTTGAGATAAAACTTTAGTTTGTTGGTGCTTTGAGCCCAGTTAATCACATAGGTGATAGAAACAGCTAGTCTGGTATTGAGAACATTTGAAATAAAACAACGCATCGAAACAAGTCAGTTAATTAGTAGTTGGATTTTACGTTCTGTCAAGCGCACAGGCACGATTAAACTCTTTTATAAGCAAATGAACAATTCAAAACTCCTCTCGTACGTGAACCCTTTCTCCAGTCAAATCCACAAAATCATTCTATGCCAGCAACATTTTCAGGAGAAGAAGAAGACATCACAAGCCCAGTGAGATAGCACCATGATTTTGAACGAAGGTGGCTGAGCCGAGAACGGCTCGCATGCAAATGAGTTACACAGTGAATAAATATAATCATGCATAAAGCAAAGACACGCTAGCCTAGGAAAACGACCAAGCCTCCAGCTGCCAGGCAGCAAGCAGCTTAGTTAAAGAAGCCAAACAAACGGACAAGCGTGAGATAGGAAGGAAACAACTGGAGTAATGGTGTGTTTTAAAGAGTAGGGTGTATATATGTAGGCATCTTTGTGGGAGCGCGCATTCACTGTGTCTCGGGTTATTAGCATGCCGCAGTCACTGTGTTGAAACTGTGGAAGTGACACTCGCGACACTGTTTGCACGGCAATTAATACATGCGTAGACAACATCACAGTTCCAAAAGTTCTCAGGTGTCTTAACGAAACGTCGAATAAGGCCAGTGATATTGCCGTCGTACCTCAGCTCATAATTCCAGTCACAGTTGTTGAGGTTTAGTTTTGTTGTTGTTATTGCTGTTCTTTTTTTTTCTTTTTTCTTTTTTGTGGTTTTGTGTGTGGTTGTTGTTGTGTGTGTGTTTTTTTGTGTGTTTTTTGTTTTTGTTTTTTTTATTAAACATTTTTTCGTTCTTCTTCTTCTCCCTAACACACCAACTGCTCCTCTCAGAAAATGTCTAACCTTCGGCCTGTTGTTCTTTTAAGACTGAGAAAAACATCTAAATGGATGTTTTTCGTACTCCAAAAAAGAAAGAAAAAAAGAAGAGCGAGCTGTAACAGTAAACCTCCGATAATTAGAGTGCATTGCTGATCAATAAATACATTACCACAGGTTGAACTGCGATTGCTGCATTGGTGGTGCTGGTGGCGAACGTCGTGCGCGCGAGCGTGTGTTCGGTCTTTTGGGCAGTTTTGTTCACATCACTTCATCCTCCCCTTTTCTTTGTGTGGGTGTGTGTGTCTCTGTTTCTGTCTCTGTCTGTCTGTCTGTCTGTCTGTCTGTCTGTCTGTCTGTCTGTCTGTCTGTCTGTCTGTCTGTCTGTCTGTCTGTCTCTCTCTCTCTCTCTCTCTCTCTCTCTCTCTCTCTCTCTCTCTCTCTCTCTCTCTCTCTCTCTCTCTCTCTCTCTCTCTCTCTCACACACACACACACACACACACACACACACACACACACACAATCACATAATTATACACATAATCACACACACACACACACACACACACACACACACACACACACACACACACACACACACACATACACACACAGAGTCAGTTATACACATAGTCACACACACACACACACACACACACACACACACACACACACACACACACACACACACACACACACACAGAGAGAGGCACGCGCGCATAGAGAGAGAGAGAGGGAGAGAGAGAGAGAGAGAGAGAGAGAGAGAGAGAGAGAGAGAGAGAGAGAGAGAGAGAGAGAGAGAGATGAATGAATGAATGAATGAATAAACATTTACGAGGGTAGTGGAGAAGACTCGAGGTCGTTTTGCAAGCAGCTGGCCTCGCCCATGAGGGAAACTACTATTAACTAAGGATACAGTGAGCTGCAGTATGTTGAGCACACGTACATTTATGCACTAAACCATTTTAAATGGACATCAGAAAACCGAGAAAACAAAATTCGATAGTAACTTGGTGTTTTACCCTCAGTCAACCATTACGGTTATGTCAGGACGAACAAAATTCGTTATAAGAATAAAAATATGTAAAAATTAGCAAGATCTGGGGTAAACACACGCGCGCGCGCGCTCATAATATGTTTGTCATCGAAAACTACATGCACATAGAGCACATGCAGACACACAAAAGGTATGGGCTGCCTGAAGCAGCACAACATAGGCTGCAAGCAGTACATGGAGAGAGCTATATCTGTTACCATGGTTTCACGTAAGACGTAAGAGAGATAACACTATTATGAAGAATAAGACGTTTTTTTTTTTTTTAAACACTGAAGGACTGACTGGAAGCCTCAATACGCTAGGCAAAGAGTTCCAGAGAGTAGGACCAGAATAAACCAGGCTGGACTTGAATAAATCTATCCTAGGTATTGGTACATTTAGCTTTCTTGATGAATTCCTCGAGCTTTGATTAATCAACAATTTTGTTGATACATAAATCGGTGCCCTACCCGATGTGACAATTTTGTGCACAAAACGCGCTTTATTACACATTAGTCTAGAAGACAGCGGGAGAATTTCAGTCATTTTATAGTCTTTATCTGTAAGGCTAGTTAGTTTCAGAGGAAGAGTTTTGGTTGCTCGCCTGTGTATCGTGACATTAAAGGCTTTTGCAGAGTCACTTGCTGAGTCCCAGAGGGTTGAAGCATAATCTATACCTGATTGAATGTGTGCTTGGACAAATGTTTTTCTGGCAAGAAAGTTAAAGAAACGCTTAATTTTTGCTGATTGGTAAAGCTTTCTTGCCGCCGTAGTTTTGCACAGGCCGCGACTGAACTAAGTTTCTGAGTAACCGTGCACGCTTCCTGAGTGCTGACGTCGGCAAAACAATCGCCGGATCGTGTACTGAGGGCTCACCCATTTACAGACTGTAATCAGTCACTTTTGTTGCAAATGTTGGCTTCATTCGCTAGGTGTGACCCTGTTTGAGTGATTCTGATAATATTTGTGGCCCAGAATGGCGTTTAAAAAATGTCCGAGGATTTGCCGACCGTCTCCTTGGATATTAGGCCTACCGTGTTCAACCTTAGCGGAGCTCCTAAGGTCCAAAAATCAGGTGTTTACTGCAAAATGGAGGGAAGGCGTGATGTTTGCAGACATATACTATGATCCTATCTGAACATTTTCAGGCACATTGACATATTTGCACTGACCTCCTTTGGCTATAATTAGCAATGTAATTAGGTCACCTAGACGTACTGACAGAATCACCCAAACCTACAGTTTAAAAAATATATATATTGTTTGTTTTTTGGTAATCAACATCAATTGTGATCATTCACATAATCACTATACTCCAGAAAGACCTGTTTGGTCCATTCAGACACTTGGATTCCCTGAGGCTATAACAATATCCGTAATTAGGTCATGGAAAACACAAATTTGTAATCCCGGGACTGTTAAAACCTGTTACTGAAATTGTTTTGAAATGAAGGCATGAACTTTGGGCATTCAGTTTAACGTCAGTTCTGTACTGTTTATGTGTCAGTAGGATTCGGCGTACACAGTGTTCAGTGTCAGTCGATAACGTCGGCTCAGTTCTATAGCGTCCAGTGCAAGTAGTGTTCAGAGTCTATAGCATCAGTTCAGTTTCTTAAGCGTTCAGTCTATAGGGTAGAGTCTGTAGTATACATAGTCAATGGTATTCGGTGTTAGCTGGGTTACAGTCTACGGCGTTCATGGTCTGCCTACTACTATTCAGTAGTGTTCAGTCTAGTAATTAGTTGTCAGTGGGGTTTAGAGTCTATAGCGTTCAGTATCAGTTCAGTGTCTGTAGCGTTCAGGGTGTGTACTGTTCAGTGGGTCATTCTCCGTCTGTACTCTTCCGTGTCTGTAGTGTTCAGGATGTATACTGTTCAGTGGGTCATTCTCCGTCTGTACTCTTCCGTGTCTGTAGTGTTCAGGATGTGTACTGTTCAGTGGGTCATTCTCCGTCTGTACTCTTCAGTGTCTGTAGTGTTCAGGATGTAAACTGTTCAGTGGGTCATTCTCCGTCTGCACTCCTCAGTGTCTGCAGTGTTCAGAGCACTGCCTGTTCACCAAGAGTCTGTCATGTTCATGTCATGTTCAGACCACACTTTGAAGGTCCTCTGCCTCTGCGCAGCTCTTGAATTTTAGCATCCCGTCAGCCACAGAGGGTCACCTGAGGACAAAATACAATGTAAAATTATTATTATTTTTTAAATTCACTTATCTATCAATACACAATGACACAAGTTTTGGTACGTATTTATTTTCGGTAGGTACTCACCGGGGGAACCTACTTGTCAGCTCTAGGTTCTCAAAAGGGTACCTTAATTTCTGCGTCCACAGTATCCCACTGTGGGAGCCCTGTGTGGAAAAACCGGTCATGCTCAGAGCATCAATGCATAGGCCTGTTGGAAGAACACTGTAGTAATTATATTATGTCAATGTTAAATCTGCACATCCATCTGCTGTGGACAGGTTCACGACAGCATGAGTGTGGCAAAAAGCAGAACAAATTATCTGAGCCAGACTTGCCTTCGGTCATGCTTGGATGAGTGACTACATTTGTTTGTACATCTGTCTACTTATGTAGGTATATACAGACACACACACCTAGATATGCATGTGCGAGTTTATGAATAAAAAGTGGTTTTCCAGACTTACCGTTTCGAAACGGCCACAAGCTGGTGGTATGTACTGACTCAGTCATTTTTTCAGTTACAAGTGTGGTGTTCACTGTCGATTCTGAGTGTGCTCGTCTGCTGCGCCGTCCGATTTTATTAGGAAAAAAAATTCTCAACACATTTCCATAAAAAGCACACAAACTCGGTATATGTATTCCTTTATGGCACAAGCAGGCTATTGTTAAAATAATAAAAATCACTTTGACTTCCAAGTATTGCAATATGCATAAAATAATGTGTAGTTTTTGTTAGGCCTATGTTTCAAGAGAACAAGGCCAAGAGCGCTCATGCAGAACCTACAAAGTGATTTGACAGGGCTCCACGATCGACGTCATACCCTAGCAAGCGACATAATTACAAAAGAGGGAAACTGCCCATGATAACCAGTGATAACATGCACCAAGGTGTTCTGTTCTGCTTCTTGTTGTTCAGTGTTACAGGTTCTGCTGATGTTGTTCGTTTTGTTTGCTTGCTTTACTTCATATACCTTCTTGAGGGTGAGGGGGCAGGACGGGGAGTACGTGCATGCTGTACTTTGTTGCTGCAGTTGCCCCCTGTGTGCATGGAAGGGGGGCTGGGGGCTAACTTGAATACTGTGAAGAGAATAGTTACTTTACACTGGAATCAAACCAGTCTTATGTATATAACAATTCATCTGAAAAAAGAAGAAGTAAGTATTCAAATAAACCTAAAAATACCTTGTACTTCCTGTTCTGACTGACAGCCAAGCACGATGTGCGCGTGTCGATAGCCTGTTTCATCGCCCTGCTGCTCATGCTGCTGCTGGCCAAGGTGAAGGTTGATGTCTTCAGAGTATGGCCATTTAGCTTGTAGGTGGCTTGCTCCTGTTGTTTTCTTCGCTGGACATGGACCACTGCAGTTCCCAGCTGAAGTCTGGTGTGCATCTAGGGCCTTCTACACACAAGCACACAACTGACCCCAACTCCCCGCCTGCACATTCTGACACTGACACAAATATACACCCCTTGGCAAACACATACACATGAAAGAACATACATATGTACACAAATATGTTTACACTGTGTTCTCTCTCTCTCTCTCTCTCTCTCTCTCTCTCTCTCTCTCTCTCTCTCTCTCTCTCTCTCTCTCTCTCTCTCTCTCTCTCTCTCTCTCTCTCTCTCTCTCTCTCTCTCTCTCTCCATACCATTTTTTCTCTTCTACAACTGCTTTGCACAAACATGAAAAAGGTAGCTGTTCAGTCATCTCTGCAATACAAGCAACAAGAGACCAAGGATTCAATCAAAAAAACTATTTCTGGTCTATAAAAAAAAAAAAAAAAAAAACTATTATGAAGAGCTGATGGAAGAAGGCTCTAACAGAGCCTTAAGAATTGGCATTCAGATTTGAAATGAGCCCTGCAAGTGAAATCTCACTGCCAGAGGCTGAGCCACACACAACTGTTGTCTTTGTAAAGTTTACAAGCTAGACGTTTTTCAAACCAATGTGACATATATAAGGTGGCAAAACAGGGTTACAGAAACTGGTCACATAATCACTGTAACCAGTTAGACACAAAGCTGTCCGTGTTTACAACTAGTAGAGCTGTACTAACAGAACCATACATCAGTCCAAGATCCTTCCCCGTCTAGAACACACACACACACACGCACGCACGCACGCACGCACGCACGCACGCACGCACGCACGCACACCATACGCACTCTCTCAATGTGCTGCATCTTTTTGCTCATTTGCTTTTTAGGTCCTTTCTTTTCTTTTTTTTAACAGCCTTTCAAACAAAGTAACAGCCAGTACATGTATCTGATCGACTGATTTTCCCCTCCTGTATATGCTGACCTTAACTAGTAAAATAGTGGAAACTACCAGTTAACGTGAACCGCGTAAGCAGGTGTATATATATATTTATTTTTACAGTCAATCACGTGGACCTCTCCCGCCTTTGAAGGAAGCTCACACTACTGGTGTGGCAAGGGTGTGGATAGACCGCGGGGGATCTTGAGCCTATTTACGATTACGAGTGAATGTGTGTGTGTGACTAAACCAGGTGGTTTACCTAGAAAAAGCTATGAAAGTGAAGAACATTAACACAAGTAAATAATCCCATGGAGAAAACTTGTGCAGCTGAACAGAACTACTGACAATATGTGGGTAGGAAAAAAGGGGAAGTACGCGGAACAGAAAGGAGCCCAAAAAGAACATGACTAAGAAGAGATGGGTAGACTGATCAAGACAGTTCTTTTATTTTAACATGCCATCAACAACACAGGGTCACCTCAGGACATTGGTAAAAAAAAATTGAAGACGAAATAGAAACACTGGAAAGGAAGAAAGAAAAGTAACAGAGGTTAAAAGAGCTCTGCAAAGTAGTAATAGAACGCCAAACTGAGTGGAAAAGTTGAGTGGCCAACACAGTCTATAAAATAAATTGTATTGGCGCAGTGGTGAGACTCGGGGGCGGGGATAGCTCAGTGGTTAGAGCGCCGGACTCGTGATTGAAAGGTCGCGGGTTCGAATCCTGCTGGAACGGCGGGAGAATTTTCTTCTCCAGGGTCGACTTTCTGTGCTGACTCTTATTTCGGTATCCGTTCCACCCCCGTGTTACCACAGTAGCACGTAAAAAATCCCGGTCATTCTGCCAAAAGTCAGTGCAGGTGGCAGGTTACAGCTAAACACGCATACACCTTACGTATGTGGCTTTTATTGAAACGTGCTTCGGCATTGGTCACAACTTGTCCCTAATATGTCAAATGACATCCGAGGACATTAAGCATCAACTCATCATCAGCGGTGGTGAGGTAGTAACAGGACAGTGAGCCAGGCAGCGGAGTCGGTCAAAGATGGAGACCACAGCAGGCGTACGGCAGCAATCAGGTTTTACTGACTTTCTCAGCCGCAGACAATTTTCAGCACACCCAAAATCCTTTTTCGTTCGTTCTGTTTTTGCTTAATGTCCTCAGATGCCAAAAGCATATTAGGGAAAATAACCACCCAAAATCCTCACTCGCACGCATAGATAAGAGAAAGGCGCGGGCCACAGGGAACACACGCTATCGCTACAGTAAAAACGGCCCTCTGGACCACAAAATGGCTGACAATTGTGTTTCCTTGGCCCGCACAAATATACTTTCCTCTACAATATCTAAACCAATTAAAACAAGAAAAATATCGAATGAAAGCTACAGTTACAATCTTTTAAACCGAATAAACAAAATGTACACACATGACTTATTTTATTTACAACCAGAGTGGGAAGCGTGGCTAGCGCCTGTCTATAAACAGATTCGTACAACTAAATCACAACTAACACAATGTACAAAATATAACTGTCACTAAAACTTACATCAGAATAAAGAACACGCTCCCACGGTTAAAATGGTACATAACAATTACAAGACAACGCTCTGTAAGAGAAGCAAGACACTCTCAAAGACTAGTCACAGTACTGAAACAATCGGTGCGAACTTTCGCCTGGGGCGCGTAATCTTAGTCGCAGCAGCGCTGATAGTGATAATAAGTAGTCCATGAATACAACCTAGCTTCTACAGTACACAATACCTAATAAGTTAATTTCAACCGAAAATAAACACTAAACATGAAGTCAGCTAAGCAAAATACTATATGACAAAGTATTGATCGACACAGAATTACTTAGTCGAATCAAAACAACATTTCTCTACTATTTACTAGTACTAAACAAAGCGCGCCATGCAGACGACGGCTATAAAAAGAATGGACAGGCATCCATCGGCCCAGGCGGGTTCCAGGCGAGATCAAAAGATCAAGAGATCTTAGAGGAGGGAGGTGGAGCTGGACCCTCACTTTTGCCCAGAAGAGATCATGAGTAGGGAGGTGGAGCTGGGCTGAGCAAGTTGGACGTCTTTTGCTTCGAGTTGTCCAAGTTGTTCGTCAACAGCCGTGCAACGGACATTGTCTTAGTGACTCTGTCCAGCACAGCAGTTGAAAGAGCAATTGCGCAGTGCACAAGTCGCTGGGCGAGGGGACACCGCCTTAACACTTCCATTGTTCTGGCGGCGGTCCACGGTCTCTCCGGTCTTTTTCGGGCGGTTTCCGCGGTCGAGCCAATCACCCTGGCCCCTTTCCCACTCTGTCCCCGTCCCTAATAGGTCATCCCGCCTCCGTGGACGTTAAGCAACATAAAAGCCAAAGGCATCGGCTACTGATTAAGCTCGATCCTGTGTCTAAATAAACGTTAGATAAACATTCTAAGTTGCCAAAATATATTACACATGGCTTAGTGCATAAAAAGGACTAGGTAAACAAAGAGTAGGTAAACAAACAAGCGGTCAAAATGTTAAGGGAGAAAAACAGATTTTATGGCGCGCACTGGCGGTTATCGCCGGTCGGCTGTGTGAAGGCCATGTGGCGTTACGCCACACGCCGCGCTTCAAAACAAAAGCGTCGTCTGCTCCGGTTCCCGGGTTACTATCAGTACAGTAATGAAACTGCGTTGATCCGTTAAGCGGGGCGGGATTATTGTAAAACGTATACAAAGAGCACTTGCTCACAAAATTAAAAAAGGAGTACACAAAGTGCTATGAAGAACAGTACGTCAGTAACTACTACTACTACTACTACTACTACTACTACTACTACTACTATAAAGAATCAGAGATGGATATTTTACTTTTCTTTTTTCTTCCAATTCAGTAAAGTATACATTGAAACTGGCGAATCATGTACATCCGAGTAGTATACTCATTTTAGCATTAGGGCCGCGTTAGTTAAACTGATCAGTCATTTTATCTGACTGGATTTTAGTATCACAATGTTAGTTAACTAGGTCGTTAACTGCAAAAAGGGGGAGATGTATTGAGATTGTAATACTGAATGCCATGTGCCTGGCCGTGCTGATGACGTATGAATAAATTAAGAAGGCTTGGGGCCTTTGCCGATTCCCCACTATGGCCGGAGTCTGGACATTTCTTCAGTGACTGATGTGTGCTGTATGACTGAGTGAAATACTTTCACTACACTCGGCGAGTAACATCCACCCCCCCCCCCCCCCCACCCCCATACACACACACACACTTTTTTTAATTTTATTTTTGTTTATTTTTTTAACATCGTTTTTCACCGTTTAATTGTTGTTTAAGTGTCGTTTTGTAGCTTGATAAAGGGGGAAATTCGCATGTCAGTTGTTTTGTTCTTATATATAACGGTTATTTTGAACTTTTTATGGGTTTCGATCTTACATTACCAGGAAGAAAGAAAGTCAACTTCGGATGATTCACTTATTATTATTATTATTATTATGTTTCGACTGTGGTCACTTTTTCACGACACACTCACTCATTGACTACAGGCTTACCGTATGGAGCTGTATGGCAGTCGGTTAAGACGGTGATATTTTAACTTTTCTTTCTAAAACTATTAATCGAGACATTTCCGAACTATTGTGTGATGATAATATTTTGCCAGGTTCGATTTAATTTTTTCACATTTTAAATCATCAAAATATTAACACATTATTTGTATTTTATCCCGATGAAAATATGAGTAATGGCAATTTTATTTGGATAAATTTATTCGTGAATCATCCGAAGCGACAAAAATTGACTGCATTTTCCGCCATTTTCTCTGTGAGTGTGAGGAAGTGGTTTTGACAGGTAATTTATGCTCGGGTAAGTGCAATTCGCGCTGTAAAAGTGCAATTTGCGAGAATATTACTGCCTTTAAAGCTGATGTATATGACTGCCTCTTTGCAAACTTTTGTACTGATCCCGAACGCTTTATTTTACTCCTTTTTTTTTCTTCTTCCCCTTCTCATCCGCTTCCGAGATCCTCGTAACTCGGTTTCGGGTAGATGTACTTCATCGGCTTCGCGTACTTCCGTCATTGAGAGGGGGGTGGGGGGGGTGGAGGGGGGGTCTTCAAAGAGGCGTAAATTGTTTACTAAAGTCAGCGTAAACTGGCAGAAACACACGAAGCGCCATTCCATTTTGTTTCAGTCTTGAAACACAACTTCATTGTATCTTGCTGGTCAGCCCATGTGCTTGCAGCCATTTTGGCTTCGTAGTACACACAACATTGGTTGTTTAGGTCACATGATTTTACCTACCCTTTGTCAGACATTTTCCGAAGTTTTGGTTTGTACGTTTGGCATTTGTGTGTTACGTAACTGTTTATACTGAACTAAATCATAAACAATGCAGAGCCTCCGCTAGACTACTGAGACTATAGCCAGTATAGGTACGCGGTACCAGCAATATAATAATATTCCAATACCAACCGGTACAGACAATATTGTCAGCCGGTACAGACAATATTACCTAGGCCTAATAATAATATAATGTGCTGGGGTCCCCCTCCCCCCTCCCCACAACAATAGAGGTAAATGAAGCCAATATTGGCGTCAAACCTGGACAAGTGAGCTTTATTACAGTAGCATCTTTTAATATAAATATATATGGGTCGTTCTCAGAAACTGTACCAATACTGTGACATAGGTACCAAAAAATCTAAATGCTTTAAAACTCCTAATATGTAAGTTTACTTGATGTTTAACACCTACTGCATGTGAGGAATTGAAAAAAAAAGATAATCTGCACTATTTAAGTAGGACAAAGGGGGGGTCAAATGACGCATACTGCCAAGAATTAACAGTGTAACGTGGAAACCAAACTTACCCAAATACTGCACCTGTTGCACACAAAAGTGACATCTTCAGGGTATTTTACATGTCATTTGCTATAGTAACAGCAATGCTATCAAAATGTAACCCAATTATTCCATTTTAGTATGTTATTTGATTAATTTTAAACATGACCATAAATTTTTATTTTATTTTTGAGTGTGTGTGCGCACAAAGTACTAACTACTATACAGTATGAATTCTTTTTATTTAAGTGTATTACCAGCATATAATGTCTGATCATGTAATGAATGAACAAATAACGAAAACATCACTGTTTTGTGTTTGAACAACTCATTTTAATAATCTGATTAACCGTGTAACATGGAAACCAAATCACACAGAAGCAAGAACATCAATCAATCACACAAAACAGAAGAGAAGCACTAGGGTTCTAGTGTAATACAGCTGCTTTCCTGTACAGGTTACTGAACACTAAGTTTATAACCACCCACCCCCAGAAAAGCTACTGTAAACATAAACACTACCAACTAACCCACCCACCCCAGGTTACTGAACACTACACCCCCCTCCCCCTCCAAGTTACTGTAACATAAACACTAATTAGTTGGTAATTGGATTTTAATGTACTGTCAACCACACAGGGTCACCCCAGCTGGACAGTCAAACTCAGGTCATATTCATAAGCAAATTTATGCATGTTTCTAAACTCTTCTCATCCTATATAAAAAATATAAACCATTTGTCAAGTCAGTCCACAAAACCAATCACTTTGCAAACATAAAACATACATCCACAAACATCACACACAAATATTTGAAGAGTTAGTCACTTCAATATTACCCCTGTTAAAGGAGCACATTAGCCTTAGGCTAGGAAATGCTGGTATCATGGACCATTCCGTCTAATTTATTGATACCAGAACAAATAAAAAATAGGAATGGACACAATTTAAAATATTTATATATATATAAATACATAATGGAAAATACCAATACCATATGGCAGCAAGCTACCAACAGTCATCTGGATGCTCAACAAGAGCCATACAAAAAAGCCTAACCCTTAACAAAAAATATTTGAGAGTTTTCTGGGGAAAAAAGGAGAATCAACCATTTGTAGAAAATGATGACAGAAAGAGCAAAAGGACTAGGCAGATTCCAGAAAGGGGAACGGGTGGGTGAACAATCTTGGTGATTTGTTCTTTTGGCAGCCAAGACTCATCCACCCACACAAAAATGTCTGCTGACCCAGGCTTCACAGTCAGGTAGTCTAGTGTAACTTGAGGTCTCCACTGGCTCTATCCACATCCAGGAACTTGGCAAAAAAACTGACATTTCTGTATCGACCTTTAACTTCTGCCTCAACAAAATCCCCTATTGCTGGAGCTGGCTGGTGGGGGACTGGATGCTGAACAGCAGGCTGGTTGCCTGGCTCCCATGCTGGCCAGCTGGTCACCTGAGAGAAGAAAAAGAAAAAAATCTCATCAAGTCACTGACCATGTCTTTATCAGCAAGTGTAATTTTCTTTTTTGTTCAGTGACTATCTTCTGAGAAGAAAACAACATAGTACAGGTGACAATGTTTGTTAAAACTGGGTGTGTGCTTTTTTTCAACAATAACAGCAATACTGACAGTGTTTAATGTTCATTAAAATGGATCATTGCAATACTGACAGTGTTTAATGTTCATTAAAATGGCTCATTATCAACTATCCCCTTGGGAAATTCCACACTGCAGAGCAGACAAAATATAATACTGTACGACAGTGGTAAAGTTCTGAAGAGACAGGTGGTCTTTTTAGCAGGCAGATTCAATCATTCAGTATTCACTGTTGTAGCCAAAAAAATAAAAATCCCCTAAAACATGACTACATGGCTGGCCAATTTAAATGGTTTCCAAGCTACGACAGCAAAAACAAACACATTCAAGTTGGGTGTAAACAATATTGTTAATGTTATTATGCATTATTTTACATTGATTCAATGAACTCAAATTGAAGCTGACAGCAGTATATTTGCACACTATACCTCATCGCTGCAGGACTGTATGAAAATTAAAGTGAGAAAAACAATTATCTGTTTCACAAAACAATTGTACCACTGAATGCAAAAATGTTGCCTTCCGAATTACGCTGCTAATGGACGGATTCAGTCACTCGTGCAAGCTCAACATCAAGTAATGTTTTAATGATTTTATGGAATAAATGACGGGGAATAAAAAACTAAAATGTTATTACGTTCAAACAAAAAGTGAGTAGAAAACATGCTAATATCTTGGTACAAATATGTGTCCGTTTAAACTTCGTAACACTGAAAGCAAAACCGCACCGCTTTCCGCATTACGATGTTAATGCTCTGACTGACCGACTTTGGCAAGCCGTGAAATTTGTCAATATCAAGTCATTATTCTAAATATATGAAAAGGAATGAAAAAACAAACAACATTTCATTATGTTCAAACTGAAAAGAACAGAAGAAGCGTGTCAGTTTTATTTCAATGTGGGTTCGTTTAACTTCGTAACATGGCAACGCGAACGCACAGCTTCTACGTGCGTGTGAAATCTTAGATCTTGGTGCATTCATTTTTGCCGATCCATGTGGGTGGAAAAAAGAGAAGCATTTGCTCCGTATAGCACCAAGACATACATTCGACCTTGCTTCAATAATACTGAGGCAGCAGCAAATTCTTAGATTTTATTTTGGTACATTTGTCTTTAACATCGTAACGAAGAAGACACCGTTTCGGTTTCCAAGTTGCGAGTGAAACGGAAGGTCGAATTTCCGACTTCTACCTCGAATTAAAATAAAAGCAATCTTGCTGTTACAAGTAAATGTTTTAACTGAAACTAATATGCCCGAAAAATGTTATGTTAGTTCATGACGGTCATTTTTGTCCCAGTTTAAAGACATTTCCATCATCCCTCCAAACAGACCAGATTTTTTTTAAATCTCACTTTTCCATGTTCTTTATTTTCTGATCACAATCTACGAGCTTTCAGAGAGAAGACAATTATAAAACGCAAACATAAAATACTCAAGAACAATAATCAGTTATTATAAAAACACCAAATGTTTTAAAAAGCACACAAACTTACCTTCAATCAGAGACTAGTGTTCCAATTTCCGTCAACCATTAGCAAGCGAACAAGGACACGGTTTGTTGAAACGAAATCAAAACACGAACACTGGTCAAACGCAGGATCCGCGAGAGTGCACATATGTGCACATTCGCCTTTCCCGCGGTTTACGCGGACTGATTCGTCTGAAATTAGGCCCTAATTCTAGTCTCAATTAAATTGATGGTGCTTTTTAGAATTAACATCGTAACATCTCAGGCGGGAAACGAAAATCTTACACATCAGTTCAGCTCAAATTTCACTGTTCAGACTCAACTTCAGGATTTAACTATCCCTGTACAACAACCGGTACTGTGTGTCGTGTGTTAAATGCTGAAAGTAGTTCCTGTGTTGAGTTTGTGAGCGCTGCAGCGTTTTCAGTTTCACGTTGTGTCCGAGTGGAAACGATGGGTTACGATGTTAATACTTTCAAAAATGGTTAATTATATACGATTTTTTATTGTAGTTGAAGACAAACGTGCTTCCAATCTAAGAAATGCATTTAATATGATCATCTGAAGTTAAATGCGTTGTCACTGTGTGGTTTTTAATGAAGTTTCTGATACATTCTTTCCAATGGTGTTGGCGATGTCACAAATCGGTGGCGCCATTTTTGATTCACTTCGCAACATCAGTCCGATTTAAAGTACATAACACACAACTCTGGCAGTCATTATTGTTTTTATTATCACTCACATCAACATGCAAGGACAAGAAATAAAAATATTTACATTGCAATAAAAGATTACCCTCAAATAGGAGTTTGAAGTTACCTACCCCAAGTGGTACACAGTTTCTGAGAAGGACCCATATACAGTCGTTTGATCTAGATCTAGTTTCCTAGTAACACTGTGCACGCTTCCTCACTGATGATGTTGGCAAATCAGTGTCTTACCCTTTAAACTAGATCTGGGTCTGTTTCTTCGCTTTTAATGGTAAATTGGTATTTCACTATTTGTGACCCCAGATGGTGTTTAAAATGTCCTGAGGAAGTTTTGACTGCCTCCTTGGATATTACCAGCTTCCTTCTCTTTGTAAAATAAATTTACTGTTCCCCATTCCAGTCTTCACCCTGGCACAAGACTGCAAAACAAAGGTCACACTGAAATGCCAGATGCTGTCATCCAAGTGTGATTGTACTCTTTTCTCTTCTGTCGCTTAAGATCTGGTGGTTTGTTGGTTTTCTTCAAAGGTTTCTTCGATTGAAGCAGACAATGGTACGGACTGTTCAGTCAGTGTTGGGTGAGAAACACACAACACATGCACAACTGTAGCTATGCATCATTCCGCCATGCTGATGCAATATTAAACAGAGTGAAACTGGAGCCGGGAAATTTGTACAATACAGCTGCTTTATCCCAATAGAAATGGCACCTCCCTTATTTTGCAGTCAGCACTTATACTTTGGGACCTGTCCATTCGAGAAGGTGCAGGGGGCTGGTTCGCCTATAGCATGTGACAGGGGTGTCATCTGGTGTGACTGAGCCTTCATTGTTTTGCTTGCTGATCAACACTAGAAGTGATCTTGTTTAGCCAGAGCTTCCACTTGTCTCAGGACCCAGTGTACAGAGTGTCTCCAGCAAGTCACACAGTGCGCTTAGTTTCAGTCAGTACGGGTACCAGTGACTTTACAGTTTACTTTTTACTAGTACATGGGGAACATTTACCAGTAAAACCAGCATATGCTGGTCTAGTGGAGGCTCTGCAATGCCACTGGGACTGTGGCTTGAAGTTGTCATGGAATGATTATCACTAACAGACACAACTCTAAGATGAGCAGTAACTGTTTATTCTTTTGACTCAATATTTTAGACAAAAGTAACATTTCAAGTAATAAAAAATTTAAAAAATTAAGAAATCTGTTAGCACATCAAGTGAACAGCTTACTGACTGAAAGAGAAAAAAACAAAAGATTAATTGTACACAACCAGTGTTTATTGCTGTTTTTTTGTTGTTGTTTTTTTGTACAGACCTGTGGTGTAACAGTGTTGCTAACAATACACTGAGATTAAGGGAAAAAAATAAAAGTTTTGGGGGTTAATTTGCCTTAATTATACATTCGTTCCATCTTGCAATTGATTCTAGATATTCAGACAGTTCATAGCCAACAGAATAAAAGCTCTCAGATCACAAGAAGTGTGATTCATACTTCATGACACAACTGTTAGTGTTACATATAATAATAATAATGCAGTAAAATATATTTCAGCAGAATAGTTGATTTTCCTTACTAATAAGTAATATCAATAATGTCAATTTTACTTTTTAGATCTTTTCTCAAACATTCACCTTGCAACTGATTCTGATATTTAACAGTTAATCTGCTGTTGCTGTTCATTAAGTTATGATGGTGGTGGCTTTTGTGACACAAATCCCTGTCAAAATGTGAGTGGCTGCCCAGTGCTCAGCTCATGGGTATCTGCTTCAGAAAATTGTCAGTGCCTGTGCAGTGTCATTACTGGAATACTTGTCACTCGGAGACAAAATCATCTGTAGTAACACCAGGTTGATCACCAGCATAAATTCTGTTGTGAAAACAAAGGCAGTGTACCAGTAAGTGTTAGTTTGAAGTCTCCACAAAGCTGAATTATTTTCTTCTGCTCTTGTGTATACTGTTTAAGTCTTGACCGCCTGCATCTTTTACCATGGCCAGCTGGTATCTCAATGAATAAATAAACACTTTATGTAATAATACAGCACATATATGATATAATACTTTATTTTGATTTTTTATGGAAATTGTAATCTTTCTTGATGGTCAGTTGAAAAAAATGAATACATATTTTTTTGTATCCAGGTGTTATTCAGCAAGGCACAGCAAAAGTATTTTGCAGTTACATATTATTAGTATATTACTTAAAATCAATTTAATTTTTTTATGTTGCTGGAAAATGTAGCACATTGTTTGCAAATCTCTGTTTTTGAGGTTTCACTCCAGACACTTTCTTATTTACAATCAATTACTGAATTAGATAAGCCAAAGACAAAGTGAATCTGGACGTGATGATGACAATACAGTTTCATGTCATTCAGACTAAAGTTCAGCCTGAACTTTCAAAATAGTAATTAGTATTGTATTATGCACGTGGCACAACACGATCCTATAGTACAGTACCACCAGCCTTTCACTGACTGTCATAAAATAAGCCTAAAATGCACTCAGGTATACTTATATAATAGCTATCATGATTTATGTTCCAGACGTGACACCAGAACAGGTTCTGTTCAAGAACAAAACCTGTTCTGATGTCGCAAAAGTGTTGACAATACTCAAAAAGATCTTACCATTGAAATTTTCTTGAAACCAGAACCCTGCAATCCAGATACTGAGATAGCATTTCCGAAACAAACTTTAGGCAATATAATTATAAGTGATTGAGCATTGGAGGTTCTGTGAGGTCTGAAACCATACAGATAAACCTGTTTTAGGAGAATAATCCATTAGTGATCTGAAATTGAAGCAAAATGTAACTACTCATGTCTACTGTTACTATTTACAGTATTAGTAGTATTACTAGCCTCTGGACTAGCAGCTTGTCTGATGTTAATTTAGACAACTTGTAATTGTATTCAGAACAAGCATGATAATAAAAGACATGCTGTGCCCCAAGCCTCAGTTTGAGTGGATAGTGTAATGTGTATAGAGTCTTACTCTTAAGTTGCTTGGCTTGGGGCTTGGCTGGTTGTTTCTGATCTATTCATTTGTACATGATGTGTGTTTACTTTTTCAGAGCTGAAAGGTAAACCATGTCTCGACACCGCAGTTCCAGTGTTGAGGGCAAAGTATATGTTGGCGACTTGCCTCCAGATGCCTCAGAAAAAGAGTTGGAAAGAGCATTCAACTACTACGGACATCTGCGTAATGTGTGGGTGGCCAGAAATCCTCCTGGATTTGCTTTTGTCGAGTTTGAAGACTACAGAGATGCTGAAGATGCAGTACGTGCTTTGGACGGAACGTACGTACAAAATCTGATGGCAAAAATTAAATGTATGCTGACGCCAGAACTTCTTTTATTCATGCCAGCCTACATACTTTGAGTTTGACAATTTGAACAACAAACTGATCCCCCTGTTCACACATAGTTCAGTATTAAATTGTTATAATGTACCTTACACTTAAGAGTTAGACATTAGTAGCTTTGACCATGTGAGCTGTGACTTTGTGATGGTAGCATTAGCATATAGATGGGTATTTTTCAGTGTTTTTTGAGGTACCAGATCAAAAGCAACTACAAAAGATTGAGTAATATTCTTCAGAGGTTGCAAATACACAGAAAAATGCATTTATTTTGCAAAATAAGCCCAGGCTCAAGGATACCAAAAATAGTGCTGCATACATTGTGCTTGCACAGAATTCTGCAGTAGGCACAAGAGTCAGAATTTTAACTAGGTAAGTGCAGGATTGTTTCTTTAAAAAATGTCACTGTCAGGATGTTTAGTATCATGTTTAGTTGTATGCCCTTTTTTTTTCTTTCTCAAGACATTGGCCACTGCATTTGCTGTATGCAAGTTCTAAAAGGTGTTTGCTACCCTTGTTGTTTGTCCCTCTCCATCATGTGACAAACCTTTTGTTAAGAATGAGGTTGTAGTGTCAACTTCTGTCATTTTGTTTTCACAAACACTGAAACAGGGTGATCTGTGGGAACCGTGTCCGGGTGGAACCATCTTCAGGCAAGGTTCGACCAAAACCCTGGATGAGAGGAGGTCGTGGTCCTCCTCGTTCTCGCAAGGCTTTCCATCCTGAAGACCGATGCTATGAATGTGGAGACCGTGGCCACTATGCCTATGATTGCTACAAGTATCGCCGGGGTGGGCGAAGGTCATCACGCAGGTCTGTAATCTGTTGCTACTAACTTTGCTTGGTTTTTCTCTCACCTTTCAGTCTTGTCGTGCACAGCCTACTCTTTGATCATTGGTTATGTTATGTGCAGTGCCACTGTGGTTGCTCAGCTACCAAGCTGTGACTGAGGTCATCACTTGCACTTCCTTTTGTTCCATTTTGGTCAACGTTCATTTGTGACCGTGACTGATGGTTGGTTCCAACTGACTAGCAGAAGCTGCAGACAACCAGTCTGGGAATCAAACATATGTATGGAGTATTCCTGAGGGATGGGTAGTTAAGCAGTCTTCACAAGGGCATGTTTGCACCTGCAGTTTGGGGAAGAAGAAAAAAGGTGAAATGCTGGTGTTCTCAACTACTCAAGCACAAGATTGTTGGAAATTTGACAGTATAGCACACTGAGGCTGCAAGTTAAGTGTAACAGTATACGACTAGATAGAAGCTTGTTGGAATTTTGACAGTGTAGCACAGTGAGGTTGTAAATATGTAAGTTAAGTGTAAGAGCATAAGAGTAGAGTATTGAAACTGATCCCTGCCTGTCCAAGTGGTGATGCTTTTTGCCTTGTTCCTGTTGTGGATGGCCCAGGTCACTCAGTGTTTCCTGCATACATTTAGCTAGGTGGTAAGTTGGCATGACTGTCAGGTCTGATTTGTTTACACATCTCACCAGTCAAACTTCAAAGGCGTGTTTCTGTCACAGCATCTCCTTGGTTACAACTGCTTCTGTGAGACTTTTACATGTGATTTGATGACTTGCTCACCTTGATGTGACATTCCCAATTGACTGAGCATTAAATATAAATATAGTATGTTACAAACTGCAAGGCATCACAGTTATTTTTTATTGATGGGCTGCAATGAAGTGTAAGTTATTGAAAATGCAACAGGCTTGTCTGGAGCAATGCTGTAGGCAGTCACAGCAAACAGGATGTGGTGTACAGATGGCTGTTTTACACACAATGGTACAGATTTCAAATAGATCAGAAAGAGTCAGAGTTCTTGTGTGTGCCTTCTCATTCTTTGATAAACTTTGTAATTGTATTGAGTCTGCCTGCAGATGTGACTTAGTTGAAAATAATTATGGTTGGGTTCAAGAGCTGTGGTTGACATTTTGAGGCATGCTTCTGTTGTGATACATGTCGACATAATCATTTGACATTACCTTGTTAGTTGTAGTAACTTGTACAAAGTAGATTTATTTGTTTTTTAAGTGCCCCACCCCCTCCCCCCATCACCACCCTGAAATAATAAATTAATTTATATGAATATTACAGAGTAAACGGTGGATGCAGCAGTGAAATTAGTAATACCTTTGAATTTAATAATTAATGCCCTTTGTTCTCTTTCCTATGTTTATGCTTGTAATTGTGTATATATGTATAAATATCACTTTCTATCACACATTTTTCATTTGAATTTTAATGCTGATAAATTGATCACTTTTACAATATATACTTAGGGTGAGATTGTTCTTTCTTTTAAGACAACAAATATGTGACCCTTTCTCACAAAACTGGTAGTTTAAATTGACCACCGCATTTGATACTTTGTACAAGAAAGGTGCAGCCTGTTGCATAATTTTGTGTTTGAGTGCAGCTTGTGTGTGAAAAAGTAGAGTGATGGTGGTCCCATGAAGTGGGGTAGAGTGCACTGGAGGACAGTAATTGTAACTGTTGCTCACGTCTCTGCCTATAGCATGTGTCAGCCATGGCAGATTGCACCCACTTTCTTGAGAACAGGTCACATATTACTTGCACAAGATTCTAGGAAACTGTGATGAGATAACAATGAATTTTAATGTGTTGATATACTGTTCTAATTGTTTAGCATTTTGTGCTTTTGGTTTCTTCTTGTCTTGACATATTCTCCTGAAACAACACTGTGCTTTTTTCATGACTATCTGTCTGTGCTTTGCAGACATTGCAACCTAGCGATAAAGACGATTATGACATCATGCGTCCACCATCTTGAGTTTTTTGCATCCGTCTGGGACAGCACTTTAGATTCAAATCAGCCCGCAACTTGAGTTGACTGCATCCCATCTGTCAGGCGATTGTCTCAATCACCCCCACCTCCCCACTGCACAGATGGAATGAGTTGACAACCCAGTCATGCAACAAAAAGATTCAGCTCAGCTGATTCACCTTTTGAGATTGCAACCGCCCTAAAGAGTCAGCTCAACTGATAATGATAAGAGAAAGCAATTCAACCATCTCGACAAAGAAATGTTGATATCATCCTCCACAAGAGGAGAAACGTCTCCAAATGCTTCCCAGCACAGCATCAGAATAAGAGAAATTTTGAGATGCAACTTAATCATGAGACAAAATTGACAACTGCTTTGCGTAAGTTGCACCCAGTGCAATTGTGTGTTGTATTCTTTGTCCACTTGGTGTGTTTGATTTTAATCTTTAATACATTAGCTCCATTTTTTTTATTGCTACAAATTTCTGTGCAGTATTGGTATTTGAAGTTACTCAAAAAGCATAAGTAGATGTGGATATACAACATATTGAACTATTTCAATGAATCGCAAGTTTATGCCCATCAGAATAAGATGCTTGGCTTTAAAAGGAAAACATCAGTAGAGTTGGCTGTAGAAAGCCTTCTACCTAAGTGTTTCTCCAGCGTAGTGAAAGAAAACCATTCTGATCAGCAAGGCATAAGGTTTCAACCACTGGGCATTAATTTGCTGAATGTTGAACATACAGTTTGTAAACTGAAAAAGCAAACTGCTGTTGTGGACACTGTGTCCTCTCAACTCCACACAGTTAAACTTTGGGCAGTGCTCAGTTTGCCAGTGATGCATAGCAAAAATTGCCTCATTATCGGCAGTTTTTAAACAAATCTCCCATTCACGGTTATGAGCCATACATTGCCAACAATTTGGTATACTTCTAAATGGAGCTAATGTACCATCTATGAATATTATTGCTGATTGTATGTATTGTTATATGAATTATTACTATGAAGCAGGTTAATCCCCAATTACATTTCAGCAGAGCTGTCTGAGAGTGAAAGTGTGTTCCTAAGTAAAAACTTTCTTTCAGTGGTTATGATAGTGTAAATCTTTGTTGACTATGTAGTCTAGTGTTATTTCTGTAAAAAGCTTTTTGTGTGTGTGCACTCTTTCCTGCATCAAGCGTGTGATAAGTATTTTGTTGGGGTGTGGATGGGGTGGTTTTGGTTCTATAATGGCTCAGGAAGTCACCCATAACCTTCACAGCCTGTCTTTATAATTCATGATTTGAAGTATACAGTCCCTAAGTTGTGGGTCTGTGGGGACCCCATACTTTTGTATTATTATGCCTATTGCCATGTGGGTCCCCACAGCCCAATGACAAAGGGACGATACATTTGAGCCAAGTACACTCCCTGTGTCGTGGGTTTGTGAGGGTCCATACTGTTGTAAATATGGGCTCAGTAGTGCAAAAGTGGGAATCCTCACAGATCCATAACAGGATCTGTTGGTATAGTGAAGTACTGTGAAGGTTTATGTGGTACTTAACAATGCAGCAAAAGATGCTGGCTGCATTTTTACTTTACGTTTTACTCATGAAAGTCTGTGTAACTGTCAGTGTTGGTCAGGCCAGCCATCCGGTAAAAATGTTTTATGTAGAAATGTTCTCAGCTGCTATCAACATAAGATCATTGAAACTTTTCGTAGTAATTATATAGTACTACTAATCTCTAGTGATCTTTACCTGTGTTTAAGGTCACAGTGACAGCTATCAAAATTGAGATGGAAATTGCAGTTCATCAAGTCCTCATTAAATTGATTGAATTCAGGTTTTGTATGGTATGTATTCATTTAACTTTAAGGGAGAACAGTAGCATGTTTCGGGACAAAAGTATTGATGCAGGCCTTTTCACACAGGTATTTTAAGTCAGATCATTTAAACTGCAGAATAATTGATCTTCACTGAGCTTGCCAGTATCAGTAACCTTGATCACTTTTAAATGTCACAGGAGAGTTTTCACACACACTCCCACCCCACCCCACCCCCACCCCCTGAAATGACCTGGTCCAGCTTTAGATGTGAGTCAGCTAGAGTTTTCATTCTTTTGTCTTCTTTAAAAATGAATGATAATGTTATTACTGTTGTGTTTGCAGAGGAGTTTGTATTGACAGTGTCACAACAATTGTCAGAAAATCCAGTCATGAGTTCACCAGCATGTGATCTGTGTTGACTGAGCTATCATGGACAGGCAGCATACACTCATCATTCACTTGCTTAGAACATGGGGTCCATTTCCTCAGGTTCTGGAGCCCAAGTGGATGGCTGAATGTTTGTTGGGCAATTGCATAGAGAAAGGGTTAGTGCAGTTAAGTGTGTGTACTTGTATGTTGAAGGGTGTTCACACGTTGTTGTTTTGTGCCTGCTTCTCCCTGTGCTTTTCTCTCTCTTTGTTTTGTGCCAGATTTGGTTTAGATAAGGTTTAATTGACACAGGTCCCGATCACGGTCTTACAGTCGTTCCCGTAGCCGATCCCGGTCCCGTGGTCGCCGCTACACTCGCAGCCGATCCCGCAGTCCCACCCACAGCAAAAGCAGAAGCCGCAGCAGGTAGGTGTCAATTTTCCATGATCTGACCAGAAGATGTTTACAGCCTGTGAACTGTTAAATTCAGGTAAAGTTGTTTTGTTTTTTTGTTTTTCCTTATCATCTCATCATTTTCTTGACTTTGCTAGTGAAAACCGTGTGTAGATGCTGTACAAAAATAGACCAAGCAGTGGGTTGGATTTTAAAAAAAGGATGAAAGTATGTTTTTTTGCATAAAGTGTGTTGCTGGACTTATCCTGGCATCAGCTGTGATGTGGAAAGGAGGTAAACCCAGGTATCTTGTTACAGTCATGGAGTTCAAAGTCTGTTCACTGCTCATCACATGATGTCACATAGACAGTTAACCCCCAAAATAATAAAAATCTGATTTAGAAAATCAGAAGTAACTTGATTAAGGGAAATTGTTTTGATTAGACCAGAAAATCAGTGTGATGAATGTCCGATTATGTGAGGAATATTTACTGGCATAGAGCAGATTTGGGCAGGGGAAAGAAAAAATCTGATTTAGTTGTATATTAAATACCCAGAGAGTACTATAGATAGATAGATAGATATACATTGTGCATGCACTTTCCATGCTTTTGTCACTCAGGTAAGGTAAACATGTCTGAGATCAAGAAACATTTTTATCTGTCATAAAAGTGTGCAGTAGAACTGTAACTTTGGTAAGACAGATCCTAGCAGGAAATGTGAAGGAAAAAAGACTGCATTGGAAAAATTCCAGAGTTTAGACTTTAGGTCAGTGGATGAAGTAAACAGTTGAACTTGCACACAAAAAAGTGCACTTCACCTTGGAAATGGAATGTTTTTCTTTGACATGGCCAGCCTAGTGGATGGAGTTCAACATCACAGACTGTCTTTGAATTACTGGCCAGTGGCCCCTACATTGTGGACTCATATCCTTCATGTACAGTGTCTTCCTCAGTTTAGCAGAAATTCCTTTGAGCACCTTATTGGCAGAACTGCACAAATTTTGACTTTGCCCAAACTAATGCTAAAGCCCTTTCTTAATTGGGTGAATGTTTCTTTGCGAACCTAGTTCGAAGTATTTGGCAAAGCTAGTTGGTTCTTAATTGGGCCAACTTTTCTTCGCGAACCTAGTTGGAAGTATTCGTCGAAGCTATATTCGGGGTCCAAAAAGCTTTGCTCAACATGTTCTGGGAACATACGCCCTAATCGACGATCATTGCCTCTGAATGGCTGTGAGCAGAGCTCTCTTGTGGATGAAAAAATAATAATAATAAAATGGATGACAGTGTCACTAGGTTCTTCACTCGCTTCGGAGGGAATTTCTTTATTTGTTGACTTGCGGGAGGCGCAGCCTTGTCTCAGAGACCCAGAATGAGGTAGTAGTTAGTTGAAGTACCCTATGACGGATGATGAAAGTATATTGACTTGACTTTGGCCTACATTTTCAATCATGCTGTCTGCTGCGCGTCTGACACAAGTTCGGGCTGAAGCTTGCATCTCATTACAAGCCATTTGAGAACAAAGTAAAGTTTGGACTGTCCAAACCATGTTTGGCGAACTAAAAGTTCAATTAAGAAACAAATCATAGTTCATCAAACGGTCCAAAGTATGTTCGGCGAACAAACATTTGCCCAGTTAAGAACAGACTTAAGCAATACAAAAGCAGGACCTTTCTTTTTTTTAAACTGCATAGTCCCTGTCAAGTGACAAGTCCTTTAAATGTGAGTTGTCAGAGTTTGTACTGCTCGTTTCACAAGGGCTTTGTTGACCAACTTCTTGCTTCAGCTTTTTTATTTTTTCCCCAGTGATTATGATATTTTTTGTAGTTAAAAATTACTGTGAACATTAACATTTATCATACACCCTGAGTGCTCACATCATACATATTAACCTAAATATATTCTGTGTACATGTAGAGGACAGTCCTCCCAAAATAATTTACATAAGGTATGATTTCATATATGGAAACTCACACACACACACACATACACACACACACACACACACACACACACACACACACACACACACACACACACACACACACACACACATACATTCAGCAAAGCAGGTTGTGCTTCACATTATATTTGAATGTGCAGGACTCCAATTGACCGGAAACATTCTCGTTCCCGTTCACGGTCTATCTCTCGACGGAAGGATTCCCCTGATGCAGCAGAGCACAGTGACAACTGAGCACCACACTCCCTTCATTGCTTTTTAGTTTGTGTTTACCATGGGCAGGGATGGTGAGTTGTAAAATGCAGATGACATGACCCCATCAGTGAAAGACAAATTCTGTTCTTCATTAGTGTTTTACTTCATAACAAATGAGTCCAGTAATCAGGATAGTACATTGTGATTTCAACACATCAAAAGTCAGCAATTCTTTTTACTTTATTTTTATTGTAAATGTAACACTCCTTTGGCATTCATAGCACTACTTTGTGAGTTGCTTTTTCATTGTCATTGTGGCTGTCACTGTTTTATGTCTCTATTTCAGTTTTGTAGTAAAAATACTGAGTGTATTTGTGTTTCAATATTGAAAAGAGATGCCAGGTGTTTTGATACCTGGCAGAATAAAGCAACTTTTTTTTCTCTCTTTTTTTCTTTTTCTTTTCACTGGTAGCAGGAGAAGACCAAAATATGTGCTTACTTTCTCTGCATTGTTTTTGTCTGGTTAAAAAATAAACCTGTCTCTGATCATCTCTGAGTGTGCAAGTTTAAGTGGAAAATATTGTTGCGAAATGATTGTGGTCATGAGTAAATTCACCTCTGCATTCAGCCACTTAAACACAACACACATGTACACACACACACACACACACACACACACACACACACACACACACACACACACACATGATAATAGTACCATGCAAAAGTGGGCAGATAAGTTTATTTTTGGCACCATTATAACATGTACATGATCTTGACAAAAAGCATTCAAATACCTCCTCAAATAACCTTTTTTCATGTGTTCTTTTGCTACAAAACAGGGCCATTCTAATTCTAATCATATATTCAAACCAGCAGAACAAGTGCGACTAACAGAATAATAGCCTCTAACCGACAGGTGACAGGAGATGAACTAGGTGTAACATGAAAGAATGGGGTGAGAGGCTGCTGATGCATGTGAGGAGTGTTCATGACCGAAGCGTGGAGGCAGCAGCTCTAAGGGCTTGTGCAAGCTTGGACATGGTCTGCTGGTCCAGGGAAGGCTTGGAGTTGCTGCCATGGGACAGGAAGAGGTGGAGCCTGCAACAAAATATTGTGTTGCGCTTGGTTAAAAAACTAAACAATCTGCAACAAAGTTGACTGCGTTAAGATAAATAGAGAATTTTTTTGATTATTTGTCTGTCTAGTGCTTATATGTCTATATGATTAGAAAAAGGGATTTACCCCCCAAAATTGCACGTTATATCATCTAATTAAGTATTCTTCCGTTTTGATCTGGGAAAGATTATTTCAAACAAAATGTGAAGTTGAGCCTGTTGCAGCAAAAAAGAGCAAAAACTGTTTGTATGAAAGTATTAAACAATGACGGCTGTATCAAGCATGCAACAGAGAGGATTTCCTTTTCTGACTTTGTGGTATACATTTTCTGCTGGGTTTGATGACATTTGTGAGTTGCAGAAATTAAAACTGGCCAAAGTACAAATTTAGTTGTTTTTTAGTACATCCAGTCTACTTTAAACTTTGACTGGAATATTCACAAATGTTAAATCACACACATGCTTTTGTTGACTGTAGTGAACATTTAAAGGAGATAATTCCCAGAACCATTGCCTCTTTGTTGGGCTCAATTTAAATGAGGTATTTCAATTTTTACATGGCATTAAACTCCATTGAGTTTTCGCTTGGTTTTGGTGGCATGCTCTTATCCAGTTACGTCAGACTTTGTGTGAGTGTTGTGTATAACTTTCACAGAATGCTGTAAGAACTAAAATCTTTAAGGAAGGTAGTGATACATTTCCTGCCACATCAATAGCAACAAGAATGTTTGCATTGTCACAAGGGAATGATCACCTCTGTCAAGCTTTGCTCATTCATGCAAATACATAAAAGATTCAAAAGAACATTTATTATGATTTGTATGGATATTGTTTTACAACACTGGCAGTCATTCTTGTGTCAGATTTTCAGTCATGCTGAACCAGTTTTAAAATGACAGGAACTTGATAATATGCAAAAGACACAACTGTTGTGACCTATATTGTAAAGTAAGTGTTAAAAAAAAAGTTGGTAATTATTTTCTTTGAATGCAAGTTATCTAACTGTTCTTATAGAACTTGAAGCAGTGTGCACATATCTTGAACTATGTTGAAGCAGTTTTGCATTCAAATTGCAGTTTTCAACTTACCCAGTTTTATGATCCAAAAATTCCCTCTCAAACAGCATCAGTTTATCATTCAGTCGACGTATTTCAAAGGGACTGTAAAATGAAAACACAGTTACTTCATGGAAATAGGTTGAAACTGAATCTACATTGCATGCTAATTGTTGTGTCTTCTGAGCAGAAAAAGTAGAAGTGCCTGTGCTGAAAGTCTCCAGACCCCTCCCTCTCCCAAGATGTGATGCCAGCAACTGGCCTTATTAACACTTGCACTTTCACTATGGTGTATACTGCCATATCAAACTTTGTGACCTTCATTATCAAATGCACCTGTACTGCCCTATTCGGCATACCTATAATTAGTAATTACACATTTACTCCCTCCACCCCCACCCCCAGTTTTTTACTGCTTAACATGCACATATGAACATTCAGTTTTATGCAACAGGTAATTGTAAAAGGGTTGCAATTTTCCCCAGATCAACCATTACGGTTATATCACCATACGGCATAATAAAGTTTTGAAATTGTGACTTGCAAGACCTCTGACAGATAACTTGTAACATACTCTGTTTAATACTTACTCATTGAGTTCCAAATTGTCGAGGTGAGTGTCCAGATTCTGTGCTGCTTCAAGAAAATTGTCTAAAGCCGACTGTAAATGATCTGAAACAAAAATGTGACAATATTTTCATCACAAACACAAATCAGACTTGAGTAACAATTTTTAGGTTTCATGCTGATGCACTGACCAGGATGATCTAACTAACCGAAAGTGAAAGGTCGTATTTTTTTTAAATTAACAATTCTGGGCCATCTTTTTGTGGTATTGTTCAAAAAGTTGTTAATGAAGTCTGATTTGTATTTATAATTTACAGTGTTAATCTGCAAAGACTGTCACTAATCGTTCTGAAACTGGTTGGTTAACTAAGACAGTTGTAACGATCTGATGATGAAATGGTGTTGCACTCGCCCCACTTACAGACGGAAGCGTTGAATTTTTCGGTGGCCTTTTTCATGGGTCCCTGCAGATGAATCAGGATGTCCATGGCATAGTCCAGTGGCTGCAGTGGAATGATGAGGGAGTCGGCCAGATCCCGAGTGAGCTCCGCCAAAATAGACGCCACGGCTGAGCTGACGGCGAAGTTGGGGTCCATCATAGTGGCCAACTGCATGGAGTCGTACACCGAGTGGTACAGAGGGTAGTTCCGTATTGGGTAGATCAGCACACCACCCTGCTTCTGCAAGACGTAGTGCAGTTGTCACAGCGTGGGTCACTTGCTTTTTGGCGGAAAATCATACAAGACAACTTGATTAATCTATTGCGGAAGTTAATGGTCTGCATGGTTACTCTGCGTGGGCCTATGCATGCTTCATCTTCAGTTAAGCTGGCTTTTTTTGTGTGTGTGTGTTTTTTTTTTTACCGGTTATAGGTCTAGTGCGACCATGTATGCATGGACATCAGAAAACCAACCAATGAAGGCATTGACAGACCTGTCAAAGTCGAAGCATTTCACTTTTATACGCACGTAGTACCTAATCATTTTATGTAAACGTGTACAGAGTCGGAGAGAAAGAGGCCATTTGCCACTTTCATGAATTAAGCACGTTCGTGGTGATGTGGCCCCAGACTTTCCCCTGTGGGGAAAATCACCACGAGTGTGTGAATGCTGGAGGGTTAAATTCCCGGTGACTTACCACGAAAGAAAACCTGGAGTGTGTGACTGGCACGCCCAGCAGGTGGACAAAAGGTTGCAGGTCCGTGAAGGATACAGGACGGCGTATCCTGACACACAAACACACCATGACATGATAGAATAACCTCGGTTCTACTAGCGGCAGAAACTCGGCAAAGGAAAAAAAAAGACGACGCCACGTGTCTGTGTTGCCCTGTGCCTGTTGTTCAGTGTCTAGGTTGCCCCGTGCCTGTTGCCCAGTGTCTATGTTGCCCCGTGCCTGTTGCCTCGTATCTGTGTTGCCCCGTTTCAATGGTCTGCGCTATTTTTTGCCCGACTCCGTGTTGACCCAGCTCTTTCATCGAAAGGAACACATTTCAGGAGTCATCAGATCCTAGCTCTACATGCCTCAAACACATTTCACCGCGCTGCTTAAAAGTTAAAGTCATTTAAAAAAAAAAAAAAAAAAGTGTCCGAAGTGGCAACACTGCAGGGTTGTACACACGAAGTGGCAACACTGCATGGTTATACACACGAAGCGACAACACTGCAGGGTTGAACACACGAAGTGACAACGCAGAGACATTCCCGGAAGTCGGTAGACAACTTGATATTGAGCTGGGGCAACACAGAGCAAACCTTAGGAAGGTGTACATGCTAATTCTGAGCAAACAACTCCTTGAAAAGCATTACAGCAGTTGCAAAGCAACCTTTCAAAACAGCAGTGAGAACGATTACAAAGCTCTGTGCCAGTCTGTGTGCACACGGCCATACCACGGTTGTCCGGGACTTCTGTCGTCCACCATTGTGTGTCTCCACACGTCCTGCACTGTCCTAGAGCCGTTGTGGGGATCTGGCACCTGCAACGTGACACCACAACCATCAGGACGTGACAACCACAACTCGCAACTCCCCGCCGCATACCGGCTGAGCCAAGATGACCCTAGGAAAATAAACAGAAAACTGATTTTGACGCCCACTCGGTCATGACAACTGTATCAGGGCGAACGCAATGAACACATCTAATTATGGTTTCTGTGGACGTAAAACACCATGCTTACTTAGGAATAGATGACTAGCTCATTAATTTTTACGCTGACCTTAATCAGGTCTCGGGTTTAGGCAAATGGAAGTTCATGGGTTTTGGCACGCCGTAGGCAGCCAGCCTATCCACAACTGACAGGCTTCTGTCAGTCTCGGTGAATCTTTCTGCCCCAGCGTACCGTCGCCTTGAACCCAAACCTAGGGGGCAAGGGACCGTATCAGTAAAAATAGGCTGGACCTGTGGCCGTTCGGACTGGACTAGGACGACTGACCTTTCTCAATAGACGAATTCCAAATGTCCAAAGTGTGTTGAGTAACAGGATTTAAAAAAAAAAAATTGTGTGTGTGTGTGTGTGTGTGTGTGTGTGTGTGTGCTTTACAACTGCACTACAAGGACACTATGCCGCGAATGTCCGACTTCAACTCCAAGTAGGTCAGTACAGACATTCCTTTACCTTTTTTATTTAAAGTCTTTCGGCATAAGTTAGACTGATCTTACAATTAACAAAACAGCAAGTTGCACCAAATGATAACAAGATTTTCTTTTATATTATATATTTTTAACAACTTATTTGCTGTCCAAAAAACAACATGTATCTATATCAGTATCCCTAAAGATAGACTGATTTTACAATTATAAAAATAACGTATGTCAACAAAGCATATAACAGACCTCAAGAACTTATTTGTGTGGGTAAAGACAGTGGCTGCTGTACCCACCCTGCTGGTTGCCCTGATGCCGGCAGCCTTGAGGGAGGGCGTGGCGCTCATGTCGAAGGTGTAGTTGCCCTGCAGCACAGTGTCCACGTTGAGGTAGGCCACGGCGTGGTCACTCAGCCAGCGCCGCTTCTCCTGTACCAGCGTGGACAGCAAGACAGACAACAGCCGTCGTCTGAATACACAGGCACAAATGATTCCATCTGAGGTTTGTGCTATTGCCTGGGGTTTTGTCAGTTGCGAAGGTCATTGGGGCATCCATAACATGCTGCTCGTCACGTATAATTAAAAACAACAACATTTACGTGGGAAATCAGGTTGAACCCGAAACCGTACCGAGAAGATTATTGACAACTATTATTTATTTTCCTAGGCCGGCGTCGTAAGTTCGGTAGCTGAATTGTCTTAGAACTAGAACGGACTAATGAGATGGTCCCAAGATAGAAGCAAACGTTGTGAGAGTTGCTTGTGCAAACCAGATATACGATATACCCAGATCCAGTCAGACCTTACCCTCTTGATGGCTGAAGGCAGAGTCGTACCTCCACCTAGGTCTAATCAGAACTGACTGTTGAGTCAAATGGCAGCAGACACAACTGAAGTCACGTTAGTCCCACCCTCCCCATAGCTCCAGTACAATCCGACCGGCCAGGAGACGAGTGAAGACAACGTTGTAAGCTGCGACCGTTACCTCCACCCATTCTGTAGATCCGATCAGACCGAACTCCTCGGCTGCCCAGCTGCAGAACATCACCGTGCGACGTGGCTTCCATCCTGAACACCACAAAACAAACACGACAGTGAGGTCTTTACCAACACGCACCTAATATATTGATCATGTTGGACATGGCTACGTGACATTAAGTGAAATTTCTTCTTCTGATAACTTGAATGTTGTGAATAAATCGGAGTACTGAAGACGCCGCGACAGTCTAAACGGAACAGTAGGCTAGCAGGCTGACACGCTGGACGTCACTCAAAAGACCGATATTGATAGGAATGATGAGTCTTGGGTTACATACTGCACAGTGCAAACGACGTAACTGGCCTCAGGTAAGTTGGGCGCTTGACAAGGAGCAGCATGGTTAGAAACAAGTCTGTAATATTTTCAGTGCGGGTGTTACCTGATCTGGTCGCCGTCATTTCTTTTAACAGTGATCAGCACCATTTTGTAAGCTCTGTGTACTGTTATGACACTTTTCACAGACGACCTCTCGCTTTTAGCCAGATAGCTCCTCCCACTTAGACAAGCTGAGTATTCAACATAACATGCGTTTAAAGTTACGCTTCTAACTGCCGGCACGCACCCAAGACGATTGATTGTTGTCTCAGAAAACAGTACGGGCACGTACAGTACAGTGCTTTGTATACATTGCAGTGGTACTTCGACTGCCAGCGGGCTTCACGTCTATGGAGATGTAGCCGCTGACTGGTCACATCCCATCTGTCAGTCAATGATACAGACTTCATTGTAGCTGTACACAGTCCCACTACCTAGCCCCGTCCCCCGCTCCCGGCGATTGGTGTTCGAGCCAAACGCGTGCAGTGGACGTGCAGTGGCACCCATTCCAAGCCTGACTTGACAGGCCCTTCCTACAAAGGCGAAAGGCTGTGACAAGCCGATGGTCGGAGTTCAGGAGCTGTGTGAAAGTCGAGGTGGCCGTCTTGGGCTTTCCCACCTAACGAACCTTACGGTTTCTGTGGACGTAAAGCAACATTGAACCGAGCTTCGGCATTGGTCACAGTTTGTCCCTAATATGTCAACCGACATCAGAGGACATGAAGCTCTACATCACCACCAAGCCGATGACAAACTCAGGAGCTGTGTGAAAGTGGAGGTGGCCGTCTTGGGCTCCCGTCCCTAATAAACCTATGGTTTGTGTGGACGTAAAGCAACACTTCAGCTAACAAGCCGATGGGAGTGTGCGTGTGGCGGGAGTGTGCACGTGGCGGGGTCCGGGGCTGGAGGTGTGGCACGCACCTTGCTTGGCGAGGACGGAGAAGGCTCGGGCCACCTCCAACATCACCGCCGTGCCGGAGCCTGGATCCAGCGCGCCGTAGGCTATGGCGTCCCTGTGGTTGCCCAGCAACACCACGCGATCTGCACTCACACACACACACACACAATTTACACACACACACGCATACCGTGACTGACGGTGTTGAGTTTCTCACCTTGACACCAGATTAAATAAAATGTTATTGCCAAGTGTCAGTACAACTGCACTAGGAATGTTTTGTAGAAATAGGCGTTTCCCTTACAGATGGCTGTTTATTTCGCTCGTTATTTTCTTTTCATTCATCCTGAGCACT
>OY757548.1:17463166-17620801 GCA_963584105.1 Alviniconcha strummeri
GGATCAATGCAATTTCATTACTGTACTTTAGTAACCCGGGAACCGGAGCAGACGACGCTTTTGTTTTGAAGCGCGGCGTGTGGCGTAACGCCACATGGCCTTCACACAGCCGACCGGCGATAGCCGCCAGTGCGCGCCTTTTTTAAATCTGTTTTTCTCCCTTAACATTTTGACCGCTTGTTTGTTTACCTACTCTTTGTCTATCTAGTCCTTTTTATGCACTAAGCTATGTATAATATAATTTGGCATCTTAGAATGTTTATTTAACGTTTATTCAGACACCGGATCGAGCTTAATTAGTAGCCGATGCCTCTCTAGGTCCATTCTTTTATAGCCGTCGTCTGCATGGCGCGCTTTGTTTAGTACTAGTAAATGGTAGTGAAATGTTGTTTTGATTCGATTAAAGTAATTCTGTGTCGATCAATGCGTTGTCGTATAGTATTTTGCTTAGCTGACTTCATGTTTAGTGTTTATTTTGGGCTGAAATTAACTTATTAAGTATTGTGTACTGTAGAAGCTAAGTTGTATTCATAGACTACTTAATCTCACTATCAGCGCTGCTGCGACTAAGATTACGCGCCCCAGGCGAAAGTTCGCACCGATTGTTTTAATGCTAGTCTTTGAATGTGTCTTGCTTCTCTTACAGAGCGTTGTATTGTAATTGTTATGTACCATTTTAACCGTGGGAGCGTGTTCTTTATTCTGATGTAAGTTTTAGTGACGTTTATATTTTGTACATTGTGTTAGTTGTGATTTAGCTGTACGAATCTGTATATAGGCAGGCGCAAGCCACGCTTCCCACTCTTTGTGTAAATAAAATAAGTCATGTGTGTACATTTTGTTTATACGGTTTAAAAGATTGTAACTGTAGCTTTCATTTGATGTTTTTCATGTTTTAATTGGTTTAGTTATTGTAGAGGAAAGTGTATTTGTGCGGGCCAGGGAAACACAATTGTCAGCCATTTTGTGGTCCAGAGGGGCGATTTTACTGTAGCGATAGCGTGTGTTCCCTGTGGCCCGCGCCGTTCTCTTATCTATGCGTGAGCGTGAGGATTTTGTGTGTGTGCTGAAAACTGTCTGCGGCTGAACAAGTAAAAACTGATTGCTGCCATACGCCTGCTGTGGTCTCCACTTTATTGACTCCGCTGCCTGTGTCTTGTCCTTTGACCACTCCGCTCCATTACACTGAAATGAAGAATACTGCCTATATGATATCATGGGACAACATATTGCTTATTTTATTTTTGTTTTGTTTTGTTTTTATTGTTATTGTTGTTTTTGTTTTGCTTATTCTTTTATGTGGAATAAAGAAGTACTTGGTTTGACCAAACAAATCAAAACCGACGGCGGACTACCGACAAGCTTAATGGTAAACGCACCACCAAACCTCAGCAGTCTAAAAAACTATAGTCTGCAGCAAATTAATAATGGGAACAACCGCAGACTAAGCATCAATTGAACGTCAACTCTAACCCATCTCTCTGATGAGGTTCAACACTTATTCCTCACTGCGGCCTCACAAACTGAACCGAAATGCCAAACTCTGCCCGATGTTTGAACCATAATATAATTATATAGCCTAACTCATATTAATAATATGGAATTTATATTGCATGTTCGTCGACTCAAAGCCCTTTGTCATTTAATTAAACAAAAGCATGGAATGCATAAATACTCACACAAAAATCAATAGCATAAAATAATACATTACTACACATAGGCTTACTTAGTCAGGCAAAGCAAAGTGAAACTGACACACGTTAAAAACAACACCCTCTCACTCACAGACTCGCCTGCAACACACACACACACACACACACACACACACACACACACACACACACACACACACACACACACACACACACACACACACACACACACACACACACACACACATAGGCGGGTCGCGCGCACTTGGATCGCAAGTGCGCATAGTCCCCCGACCCCCATCGGCCCACACGGCTCACCCGATTTTTTAAATATATTTTTTTATAATATATATAATAACGACAACGGCCAGCCACTTGCCAGGACTTCTTTCTCAAAAAACGGAGTGGATGACCGTGAAATTTTACTAGGTCTGTGGGCATCCAAAATGATTCAGTCCGGTCAGAAGTACGCACGTCCGCTTTGGAGGAGTTGTAGAACTTTGTAGTCGATTCTGATTGGTTGTCGCTGTGCGACAAAGAGGTAAACGAAAGGGTCTCCAATACAAGTGGTTATCTTGTGACACGCCGACCCCACACTCCCAGCATCGCTTTCCGGCACCTTCCTCCAAAGGAAGGAAGGAAGGATATATCGTAAACCAATGCTTGGAGTGTGACGCCGACCCTTCTGCGAATTATTAAGTTGGTGTTTTACGCCCAGTCAACCAGTGCGGTTATATCAGGGCGAACCCTTCTGCGGGATCCAACCCAAACAGCTTCAGTTTTGTCATTGTTCATCACTGCTAATTATGAGGCGAATAAATGTGTTTGCCGTCATATATTTTAACTTGATTTATTTTCAGTTTATTAAAATTCATTTGTCCACACTCTTTTATGACAGGTTCAAAATGGCACACGCTGCAAGCGATGCCATTGTTATTCGATGCAGTAAATGCCAGAAAGAATACAGCGGCACTGAACGCGTCGACAGGTTAGCGCATTCGCGACTAATGACCTCGTCGAGATCGCTTGGGTGTTGCAGAAGTAAAACATAACGAATCACATCCAGAGTCTGGGCCTGCCACGCATACCTATCATTATACGCGGGAACTACGGCGTCGCAAGCAAGTGAACGAAGTTTCCCTGATGGGATTGCCCTGTCAAAGTTAGCACGTACTGACGCGAGAAGTTTGTTCTCAGCGCGAAGTCTGCAACTTTTGTCTCGGCATCTGTCATGGATACCTTAGTGTAGGTAGTCGAAATCGCTTCGCCAGGCCACTCCGGCTCTCAGCCAAAGAGCGGCAAGGGTCTAATAAAGATGAGGTGTCGGACATACAAATACTTTTACATTACATTATATGAAGCCGAGGCGGCGGCAGTAATATCGTGACCAAAATTAGCCATACCTTTGAACCATTGACCCTGATCACGGCGGTCTGGCCGTGACAGCTCCATCCCAAACTCCAAGCACTCGTTTACGACATCCTTCCTTGGATGAAGGTGCCGGAAAGCGATGCTCGGAGTGTGCCTCCATCCATCATTACAAAGAGTATGCCTCCATCCATCATACAAAGAATGTGCCTCCATCCATCATACAAAGAGTGTGCTACTCGAGTCGACCAAAGGCGCTAAGCCGGTTCCAGTCAAACAGAGTTCAACTGTATGAAAGTGGAGGTGGCCGTCCTAGGCTCCCCGTCCCTAACAGTCCTTGCAGTTTCTGTGGACGTATAGCAACATTGAACCACTGCAGTCAAATGAAGCAGCCTACCGTTATCTTTGGCGGTGGAGAAACTGACGCGCTGATAAGAACGTGTATTTTCTGTGATTTGCAGTGCATGGTGACGACGGCTACAGCAGACAGGCAGCGTTTGGCTTTCCGGTTTGGCCTTATCGGTACAGCCACATGAAGAACTAGGCCAGACGAAGCAAAGACCTTCCCCTTGGATGAAGCAGACCTTCAGCGAACTGTAACAGGAATCTGCCGGTGTTACTAAAAACATGAGAATGCCTTGTGTTTGTAGCTGTTTGAAATAGTTCATCATGCCACAGAAATGCATTCCCATTAACGCCTTATCGTGTTCACACCATGGCTGACTCCCATACACTAGGTCTGGTTGGCAGTGTTGCTTTACGTCCACAGAAACCGTAGGTTTATTAGGGACTGGAGCCCAGGACGGCCACCTCGACTTTCACACAGCTCCTGAGCTGTGCACACTAAGTAAACATGGTGCTTAACGTCCACAGAAACCATGAGGCTTATTAGGGACGGGGAGAAGGGGGGGGTATGAAGATGGGGGAGTGAGAGGGAGATTATATACCTATCGCTACACTGTCACCACCAGATTGGCTTTTGCATTAAGGTTGGCAGCGACTGATCAGAGCCATTTTAATGTTCCATAATTTGTAAGGGACAAAGTCACAAGACAGTGTCCACAGACCACTAATTTTGAAGACAAAGGAGAGCCGAAGTAGATTCGAACCGAGGTCCTCCTGCTTACCAGCCTAACGCCTTACCGCTAGGCCAAACCGGCTCACGCACTGCACACTAGGGTCCTACTAAGTCAGTTATATGTGAGTCAGAAATCAGGATAGCGGAAATAAATGATGTCAAAATGATGTAGCTACCTCGTTGGTTAATACTCCCCAGTTTAACAAGCTGTCAATGTCCGGCACCCTAGACCAAGATAGGCTGACATGAAGTTTCCCGCTGGTTTTGGAGCGGAAAAAAATAAAGATTTTTTTTTTTTTTTTTAAGACCACACTTGGATTTAAAAAAAAAAAAAATAGAAGAAGAAGAACGAGAAGAAGAAGAGAATGCGAGTTTCAACACCTTGACGTCTCCTCTTTCTGATTCACCTGAAGACTACAGTGTAACAGTTATGTCGAAAGCAGGCTATTGTTGTGCGGTGTCTGGAACAGGTCGTTTCGTCTCAGGTTTGTACTTTTTATCGGAGTTTTTCCCTTTCCGTTGTGATGATCTTACCAGGGGTCATTCGCTTTTCTCTCGGTTCTTACGATGCTTTTTTCCGGCTTTTGCGAGTTGGTGCTTTGTCTGGTAGTTTGGCAGAGCCAGTGGTTTGTTTTGTCTGTTTATGAAGTCTCGTTTTCGAGTTCTTTCTTCTTCTTTTTACCCAGCAGCACTGAGCTAACTTGCCGGCAACGACTGACACAACAACACGCTCACGGCACTGAACTGACAAGGACACAGCAGAATGCCTACAGAACTGAGCTGACAAGGACACAGCAGAGAATGCCTACAGCACTGAGCTGACAAGGACACAGGAGAGAATGCCTACAGCACTGAGCTGACAAGGACACAGCAGAATGCCTACAGCACTGAGCTGACAAGACACAGCAGAATGCCTACAGCACTGACCAGACATGTACCTATTCACAGGGGCCAGGGGTATACCAGCCAGAGACATACCAGGACATTAGAAATGAAAGGAGTCAGGGTATGTCATGGACAACAGTTGGACATGGCCGCCATGGGGCTACGTTGTCCATCATTTCAGATGACAACGCGGGGCGTTGAAGCGATGGCTGTTTATTGTCTGGCTTAAAACAGCCCTTTCGACAAGGGCAGATAAAAACAACTTTAGGAGGGAGAGAGGGGAGGGGAGACGGAGGGGGGAGGGGCGGGGGAGAAAGAAGACCACAGCCCCTGGATTTCCGACAAGCAGATTACATGTGGGATTGAGGAATCGATGTGATGACGCATGTGGAACACGCTACGGGTGTTAGCTCACAATCGGCAACATGGTTCCTGGACCACAAAATCAATTTTAGCCAGATAGTCATCAAGTCAGTTTTGTTTTGTTTTGTTTTTAAGGTGTATGCGCGCGCGCGCGCGCGCGCGCGCGCGTGTGTGTGTGTGTGTGTGTGTGTGTGTGTGTGTGTGTGTGTGTGTGTGTGTGTGTGTGTGTGTGTGTGTGTGTGTATGCGTGTCAGTGTGTGTGTCCCTTCTGTTAAAGTTACATACAGCAGCGCTGACCTAAACGTTGGTGCAAGACTATCCGTTTTATAAAAATCAATTTATAAAAACTGATAAAAATTGATACAGTGTAGGTCGGTCCACAGGTCAAGACGATGGACTCTTTTCTCTGGCCAAACCAGTCGACCTGCTGCAAGTCGTGCATCGGCCACAGGATGAGCTAGTTTCATCACCTGTGCAGTTAAGCCCATACAGCCTTTCTTTTTCATTGTGCTTGCATTAGTTATGGGTAGCGCGGCTTTCCTCGAAGATCGGCGAAAGACTAGGGACGAGAACAGCTCAGTTGTTAGAGCGTTGGTCTGAAAACCAGGCGCAATACTGACGCGGGTTCGAGTCCCCGGTGCGGCAAGGGGTTTTTCTCCCGCTGAGTCAGCTTTCTGTGCAGGAGTCTGTACAGCAGCCGTGTGCGATCGCATGCATCAACATTTGTGTTCATGTTAAAAATCCCAAACACTGGCAGCCGTACCATTGTCTGGACACACGAAAATACTGCACACACTGATAGCAGTGGGTAGCGCTGCTCTTGCGGCTGCTGTGTCATAACCAGGGTCCCGCAAGGGTCAATGAAATACTATAAAAAATAAAAAAAACAGTCGCCACAAGTGAGTGATCCGAGTTCAAGTGGAATCTTCAAAAGTTTCCCGGCCCATGTGCATGTTGTGTGTGTTTTACCTCAGTGACTGTTTTGTTTTGTTTGCCGTTTTTTGTCGCTGTGTGTGTGTGTGTGTGTGTGTGTGTGTGTGTGTGTGTGTGTAATGCGTTTTTGTTTTTTGTATACTTTATGTAATTTGTTTTGGTAGGACTATGCTCTACATGTGTATAAAATATCATATTTAGGTTAATATGTATCATATGAGTGCTCAGGGCGTTGATGAGCGCACGATAAATGTACATTACTATTATTATTGTAGTGTGTGTGTATGTGTGTGTGTGTGTGTGCGCGCGCGCGCATGCGCATGAGCAGTTGTTAGGATTTTGAAGTACACGTGGTGGCTATAATTTGGTACCAATTAATTCAAACTGGGATTTTCAGCAAATTCTCTCTCTCTGTGTTGTTGTTGCTGCTTTTAACCTCTTCCAATCCATGCCACAGCCTGTAAAATTTCCGGGCTGAAAGATGCACGGACGCGCCTGCAAGCAGTATACTTTCCGGAACCTATAACACATCTACTTTCAATGATACGTGTTTTGATGAAAATCTGTTCACATGCCATTGTGGAAAGAAAGAAAAAAAGGATTTCGAATTTCGCACTTTTATTGGTTGTTTTCAAGTGACATCACGAAAGCGACAGGGTTAATCAACCACAAAAAGGACAGGTTTTCCCAACTGTATCAACTCTGAGTAAATGATGGACGGCTACCGCAAGCCTTCAGCTTCACTCTTTCATCAGCATACAATTGCGAAAGGTCATTTTGGCAACTTTTATACCTACGAATGTGAAACACTGGCGGTCCTAGGATCCACGTGGTCAGTCCATCACAAAAGCCGACACACACCTTGTGCAGGTCCAGGGGGTTAACAATAACATTCCACAAAAGTACCTGTCAGATTTCTTTTACTGCCACCACTTTTTAATGTGGATAGACAAATAATTGAATAACACAAATAAAGCAGAGAAACAACCAAAAAAAAAACAGAAACGTGGATAGACAAATAATTGAATAACACAAATAAAGTAGAGAAACAACCAAAAACAAAAACAAACAAAAAAACAAAAACAGAAACGTGGACAGACAAATAATTGAATAACACAAATAAAGTAGAGAAACAACCAAAAACGAAAGAAAAAAAAACAGAAACGTGGATAGACAGATAATTATATAATAAAGTAGCAACAACAAAATTGAAAACTTTTGATTTCACCACTCATAAAGACAAATAATTATTGAGAATTTTGGATAAATACTGCATGACATATACAACAGAAAATAAATGAGAATTGTTTTTTGTTTTTAAATGAGAAAAATGTAACCAAATCTGCAGTTTTCACAAAATTTTATATTCACCATTTCCGCCATGTTTTAAAACATGAGTAACCATGCAGAACAGTTACCAGAGCTTCATTACTGACATGAAGTCAGGTGTCATAGGCTAGCTTGCTGACCTGTGGAAATATAAACAGAAGTTTCACTGATGTTTCCAGGTTATTGGCAAAATTTCCTAATACTTCACTGGTCAGCAAAAATTGATGTAAGGCCAATAACTTGAAAATATTGCAAAACTTCCAATTTATGTTGGCAAGCCTGAACACCTTAATACTTACAAAACTCCCATTTATAATTCAAAACCACTGCAGTGCCATAAGCTACAAAGAAATTCTGAGCAAACAAATTGAAAACATGGGTGTTTTTAACTTATTTAAGCCCTAAGTAAATGGTAAAGGTTGTTAATTAAATACTTTTTACTAATAGTAACACTATGGAGGATTACTGTTCCTACAGTTGACACAAAGTGTACAGAAAATTCACTTAGTAACTCACCAACAGACATAAATTGCATTCTGAACATCAAGAGCATGTCAATTTTGTCAGTTATCCTTGGCAAAACTAAAATGTCAGAAAACATGCATCACCTTGAAATAGTAGCAGACTTTCTAGTAAAACTAAAAGCACAAACAGCATTATAATTTTTATATAGTATACAGGTCATTATTAATCAATTCAAAAATGCTACAAGATCAGCTCGTTGGTTTGCCATTTGGATTATGTTGACTACTCAGTAGTCTGCTATGACTAGAATTACAAAGCACACACACACACACACACACACACACACACACACACACACACACACACACACACACAAAGAATAATATAAGGTGGAGATACAGAAAGCCCATCAAATGAGGTCAGTGATTTACAGATCTACCTAAATTCTAATTATTATTATATGGCTGTACCATAACTGTATGGGTGCAATTTGTAGGTTCACACTGTAGCACTGCTAACAAGTAGTAACAACTATTTGTGAATCATTTTGAGCAGCTCTGGGAACCTCCAGTTTTTACTTTAACGGTATCACAGAACAAGTAGCCTATGCCTAGCACTATCTCCATTATAATTTATATCCCTTCACACAAATCTCACCACTCAACCCTAATCCACCAATCAACTTTACGTATGTGGCTTTGCATGAAGTGACGTGGAGCATGGTTGTATGGTGTACACAGAACTTGCGCCGAGACAGCTGCAGTTTCAGCGCTGTAACTAGTGTAAGTACACCACTTCAGCGGATATTCAAAAAATGCGCTATAAAAAAAGCCAATCACTCATGTACAACCACATGTGAGCGCAGTGAGTCTGCTCAAGAGAGCGGAGAATAGCGCTATATAAGTGATCATCAATCAGTCATACTTCTGAAGAAGACACTCAAGAAGAGAAGACGAAGACAAACCTGTTGGTACAGAGTGGTTTCACTAGCCATTACTGTTAGTGTTACTCTTACTCTTTTTAATCAAAGGTTTACTGCCAGAAACACACAGATACCTTTATTTTAAATAATGAAAGGGAGATACTGAGTTGAGGCAGTCAACCCATGTTTCATCTAACACCCTTGGACATGATCTAGAGAAGAAAAGAAGAAGCAATCAGTCCCATCTTGGAATATGCTTAATCAGCTGCAGATTAGTCACATCAGTGTTGAAGCCATTAGTCACTGCTTAGTTTGACATCATTCTAATCATTTTGCCCACCACAGTGACCACGACAGGGTAATGCTGTTTTGCTTGTGATTACTGAGAAAAGGCAGAGAGGAAAATCTTGCTCCTCCGCTGCAATTTTTAGGAGGCATAGCATTTGATTTTACCATTCTTTCTGCCAGCTGTTACACTTTACAGTGTTAATGTTACAAACTGGTTTTCTCCAGCAATGTGCCAGATCTAAAGCACTGTCCACGGTCCAGCTTTTAAAGTCAAAACAAGGAGGTAATGAACATTTTCAAAATGGCACCCGCTTCTTGGAAATGTCAATGATAAATTTGTAATGCCACAATTTCATGCGGAATAATACTCCTGGTGCATCATTCAGCTATCTTTGGTTGCAAAGGAACTCAAAAGAAACTGCTGGCTCTGGCTTATCAGGCTCTGGTTTCTTTTCTGGCAACTTGCTTTACAAATTCTAAAATTAAAGCATCTTGTAAATTGTAACATATATGTTATTGTTACAGTATAGAGACATTATATATAATTTATAAATACATACAAGGCCTAAAACTAGCAAAAGAAAGCTTTGTCTTTGATTTGACATACAGTGATACAGACATTTATATACATGCACAATATTTTTCCTTTGACAGTGCACCACCCAAATGTCAGTTTTGTCCCAGTTCACAACACGTTACACTTGTTTAAAACTAAAGCTAAAGGAACTGGACTTAACAACCTGTGGTTTGGCAAATGACTGAAAAAAATTCACACTGGGAGATGGGAAGTACTGTACACTAGGTCCAAGGTTCTGAAATAAATGCATTATCATGGTGACCACACCAGAAACAAAAATCAAAATGCAACAGTTGTGCACAATGAACTAAGAAGGCATGCACATTCAATGGTTCAGTCTCACACACAGTCCACCCCTGAACACAACTTAAAACAACCAGGAAAAACAAGTAAAAACCAAGAAACAATGTATCATATTCCTATAAAGTTCACACAGCTTTCATGTTTTTATCAACTGCTATGAATCTATCAGATGGAAACATTTGATGCTGGCACTCGCCTGTATGCAGAAAAGCTTTTAACTTAGTGACAAAGAGGTAGTGATAACAGTATTACTATTAACACAGGCTACCGGTTGCGTGTCTTTCACAGTAACCTGACACCAGTGGCAGTTTTCTGCATGCTATTGCTACTTTAGTACTTTAGTCACAGCACACTTAGCACTACAGTCACTGAGTCAGTCATTCACTCCATAGTGTTAATGTCAGAAACAATGAACTGGATCCAGTAAGTGAAATGAGTCACGTCTGATACTAGAATGAATGTCATCTGTTGTGTACAGCTGACTGAGTGCCTTTTCTGGGGAAGGCATTGGCTTTATAAGCATAGCACATTTTGACAGCCTCTTGACAATCATTATGACAGCTGACGGGCCGGTGCACGTATTTATCTACTACTTGCAGAAACTGCACCAGACAAGGCAGCGTTTCACCCTCCACATCCAGACTGAAGATGACCTTGTGCAAAGCATCCTGGAACCCTTGCTCCAGACTGCCCACCTTCAGGATGAGGCTGCGGATGTTTTGCCGCCGTCCACACTCCATGCATGCCATGCTCTCAGTCTTATTTGCCTGGAGAATGCCAGGAACAGGCACGCGACCGTGACATCTCTCACAGTAGAAGTGCATCACATCCTTGGGGATGTCCATGTACATGGGCCAGTTCTTGGTGCAGGCTTCACAGGAACAGGTGAAGTAGTACTGCTTCTGTAGATGAGTGTGACGTGAAGGTTTGTCCATGACCGGGTACAGTGCCCCATAGTTGTCACACAGCTCCTCCCCAGCTGCAATGCCCCGAATGGCACGCACCACACATACATTACCGTAGGAATGCCGCACCACAGATGGGTCACAGGAGTGGTTGATGAGGCTGAGGACTGGGTAGATAGCAGAGCCAATCTCAAGAGTTTGGGACTGCGATGGTTCCTGCCAGTTGACACCCATCTCAGACACCTCATGAGCATTGCAAGGAAGCATCATCAAGTGTCGCAGAATGTGACTGCCAATGTAGCACACATCCTCATGATGCTTTTCCTTCGCTATTTTCTCATCACCCTCCAGAGGCGGGAAGAAATTGGTTTGCTCCAGACACTTAACCAAAAATGCCGCTTTAACAGCACGCAGCCATATGTCACTGACTGTGCGTTGTCCACTATGGCCAACCAAATGGTACATGGTGGCATAGTTTTCAGAGCTGTACACATCATTCTCATCACATCCCAATAAAATGGTTTTCTCTTGGCCTGGGTGTTCCAGTGCATCACGGTGTTCCATCAAATAGCTGTAGCCTGCTTTGGCAACCATTTTGAAAGCCAAGTGACCCAGTCGCACATCAGCCTGGTGAAAGACATCCATGAGCTGACACTCAGCAGCATGGCTGTCCCGCTGGGCATCCTGCCGGCACTGCACGCTGCAGAACACCACATCCACGCACCATTCACAGGGCAGCGGCACGAAGCAGCGAGCGCAGCAATGGTGACAGTGGGTCAGACTGTGATCTGTCAAAACAACAGAAGCGTAGGGCTTCTCAACTATCAGCACCTCCCCCACCTTGATGTCACGAGTGGCGTACAATCCACGTCCCCGCTCAGCATCATCTTTTATGGTCAGAAATTTAGCCGCACATGGAATCTGAGTGCTTGTTTCGGTCAATGTGGGAAGCAGTTCGTGAATCAGGTTTTCTGTGTGGTTTTCTGCTGGTCCTTCTGGAAGGCTCTTACACTTGGTGATGAACTGTTCTGTCAGACGGACCAGGTCTTGCTTGGCTTTGTCCTGAGGGTCTGGATTGGCAAGTAAAGCTTCCTTAGATTCTTCAAAGGCTGCAATAGCTGCCTGCTTGCGTTTGAGAAACAAGTAGCACTTTCCTTTTCGGTCCAGCAGCTTGTGCAAGGAGCTGGTGGGAAAGCCAGCTTGAACTGCATTGTCAATGTCTGCCAGGCAGGAGTGGAACTGCTTCAGGTGGAAGAAGGCTGCAGACCTGCATCAACAAAGGAAGTTCAAATAAGTGTCACTGTTAGTGAATAACAAACTTACCCATCACCTTATACTTATAGATGTAAACAGGTGTCAGTAAATAGTGAACCCATCTGTCACCTCACAGACATAAACCTAAATGGAGGTTACAATCAGGCCCTTCTGTCCCTTCAATGTTATTGTTATACATTTCGTCATTTGAATTTAAAGACTAAAAGGGATGAGAGTAAGCTGTGCTACAATGTGCTAGTACTCTGAGAAGAATAGAAGGTATTTCTGAAGTTTCAAAGAAAACAGATTTGTAAAAGTTATAGCAACATTATTAAGCAGACTTGTCACCTTGCGTGACAAAGTACCCCCCACTGTGTGCTGAGATATTAAGAACCAGTGGTATTGTTGGTACACCCACTTTGTTAGCATTTGGTTTGGTTATTTCATGCCTTGTCTTAACTTTAGGAATCTTAGCCTGTTAGTGTTAAATGTACTTTAAATGTACTTACAGGGGATTATTTTGCTGTGCGTGTGTGTTTGTGTGTGTGCATGCATGTATGTGTGCGTGTGTGTGAGAGAGAGAGATTACTTTCTAATTTAAAGCTCTCAGATTTTCTGTTCTGCTTCAAGTCTTCCACAAAGTTGTGATGTTTGGCTAAGTGAACCCACACTCAATCAGTCAACTTTATGCCTTGTATGAAGTGTAGTACTTGGGAAGCCAGGGCATAAGGGGTAGGGGGTATAAATTGAAGAACACATAAACGAATGTTGGTGTTTAGTATTGGCCTACTTTTCTTTGTCACTACTGTCAGGTAACCTAGATACTGACAGCTGCCTGGGTCACTGGCTCATTCAGCCAAGGATCAGCTGCTGCTGCCACTGTAGTCTTAACTCCAGCCTTGCATTCCCGTGTTCCCCAACTACTTGCAGACTCAGTCATGTAACTTCCAGTCCATTATTTACGATTGCAGAATACATTCTGTGAACATCAACACTAACTTTTTTCTTAAAAAGTGTTTTGGCTTTTTGCCCAGAGTTGCTTCCCCTGACCAAGTGTGTTGTACTGATCTCTACAGTATGCAAAGCTGTTTCATTTTGTGTGTTCATGTGTACTGCAGAGGGCAAGGAACTGAGTGTAACACATTAGGCCTACTTTTGTACGATATTACTTATTAGTTCAAGGCACAGGTGTTCTGAGGTGCGTTGGACTGGTGCAAGGGAAGAGGGCCATTCAGGTTTTGATAATAGTTGTAATTGCTGTTATTGTTGTATTTTATGACATATTTATTTCATAGGCACAAAATAAACCAGTCAGTTGGGTTACTATAAGTATAAGCATTTTATTTTTTATTTTGCCTAACAAATTGTGTTTTGTACTTTTAGTTTGACACAAATGTTTTGACTTAAACTTAAATTACACTTTACAGGGACTGCAGCATGCTGCTCACAAAGGTGACTGGCAAGACCTAACTGCAAACACCACTAGTTTCTGGACACACAATGACACACACCAACCATTCTAGTATTAGTAGCAGTAACTGTACATGTACCCACCTGTTGCCAAAACACAAGGCCAGAACTGTGGAGTTGGTGTTGTCCTGTGCTGGATGGGGTGCAAAGCGAACAGCCTTGGAGTAGTAGGTGAGGGCCTTGTCATACTGTGCAGATTTGAAACACTGATTTCCTTTTGTTCGCAAAGACTCAGCCTGCTCCACACTCTTCTCCCACCGCACAAACCCAGTGGAGATGTGATCTAGCACCTCACTGGTGCCAAGCACAACTTTCAGTCGTTCAAAGTCATCATGACAGCTACCTAGCTTTGCCAGAAAGTCATCCCACTTTCCATCATGTTTTAATGTGTTTTCGATATTGACTGCTAATGTATCAATAGTTGGAACTGATGATCTTGATTTACTCAATGACATGGCTACCTTTGTGGTAGTCACTCAGTGTTATGGAATAAAGTTCACCTCTGTCTGGATGACGGTCACTGAAAAGAAAAGAAAACCAACCATAAATGTTAAAAAATTCAAAACATTCTAGTTTACATGTCATAAGTGATAGGACTAAAGTTTAATGTAACTTCATAAGAATAAATGTTAAGCCAAATTACATTTTATTTTGATTAATATGTTAATTAAATGTCAATCAAAACAGGATATATCACTTTAACATTTTCCTTTCTTTCTTATTGTATTAAATGGTTAATATTATATTTATAAAAGAAATTAAAAAAAATAAAGTCACCACAAAAATGGGCTAAGTGTAAGATCACTGAAACAGTAAAAGTGGTACAGACTATGCTTTGTGCAAAGCTGAACACAGAATAGAGAGCTGAACTGAACAGTCGAAAGTTATTACTATTACTAGTATACTATTAGTAATATTGCTGTGCACAGCCATCAAGATCTCACTTGAAGTTGAGCAATATCCAGTACCACACAAACACTGCAACAGCAACCTTCAGTTTCTGGATCTATCAGCATCGTATCAATGCATGCCCAGGATCAACCTGGTGTCAGAAGCACTCACCTGATTCAGACAAATGAGATACCAAATGCATTGACTTTGTGACAGTTCATAGCATTTTCCATTTTGCCTATCCAAAATTTTGATCAGTGAAACTGAAGGGAAAAATTGGAATCTATCTGTCAAAAGCATCACTGTTCTTCCAAAGACAGATTAAAACCTTCCAGCATTATTAATCTGTTATCAGCATTATTAATCTATCATCAATTATGTCACTTTTTGAGCATGAATCAAAAAGCATGAATTAAAAAATAAATAAATCATACTGTCAGTTTTGTTTGGGAAGTTCTGCATGTCAATCTTAATCAATAAAAGTAACAGTACTAACACTGAAGATTAATCAGTTGGGGAAAGAAAAGAAAAAAAGGAAAGAAAGAAAGAAGCAAGAAAAACAAGAAACAAAGCTTGACAAGCCCATGAGGCCCAGCACAGTTTAGGCTAAAGAGTAAAAGTGTAAGACTAGAGCATGGAACTTGGAAATGGAAGCCAAAATATAATGAAAATGTAAGGTTGGACTCTTTGACTTTGAGCTACCTGGCATGGCCGCTGGCACAAAAAAATGGATTCCACTCAATGAAAGGAAAACTGTATTTGCTACTATAACAGTATAAGCTATATTATATCATCATCATGTGAACTGCATCAGCTCAAAAACTATGAAAGTGCAAGCAAAATATGAAGACTGCACAATGGGGAAGGAGTTGTATACAGTGTCAACTGTCATTGTCAACCAGACAATTTGTGGGAAAACAAACTTGCTCTTTAATTTTTAACTGCTGAATTTCTTTGCCTGAGTTAATGTGAAAAAGAAATAAATACCAGACAAGTGCCTCCTGCTTCCAAGAAACTAGAACCAAGTTAAGAACGACTGTCATTTGTTTTGACTTCGGAGACCGATACGAACTACCTGGGGCCTAGTCGGCTTAGATTCAGGAACCGTCTGAAGTTATGTGAAACCGCTGAAAGTGACACTTTAGTGGCATAACCAGTTGTGGCAGAGTTTGGAGGATGGGCGTCGGACGCAAGGCTTGGAGTTTGAGTGTAACTAGTATTAGTAGTAAAGCTGAACTAGAAGTAGAACTAGTAGTTCTAGTAGAAGAAGAACGCGCGTAAAAAGCAACGTGCTATTACAAAGTGTTTCAAAGTCTATCCCATCAACAAAGTCATCTGTGACTATCCAGCATCCATTAATTCAATCTAAACGTCATTCAACGCTAGCACTACCTGAGGTCTACAATGCACACATCCGTTTCATACATACACGGAAAACTAAAAATAGTCGTCGGAAACCGCAGACTTTCAAAAGCAGCCGATGCCCAAATGCGGAAATTACCCATGCTTCCGGTTGTGCATTATTAGAGTAACACCCCTTAGGCCCGCAACAATCGTCTGCTGGTGCTTTTTTTCTTCTGTGCCGCCCCGTTGTTGTTCAAGATTGCATGCTTGAGCTAAACCAGTTTTAATCACCTAGCAGCCGTTCGTCATGTTTCTGGACATTGTTGTTCAGTATTATCTCATTGTTCCAATGAACATGCTTCCTGACACGCAAGCACAGGAACTATGTAGCCTAGTTTCAAAACTGGCCTAGCACCGCCAAAATTGATTTTAGTTTGAATTTAGAAACCTAGTTTTGTAACTGACTAGCTGTCAGTACAAAAAAGAAAAAAAGAAACGGCAAGTCTGCTTTTGGTTGAGCTGTTTTTATTATGTTGTTTTGGTGTCCAATGAAAATGTTTGAGTGATGATTAGCAGGATTTGATGTGCAAAAAACAAACAAAAACAAACAAACAAAAACTCAAGCTAATGTGCGCTACATGTGGCTTCTGTTTGTAATATGAGTATGCACTTCCAGTGCTAAATTAGAGAGCACTCATTTTTAGCCCTAGTGAATGTAGTCTAGCAACAACAACAACACCACACACACACACACACACTGAGAGTCATGTATGCTGTCAAATTCTCTGCAAAATATGTTCCTGTTTAATTTGTTTTCAAAGCACCTTAATAAATACAAAGGTGAAAATTAAACTACATTTTCTCATTTTATAATTCATTCAAAATCAGTCAAGAATTACCCAAAACATGAAGGATAAGTGCACAGATAGTACACTACAAATAATTCACAATTGTCAATAAGAACACAATGGAACAAATAGAATACCGAAATGCTTCACAAATTGAAAATGTTTATTAGGAGTTGGATTTAACATCCTGTCAACCACACAGGGTCACCTCAGGATGACTGAACTCTGTCATAAGCAAAGGCACATTTCAAAACTTTTCTCATAGGTAGAACTAGTCAAATCTACAATATCGGTCCAAACACAACCATAAAACATACCTGTATACAAAACTTGCAGAGTTAGTACCTTGTCAAAAGAAAAAGAAAAGAAAGAAAAAAGCACAGACTTGTAAGGCTAGGACATGCTGGTATCTTCAACCCTTCTAATTTATCAATACCATTTTTTAAAGTTAAAATAAATATACATGATCCATTCACGTAGAAGGTTCAAAATAACATTATTTATTAGGACAAAACACAACATGCAAGTTTGGGAGGTAGTCCCCTTTATCAATGATTGTCATACCAACTTTCTTCCAAGCACTGATAATGGGGATACCCCCCAAATTTCACTGTTTTTTGTTTGTTTTAATAAACAGTGTTCTTTTGAATCTTTTATGTGTTTGGATCTTGTTTTAAAATGCTAGCAGTCAGTCTTGTTTCAGAATTCTTTTCAATATACATAAATTATACATAACAGCAAATACCAATGCCATATTGCTGCACATACCACCAACCAGTTATCATCTCCTAGCTGCTCAGCAAGAAGAGACCATAGGAAGAACACTAAGGAATTTTCTGGGAAAAAGTCTGGAGAATGGACCTTCAGATACTTCCTTGATGATGCTTGAAAATTTGACAAACATGGTTCAGCCAATCAGTCTGGCACAACATTTTCTCCTACAAATAATCTAACATGATATGAGAGAGTTAAATGTTCAATGCAAAATAGATTTTTAAAAGTTTTCTTTAGAAAAAAAAAGCTGTAATATTGTGGAATAACCACTGCTACAAATGATACTTATATACCATCATTACCCTCTGTAAAAATAAATCACAGATTCTCTGAATCAATAATAAAACAACTATTGCCACTTCATGCAAAGGAAACTCATCAAAAGTTAGGAAATTGTTTTCTTTAAATCATTGTACTTTGGTAAATCAGTTGTGGCTCACCTCAAAATCGAAGTTAAACAGTTTATGGTGTCACAATTATCCATAGGCTACACCTCAGCTTGGGAATAACCAGTTTAACAATGCCTGAGATCTTTATTCACACAGAGGATGGGTAAGGCAGAACAGTGTTCAATGTTGAACTGTCCTTGTATAACAGCTAATCAACACAGCAGTAGAATGTAAAAACAAAACAACCAAAAAAGAATGCACACACACACACACACACACACACACACACACACACACACACACACACACACACACACACACACACACACACACAGCATAAGTAATCACTATGCTGAATACACAAAATGTAATTTTCAGTTTCAGCAAAAACAATGCAATACATGTTATGTATGTATTGTAGATATCTAGATTTATAAAGAGAATGCAGAATATGCAGAATTGGAATACATGTTCAGTAGGTCAGGAACACCACAGCTCACCCCAGCATCATGTGGACTACTTGAATAGCTGCACAACAGTCTTTCCAATGTTCTGACCAGTGTACATATACTGAAAAAGAAAAAACAAACACCATTTTTAGTTACTTCAAACCAATTTATTCACCAGAAAAAAAACCTCATAACCTAACTCCCACACATTTTTCAGGGAAGCTATTACATCACCACCATTCATATGACATAATTATGGTTTTACTTCTTTTTTCCATTGGAAACAGGAATCAGCCAATAATTAACACAGTACATACACCTGTTTCATGATTTAACAAAACAGTGTGCCATATTCAGCTTAAGGGCACTAGAGTTCTCAAAAGTTGTCTTGTCCAAGAAGGCCAACCTTTGGTCCATAATAAGATGAGATCAAATTTTAAAAAATTAACATCCATGATTTTGTTTTGAAATGCTCTCTTGATCTTATTTTCTATTTACAATCTGACTTTTGGCAATACTGGCTGTAAAAAGCATCATGTCCCTCCTGGCCTAACAGCTAGCTTCAGCCTCTTTGCTCTTGTTCCTACATCAGCATGAGCGCAGGTCTCTCCTGCCCAACACTAAAAAGGCAGCATGACAAACAGGCAACACAGGACACAACATTGTTTTGTACAGCCAGAGTCCTACTAATTATGCATAAAATTTGGTTTGTGAATTACAAAAATATTATAAACAGAGCATTAAAAAAACACAACACAAAACAACACTGACTGTCAGTTTTTGTTTTGAACTGTTTTACCTGATGGACAGCATATGTTTCAGAAGGCTACCTGGTGGTTCCTTTCAGTGTCACAGTTAAGGCCAACTGCTCAGTCAACTCCCATTAAAAACAGAAAGATACAACTTTCTTTTTTTTCTTTTTCTTCTGGTCTCCCCCATAAGCTTTGGAATATTATAGGGTCATCAAAACAGCCAAGCACGTGTAGCCAGTATATAAAGGCGGGTTATTTCAGTTATTTTATTTGTATATATATATACATGAGTAATCAAAAGCATGACATGTGTGTTTGATTCAATCCATCAGTGCAAGAAATCAAAAACATTTCAAGTCAACTAAATAATCATAAGCTTTCTGAGAAAAAAAAAATCAGCTAATCTCTGAAATTATGCTGAGGTCAAGAAAACTGGTATGCATATGTAATAGTCAACAGGATCTACCATCATGCAAAGTTTGAATGATCTCACTAAAAACAAAAAAAAAACAAAAAAATTGTAAAAAACACACTTTTCTTTTTGCTGATAATAAGCGCACTAAGCTGGCAAGCAGATGCACACGTGTTCTTCTCTTCAAAAGTTTGGGAGTTACAAATGCATATAAAACCCAAACAAACACCCACTAGAAGACTCCCCAAGGAATGTCAGCATAGACCATCTCTCTGCTGACCATGCTGGCCACTCATTGGCCCTACCTCTGAGGGTCCACTGTCACCTACCTCCACAGCATCATTGACTCTCTCCAGCCCTATAAATGGCCCTTGTGCCGACCTGTCGCCGGTATCCACTGTACTGGTCACCTTTCCCTCTTTGTACAGCCCCACCAACTTCTGCATGTAATTCTTGAAGTCACCAGTGTAGTGCATGAGAAAGAAGCCTCGCAAGCTGGCCGACAGGCGTAGCATCTGCCAGAAACAGCCACTTTAGAACCTGAGAAAATTCACAAGCTGGCCGACAGGCGTAGCATCTGCCAGAAACAGCCACTTTAGAACCTGAGAAAATTCACAAGCTGGCCGACAGGCATAGCATCTGCCAGAAACAGCCACTTTAGAACCTGAGAAAATTCACAAGCTGGCCGACAGGCGTAGCATCTGCCAGAAACAGCCACTTTAGAACCTGAGAAAATTCACAAGCTGGCCGACAGGCGTAGCATCTGCCAGAAACAGCCACTTTAGAACCTGAGAAAATTCACAAGCTGGCCGACAGGCGTAGCATCTGCCAGAAACAGCCACTTTAGAACCTGAGAAAATTCACAAGCTGGCCGACAGGCGTAGCATCTGCCAGAAACAGCCACTTTAGAACCTGAGAAAATTCACAAGCTGGCCGACAGGCGTAGCATCTGCCAGAAACAGCCACTTTAGAACCTGAGAAAATTCACAAGCTGGCCGACAGGCGTAGCATCTGCCAGAAACAGCCACTTTAGAACCTGAGAAAATTCACAAGCTGGCCGACAGGCGTAGCATCTGCCAGAAACAGCCACTTTAGAACCTGAGAAAATTCACAAGCTGGCCGACAGGCGTAGCATCTGCCAGAAACAGCCACTTTAGAACCTGAGAAAATTCACAAGCTGGCAAATATATAATGAAACAGATGTAATAAATGCACACACAATGTTTAAAAATAGACACAATGTTTCTTAAGTCGGACAAGAACTTACCAAGAAAATGCAACTTGCAGGCTTACCTTTCCAATTCCCCTTTGGCCTTAATATAAGACCAAGAAACCTGGTATAAATGAGTAGAAATCTATGGAACTATGCAAAGCTTGAAAGACACGCTTAAAACAGTGCCCAGGAAAAAACAAAACAAATCTCTCTTGAATAAGGACCAAACATATTTATATTATATATGTCTGATTTAGTTCAGATAATTATTAAACAGAGAAAGATAACTTTGAACCATTATTTTTAATGCTACTGTGACCTTAAAGTCAAGCTCAACAAGTATTATGATCATGCACAGACCAACTTTTAACACAGTTTTAGTGTTTAAAAAATAAAACCCACAACCATGAAAATGGCTGACATTTATAAATAGTATAATTATCACATTTGCTGTGTTGCGGGAAATAGAGGTAAGGATGGAGACAGATGAGAAATAAGGAGAAAAAGAAGTAAGGATGGAGAGAGAGAGAGAAGAAATGAGGAGAGAAAGAAGTAAGGACAGAGAGAGAGAGAGAAGAAATAAGGAGATAAAGAAGTAAGGACAGAGAGAGAGAGAGAAGAAATGAGGAGAGAAAGAAGTAAGGACGGAGAGAGAGAGAGAGAAGAAATGAGGAGAGAAAGAAGTAAGGATAGAGAGAGAAGAAATGAGGAGAGAAAGAAGTAAGGATGGAGAGAGAGAGAGAGAAGAAATGAGGAGAGAAAGAAGTAAGGACGGAGAGAGAGAGAAGAAATAAGGAGAGAAAGAAGTAAGGACAGAGAGAGAGAGAGAGAGAAGAAATGAGGAGAGAAAGAAAATACAGTACTCAAGTTCTTGCCATGGACAGGTGGACAGACCAAAACTGGTGATTTTTCATGTAAGTCAAGAAGTGATGTAGAGTGATAAGTACTTTCTGCAGAGTGCAACTCAGGCAAGAGGAGAAACAGTACCAACTTCTACTTGGGTTGTCCAGTCAAATCAGTAAATAAAAACAAATATATATATATATAAAAATACAACACATCTCTTATGGAAGCAGTCATAATTCAATCAGCATGTGGGAATCAGATGCAAGACAGGACAGTGATTACAAATACATACTGTAAGTGGAAGGGTGCTGCTAGCTTTGAAACCAGAGGAGTCTGAGGTGTAGCCAGAGATTGCTCCAATCACCAATAGGCACCCCTTCTTCGCAAGGCTGAAACAAAGTGGCTTATAGTCACTCTTCGCCTCAGACATACAGTACCATGGGTAGGTTGCACTTGGTGTTTTTCAGCTCAGTACAAGTGGTCAGTCACCATCATGAAGTATTTTAGCATGTTACCTCTGACTGTAGGACAAATGCTCACTAAACAAACGCTCCCCCAGACAAATGCTCACTGAACAAATGCTCCCCCAAGACAAATGCTCACTGAACAAATGCTCCCCCCAGACAAATGCTCACTGAACAAGTGTTGCACCCAAACAGAACATACACATGTTTCACAACATAACACACATGCAAAAAGAGTAAGAATAAGTATGGCTTGTGTAACAACCACACTCAGTCGTGTATACATGCATGCATGCACGCACGCATGCACGCACACACACACACGCGCGTGCGTACACACACACACACACCCCCCCCCCTAACAATAACTGACTTAGCAGTGGCACAGTGCTGACACCAGTATCACTAATATGTACACGCTGTTTGTTGGGGTGTGGGGGGATGGGGAAGGTAAATGTCCAGGTGCATCACTGGACAACAATGATGAGCAAAATGTCCAGCAGTTGTCCAGGGCAGGATTTCCCCAATGAGTATTTGTCTATGCCCTGTTACTTCAACCTGGACTTTAGAGGCACAGTTTAGCTTAATGTTAAACTGCGTTAAAAATCAATTATCTGTCTGTGTTCATTGTGATAATTACAGTGTCATATATGCATACTCAGACAAACTACCAGCCATGAGACTTTACAAGAAATGTCAGCATATACCACCTCACTCTAACAACACTGGCTAGTTGTGTAGCAAATAGCTGATGATGCAGACATGCGTACTGCCAATTTTCATAAAAGCTAGAGTGATAAACATAGACTGAGTCACAAACATAATGGTATTAGTGACTTTAGCATGTATCTAAGGCACGGATTTCTGTCTTCACAAAACCTTTTCATCAGCATTTGTCTACTAACCTCCTTGTCAGTGTTTGTCTACTAAACTCCTTGTCAGTGTTTCAGTGTTTGTCTACTAACCTCCTTGTCAGTGTTTGTCTACTAACCTCCTTGTCAGTGTTTGTCTACTAAACTCCTTGTCAGTGTTTGTCTACTAAACTCCTTGTCAGTGTTTCAGTGTTTGTCTACTAACCTCCTTGTCAGTGTTTGTCTACTAACCTCCTTGTCAGTGTTTGTCTACTAACCTCCTTGTCAGTGTTTGTCTACTAACCTCCTTGTCAGTGTTTGTCTACTAAACTCCTTGTCAGTGTTTGTCTACTAATCTCCTTGTCAGTGTTTCAGTGTTTGTCTACTAACCTCCTTGTCAGTGTTTGTCTACTAACCTCCTTGTCAGTGTTTGTCTACTAACCTCCTTGTCAGTGTTTGTCTACTATCCTCCTTGTCAGTGTTTGTCTACTAAACTCCTTGTCAGTGTTTGTCTACTAACCTCCTTGTCAGTGTTTCAGTGTTTGTCTACTAACCTCCTTGTCAGTGTTTGTCTACTAACCTCCTTGTCAGTGTTTGTCTACTAACCTCCTTGTCAGTGTTTGTCTACTAAACTCCTTGTCAGTGTTAGTCTACTCATGAACTTTACAGGGTCATTCCAGTTTTGCAGAGCTAGGCTTAATTTCAAGGTCACAGCAGCAGCAGATCATTGTCATGGACAGTTTTTGTCTTCTTTTGCTGTATTGCAGCCGCTTCCTAGACTGGAGGGACATGCCACAGTTGGGTGGGAAGGGGGGTGGTGGGATGGGGGAAGAAAAAACAACTATGAAATATTTAAGCACATCCTGAACTGTGTCTTGAGGATGACCTGCAGTCTAGACTGGAAACCGCCCAGTGAGGGTACAGCAGAAAACTCTTTGGGGACACTGAGCATTCACATAATACTGCAGCAAGGTATCTTACATTTCACTCACTGCAAACAAAAAAGGTAACAACTCACTTTATCAGGGTACATTGCTGTTACAGCCACAATAAATGGCCTGACTATCTAATGGCACTGTAAAACTGACTTACTTGTTCACGCAAGTTTCAAACACAGAACCTCCGACTGATTCATACACAACATCAACTCCATTCTGTGGAAAAACAAAAAGAAACACATGAACAAAGCCACACATATAGGATATGCTTATGGTACCGGTGAAGTGTTCACAGGGTATTCCAGGCTGTTATGTTCATTATTCATCAACAATACTATAATTACTTGTATAGCGTGCTGTCAGTCAGTTATTTACAGGAAATGTCCCTGTGTATACTACCACAGACACATGTCATTCAATATTTGTGGTATATACCCATAAATGCAGATGTCAGCATAGCACACTGAGCTCACATTGGTAGCTCACATTGGTAGACTGAGTAACATTGGTAGACTGAGTAAAAAAGAAAAAGAACTAATATCATTATCATTATTTGCAACAGCCATACATTTTTAAAATTTCATTTCATACATGGTATAGACATCGCATAACAAAATACACATAGTTCAGGAGTGTGTGAGAGTTGAAATGGCCGTCCTGGGCTGTTCGTCCTAACGAGCCTTCTGGTTTCCATGGATGTAAAGCTATACTGAACCGTGCTTCAGCATTGGTCACAGCTTGTCCCTAATATGTCAACTGACATCTGAGGACATTAAGCATCACTTCATCAACAAAATACACACAGGCAATCACAAGTAAACAAGAAGAAGAAGAAGCAAACAATACTGGTACTGTGAAAGAATGTATGCAAATAATAAAAATAAAATGAAATATTCAGTGGCAAAAAATGAAAATGAAATAACTATAAATGAACCTGCACCACCATTACTGCCATGTAGCAAACAAGACTTAAACATCCAGTTACTAGCTATGTACGTCCACAAAGAAGTAGAAATTGTACTGGATGAATCTGACTAAACATGAGGCATGTAATACATTTATACACACTGTCTCAGTGTCTGTCAGACAAGACAGATTGACTTACAGGGTATTCTGCTTTGAGCACAGCATTCAGGTCTTCCTTTTTGTAGTTGATTGGTCTGTTACATCCAATGCTCTGAGAGTCAAACAAAGGGAAACATGTTAGACTTTGTGATGACAGAGAGTGCATGCATGTTGAGCACACAGCAGCAGAGAATTAGTAGTGCATGCAACTATCTGGCCAACTCGGACTGTCATTGGCTAAAATGGCCTGTATTGTTAATGTGGCAGAATTGTCATGAACATAACTCATATTTTCTCTTTGAGAAACTTAAATATTGCTAGCTAAAAGCAAGTCCAGTGGAGGCTGAGCTAAAATAGGACACCAATTTCACAGCTTAATGACAGAATCAACAACAACAACAAAACAGCAATAAAGAGCGCAATGATCATTACATTTCAATGCTAAATGCTCTTGGTAAGCCATCGAAAGCATGAGTAATCAGATCATAGTTGCAGACACATGAACAGAGGTTACCCTCAACATAATGGCCATTGGCCAGCTGGATTTACATTAACTGTTACCAACATTTGCATTATTTTTCACAAACGTTAAAAATGAGCACAGCCTTTCTGAGCCTGTGGATGAGTAATCTCTGTCACAATCAAGACAAACATAACCAAAGCAAAAGCAGCAGGTATTTCTTACAGCTTAAATCGACAGATCATGTTAACACTCTTTGATGCTTCTATGACTTTCTATGACTACACAGTCACCACAACTAATATGTACAGACAGAGTCCAACTGATGCAAACTACCGTCATAATATATGTAAGTTTAAAACATATGCTTTAACAGTGTCTGATTTTTTTGATTTTTTTTTAATTAATTGTTTTCCAATGTTCTTAAACATATTGCTTCACTTTTCCTACAAGCAGTAAAAAGTAGTATGTATGATTTCATTCAAGCAATAATACAACATTGCATCCAGACTGGATTGCACTGCAATTTTGCAAGAAACACACCTCTTTTTGGTTCTAAGGTCATGGTCACTGAATTTTTAAGGTCTAATAAAACTCAGTACAGGCTATTAAAAAGCAGCACTATGATTAAGCAATCAATAATAATAATTACTAGTGAAGATGGAAAGATCAGAGAGCGAGAGAGACAGATTGGCTTCCTCTCTCATTCTTACCCTCAGAAACTGAACCTTGTCATCAGATGAGCAAGTACCAATAACTTCACAGCCAACGTTCTTGCACCACTGCACCTGTTTTGGCAAAGGACAAAAGAGCAAACAAAAACATACCGGTACTTATAATAAGTTGATTTGAGCTTGCAGCCTTTAACAGAGAAAAAGAAAATGTTGAAAATATTCACTCATCACTCTTCAGTATGTTCACCATTAACTAATGATAAATGGCAATTAAAAATTTGTGATCAGCACTTAGGCTACAATGTCCACACTTGGGTTATCCAAGAAAAAGGCAAATTATGCCAGAAATGACCTTCAGTTATTCCAGAAGTTCCTGCTTTGAACAGAGGTGGTCGAACCCTCACTGGATCCTTATCAGTGCATGTTGTATTGTATTTTGCTGAACTGAGAAAACTCAGATTTTTAAAGGCAAATCACACCAGCCTAAAGTATGTCTTTCAGCACTGTTCATGACTGTACTAAATTTTCTTGACCATAAATTTTCCATGACGCTAAACCAGGTTCAAAAGCTTTATTCTGCAAGGAGTTTAGGTTCAGTCGAAACCTAACAATTAGTCATTGCTAAGCTACTGAGAGTGAAAGGGTGTGAGAGAGAGAGAGAGAAGGGTGTGTGTGTGTGTGTGTGTGTGTGTGTGTGTGTGTGTGTGTGTGTGTGTGTGTGTGTGTGTGTGTGTGTGTGTGTGTGCGCATGTGTATGTGCACACATGTGAGCATGCATGCATGATGTGTCTACATATGTGTGTGTGTGTGTGTGTGTGTGTGTGTGTGTGTGTGTGTGTGTGTGTGTGTGTGTGTGTGTGTGTGTGTGTGTGTGTGTGTGTGTGTGTGTGTGTGCGCACATGCAAAATGCAGCAATGTAGAACTTACTGCAAACTGGCCTGTACCTCCTGCTGCAGCTGCAGAGCATATGAAAACAAAGACTTGGTTTAACAAGTCACAGAAATTACACATTTGTTACAGAGTCACTGCTGCTACAATCACTCTCACCTATGTATCAAATTATTTTAATCAGCCTGACTGACAGTTTTGTCTAGCATGCATGTGTGAACATCATGGTTTGTTTTCAAACAGTTTCCTGGATACATTAGTAAAAACAGAATGGAGTCATTCAGACATTGTCCATAAACAGTTGGTTATTAATGTGACCTTCAAGACTGACTGCATAATTATTTTCACACATCATGCATGCATTCTTTCCCTTCTGGGTGACTGTGTAGCATACTGCTCTATTGTATACCACTCTGTCTCATGTTAAAGTTTCAGTTAATCACAAAGTAAACACTGCCAAAATGAATGAGAGTACAGGTTTGTGTAAGGCAGCTTTCAGAAAACCTGAGCTTTGCAGATGTACACACATATTTTGTGATCTGGAGCAGTCGCTTGGAAGAAACCATCTTTGCAAAAACGTTGTACAGTATCTTGTTTTGTATTATTAAAAGGTGTTGAATGGGCATGTTTCAGGCAGGCCATGACAGAGAGGTCAGGCAGTACTTGGCTAGTGACAATACACCAACACATAAATTTTGATCACAAAAATTCAAGTGATGCAAAAAATGTTGGCCTGACAGAGCTAGAGGGAACCTGAACCCCCAAGACGACCTTGATGGTGAAGTCACACAAATACACAGACATGTTCATTACTGAATCACTGCAGCTACAATTATCACTGATCTTGCTGGGAAAATCAAATTCCACAAACACACATGCACACAAAAAATGATCCCTCGAGAAATTCTGCCACACCAGAACAGCAAAACCCCTGACAAAAAAACATCTGTAAACACTGATTTAAAAAACAAAATTTTAACCTTCTGCTTGATATTTTCCTATATGAAAATAGGAGCAGCAGCCAGCAAATTTCCTATATAGCAGCAGCCAGCAAACGGGACCAACCCTCCCCAAGTGTCAGCTGCTGTGTAAAGGGGAGCAAAGTTTGTTACACACTTTACCCCTCACACTTCAAAGAGTCTAATTTGGACTCACACACACACATGCATGCACGCACACACGCACACAAACACATGCACACACACACACACAAGCAAATGCCAACTGAATGCAGATAATGAAAGACCACCCCTCTTTAAAGCCACCTTTGCCTAGTTTTTAGGGTGGTATGAAAAAAGGGGTTCCACTGAAGACTGATTTAGGCAGGGGCAAAAAGACACTCTCTCAAGACTGATTTGGGCAGGGCAAAAAGACACTCTCTCAAGACTGATTTGGGCAGGGGCAAAAAGACACTCTCTCAAGACTGATTTGGGCAGGGACAAAAAGACACTCTCTCAAGACTGATTTGGGCAGGGGCAAAAAGACACTCTCTGAAGACTGATTTGTGCAGGGGGAAAAACTCTCAGAAGACTGATTTGGGCAGTGGAAAAAAACTCTCTGAACACTGACTGGGGTAGAAAAGAACAAACAAACAAACTCACCAGTAACCAAAACTTTATCTCCTTTCTTGACTTCAGCAATCTATAGGCATATGAACAAAAGGACGTAAAGACAAAGAATATAGCAAACATCAATTAATATGGTCACATATGTAAGCACAGTCACAGAAACACACACCATACATGCAAGCATGCTTAAAACATGCACATATGCATGCATGCACACGCATTCATGCATGCACACACGCATGCACACAAGCACACACACATACACAAACTAAAGGAAGAAATCAGAGAGATGACGAAAGAGAGAAAAAGAGACAGGAAGGAAAGAGAAAAGAGTATCACAGCCAACACTGTGTGCCTTACTTTGTCGAGACTGATGGCAGCTGTCAGGCCACTTAACATGAATGGCAGATAGTGAGGGTCCACATCCGGCAGTGGTACCACTTGTTTTGCTTTTACAATCTGCCACACACACAAAATGGGGTGAATCAGTTTCCACACCCTGCTTGGTTCATTTGTTTGAATGGAACTGAGCCCTTCAACATCATGTTACAATGATCCCTTCAACATAATGCTACAATGATCACTTCAACATCACATTACAATGATCCTTTCAATATTATGTTACAATGATTCCCTTCAACATCATATTACACTGATCCATTCAACATCATGTTACATACAACACAATGGAACTCACTTCCCTCTGAGATCAAACACATCCAGTCTACAGCCTCTTTTTCAAAAGACATCAACTGAAAGTCAAAACACACCTTTTACAGGCTGCTTACAACCTGTCAGTGATCCCTCTCTGTGCCTCCCCCTCTCAGCCTTCAAACACACACCCATGCAGGCATGCACAGCCTCTGTTTCGCTCTGCTTTCTCCCACATATCACTGACATCCTTTCCAGCATTTGTTACAACACTGTCTCTCCTACTTTGTCTTTTTTCAAAGCAGTTTGTGCACACATACAGATGTCTCATATTGAATTATTACTGTAAAACAATAAGCTTTCATATCTGTATTTTATTCCCAGGTGTCTTCTCAAGTTTGTAGAGTATCGAGTACGGGCAAATATATTTGCTGAAGCTATGAAAACCATGGGTGTATGGACATCCACAACGAACTTGTTAGTTTCAAAGGACATACAGTCAAGACTATGCCAATCAACCACCATCCAAGGAGACAGTTCCACCTATAATGTATGAGGATTCAATGTCCAACTTGACAAATGGAAATGGAAGCAGCCACACATTTTTCTGTTGGACTGCCTCAAGAAATGACAGCCTAATTACATATGCTATTAATTTCACATATTCAATGAGCTTGCTACAAGTGAATGGCAAAAAGGAACCCAGACTGGCATGACAACTTCAGATGTTAAAAGACTTCTGTGGATCTACTGTCCTGGACATGCTGGAGCCAAGAGAAATGGCCGAACACACACAACAGCATGCAAAGCAACCACCAGAAGTTGCTTGCATCTCAGATCTGAGGTGCTGAGGTTCAGACACTCCCTGATGGCAAAATGCCAAGAACATGGCACCAAAGTGTTTAGAGGAGAGACAGGTAGTGCAAATCAGACCAGCACTTGTACTGCTCCAAAGGCAACCATGGAAAGTTCTGAGAGCTGGAGTAAAATATGCATTTTGAACTGCACTGAACAGAATCAACAGCAAAAATCATCATCCACTGCAAATGTTTCAGGAGCTTTCATAATTTATACGCCGGCATTTCCTATCTTTCCTTGCTCTTGTTCTTCATTGTGCACTTTATGTGAACTACTTTGAAAAACTGCCTGCAGAAGAGCATTGTGAAGTGTAGAGGTCCTGGAAGAAAATGCTCCAGAGTAAATATGGCTTCTGGGTTATGTTCTCACTGACACTTGGGAAGCGCTTGCAGAAGCAATATGTTTATAAACTAGTACATGCACATCAAGTCACACATGCTGCGCTGTAACATGGGCAAATACAACTGGAATAAAGCACACCTTCTCAGTGTCCCATTACCCTCAAACACACAAAGACCTTGTATTCAGCATAAAGCAAACCCTCTCATTTTCCTACTACCTTCCAACACACAAAGACCCTGTATTCAGCATACAAACCATCTCATTGTCCCATTGCCTTTCAACACACAAGGACCCTGTATACAGCATACAAACCATCTCATTTTCCTACTACCTTCCAACACACAAAGACCCTGTATTCAGCATACAAACCATCTCATTGTCCCATTGCCTTCAAACACACAAGGACCCTGTATACAGCATAAAGCAAACCCTCTCATTTTCCCACTACACTCCAAAACACAGTATTCATCATACAGCAAACCCTCTCATTGTCCCACTACCCTCCAACACACAAAGACCCTGGATTCAGCATACAGCAAACCCTCTCATTGTCCCACTACCCTCCAACACACAAAGACCCTGGATTCAGCATACAGCAAACCCTCTCATTGTCCCACTACCCTCCAACACACAAAGACCCTGTATTCAGCATACAGCAAACCCTCTCATTGTCCCACTACCCTCCAACACACAAAGACCCTGGATTCAGCATACAGCAAACCCTCTCATTGTCCCACTACCCTCCAACACACAAAGACCCTGGATTCAGCATACAGCAAACCCTCTCATTGTCCCACTACCCTCCAACACACAAAGACCCTGTATTCAGCATACAGCAAACCCTCTCATTGTCCCACTACCCTCCAACACACAGAGACTCTGTATTCAGCATACAGCAAACCCTCTCATTGTCCCACTACCATCCAACACACAAAGACCCTGTATTCAGCATAAAGCAAACCCCTCTCATTGTCCCATTACCCTCCAACACACAGTATTCAGCATACAGCAAACTCTCTCATTGTCCCACTACCCTCCAACACACAAAGACCCTGTGTTCAGCATAAAGCAAACCCCTCTCATTGTCTCATTTCCTTCTAACACACAAATACCTTGTATTCAACAAAGGCCCCCATGTTGAGGTAAACAACAGGCTGCCCTACTTTGAGCCCTGCATTCTCTCCCACTGCTGCAATCAGCCCTAAACCCTGCACAAAAAAGCATCAATGTCTACAAAAGCTACTCATGTGTAGGGGAGTGGGGATGGGGAGTTGAGGGGAAGCAGGTTGGAAGCATGGATGAAGAGTCACAAGTCAGAGGTTGCTATAACATAACTTTTATTTGTACACCAACCAACCAGGAAACAGTGTCTGTTTTAGAAAAGACACAAGCAAACAAAACATTTAGAACATGAAAGCAAATGTAAAGTATAAACAACAGCCATTACTAATCTAATAAATACAGTAACCATGTAGTTTACCTGAAGGTTACTATAATACATGACAAAATGATTAATAATCAAGCACATAAATCATGTGCTTGACTTACACTTAAAACCTGTACCTCACAGAGTCACGGTGAGTACACAAGAGACGGCCAGTCAATTAACTGATGAACTCTCAGTATAATGAAGTATACAATAAAGTAACAGTGAAGAATGTGAATTACCAATACCAGGCTCATTCTTAACTAAACAGGAAGCGTGAGATAATTGTTACAGCAGTTCCACTTAAGCACACAACGAGATGGATAGTGACACGGGTGGCACCTGGGTCCATGCCGTGAGCGGGAGGAAGTCAGTCATAAACTGACCAGCTCCAGCCTCGTCAAGTTACTCAAAGCGTTACAGCATGTTACTGTTACAGACTAGCAGAGCATATCCGGCTGTGAACAACGTCAAGCGTCTTACAGGAAGCGGGTAACGCAGCAAGAATCTAAACTGTTGATCTAGCTGCTCGATTAGTGAACAGAGACAAAGACCTAATTGCCACCACTGACGCGCATCACCGGCCAGTTCGGGTACACGCACAAAGACCCGGAAAGGGTTTACAAGCTAAGTAGAGTGAAAGTCTGCACGCCCAAGACTCGGCCATACAAAAGCCAGATCAAGCAGAAATAACATGTCTCACAGTTTATACAATCACCCCTATGCACTAAACCATATTCAACTAGTAAAATGTACATTCTACAACTATGAAGTCAACATCTTCAAAGTGCCAGCCATAATATACCACCGATTTCATGTAGAAACATAGATCGGTAGGAAACTAAACAAATAAGTTATGCCGCACGGCCGCACTGACAAAGTACCCATACTTTAGAGGGATAACTTTGCATCGGCAAAGCATCACTCAAACTGAACATCCAACAATGGCAACATAACATACTAGCTACATATCAGCTAACCAAGGTTAGCTGCATACATTTTGGAAACACCGGTCATCCTGTGGCATAAAGGCTTAACATTCGAACGCGCAACCAAGGTACTCTGATGCCATAGCTGCTGCAACCAGGCGGCAATCTAGCGCCGAAATTACCCACGTATTCAAGAACCAAAATCAAGGCACGTTGTGAACATGATCACATTATAAACATACATTATTTACATCAATAGAAACAACAGAACAACAAGCCATAGAAAAATAACTATTACAGGCTCTCCCATGATGAAAACACATGAACACCGGCTGCAACAGTTAAACAAACAACCTGCCTCTGCAGGGACACTGGGGGAAAAGGGACGCTGCCGGCCCAGCACACAACTTTTAACACCTTAGATAATTGGGCCATAAAAACCCCACCCAATCAAAAAGGACCGGAAAGAAAAGGTTATAGGGTCATGGCCCAGAACATGTATACAATACACTCGGTTACACATGTATAACCTGTTTTGCGTGAACTAAACAAATACCAAACAGTAAGGTGAAGGTCTACATCTGTGACTCAGCACCAGTAGGTTAGTGATAGTATTTATAGTGAAAAAAGCAGGGTGGGGTGGCATTGGGGGTGTGTAATATGAGTATGTAGCATTTAATGTGCAGCTTAGAGCAGTGTCATACTGAACAGCAAGTTCTGTCATGCCAAGAACAAATCTGGTCTCCAAAATCAAACCTCTGTTATTAAATTGGTCTCTGTTCATCTGGCTCATTCTTGCTCTTGAGCGCTCTCTCTCTCTCTACACTTACACACACCTGCCTACACACCGGCTTACACACACACACACACACACACACACACACACACACACACACACACACACACACACACACACACACACACACACACACACACACACACACACACAGAGTCATGGAAGGTAGAACAAAAAGCTCACTGAATGTAACATGTTCATTCCAAAAGTAAAAGCTCAAAGAAAAGCTCATCAGCACAAAGAAACCCAGGTTTGATATATTTCAGACATTGCTTTCCAATACACTGTATTTCTGTAAGTTAGACACACACACAGAGAATATGTGTGTGTGTGTGTGTGTGTGTGTGTGTGTGTGTGTGTGTGTGTGTGTGTGTGTGTGTGTGTGTGTGTGTTTTAGTACCATACTACATGATCCATCGCTGCTGATACTGTCAGATGATCACTCTTTCTGGCGTGTGCATGCATACGTGCATGTGTTTGTTTGTAATTTTATATCTTTGAAACAAGGACAGTATGGTAATACCTAAAATGGTAATGTCAGTTGGGTTTTGTTTGTATACACTTTTCCCCTACATTTTGTCAAGTGAGCTTGTATTGCACTGCCCCCCACCCCTTCCTGCCCCCTCCCCCACACACCCCTTCCTGCCCCCTCCCCCACCCACCCCAACACACACATACATACATGTCAGCACAATGAACTCTCATTCAACTCCAACTATCTCTCACAGTTTCAGTCTCTGGCTGTAATTACTGACCTCCAAGCCTGCATCAAAAGGTGGGAGTACAGATGGATCATAGCGACCAGCTGAGAAATTCACATCTGACGCATTGATACCGATGTACCTGAACAAAAGAAGAATCTGAGTCAAAAACACATGCAGTACACTAATAAGGAACTAGATGTAAACCATGAATCCAGCTTGAACTACACCAGTTCATTCAGCTGAAGACTGGATCCCAACACATAAATGGTTAAAAAGAACACTAATTTACTAGGACAATACAAAACATGTGAAACATTTGGGTAAGCCCCTTTTTCAAAGGCACAATGCAACAGTTAAACGGTGATGAATGAAAATAATGATCTTGTTTTAGAACACTATCAGTCATCTGTGTTTTTTTGTGTTTTTGTTTGTTTGTTTGTTTTATGTGTCTGTATGTGCAGTGGAATTCTGTGTACATGACACAATACTCTGAGAATATGATGTGCAGGGGAATTCTGCGTAAACGGCACAGTGCTCTGAGAATAAGATGCGCAGTGAAATTCTGTGTAAATGGCACTGTACTCTGAGAATATTATGTGCAGTGGAATTCTGTGTAAATGCCACAGAGCTCTGAGAATAAGATGTGCAGTGGAATTCTGTGTAAATGGCACAGTACTCTGAGAATAAGACGTGCAGTGGAATTCTGTGTCAGTGGCACAGTGCTCTGAGAGTAAGAACTAAGATGTGCAGTAAAATTCTGGACTTTCTATACGGGAGGGATACAGAGTTAGGAGTGCCCAACAAAACAGAATACAGTAGTTTAATCTAGATGTAACCGAGTGTATTGTATACATGTTCCGGGCCATACCCTTTAACCTTTTCTTTCCGGTCCTTTTCCTTTTTGATTGGGTGGGGTTTTTATGGCCCAGTTATCTAAGGTGTTAAAAGTTGTGTGCTGGGCTGGCAGCGTCCCTTTTCCCCCAGTGTCCCTGCAGAGGCAGGTTGTTTGTTTAACTGTTGCGGCCGGTGTTCATGTGTTTTCATCATGGGAGAGCCTGTAAGTAGTTATTTTTCTATGGCTTGTTGTTCTGTTGTTTCTATTGATGTAAATAATGTATGTTTATAATGTTATCATGTTCACAACGTGCCTTGATTCTGGTTCTTGAATGTGGGTAATTTGGGCGCTAGATTGCCGCCTGGTTGCAGCAGCTATGGCGTCAGAGTACCTTGTATGTGTGTTCATATCTTAAGCTTTTATGCCACAAGATGACCAGTGCTTCCAAAATGTATGCAGCTAACCAGGTTAGCTGATATGTAGCTAGTATGTTATGTTGCAATTGTTGGATGTTCAGTTTGAGTGATGCTTTGCCAATGCAAAGTTATCCCTCTTAAAGTATGGGTACTTTGTCAGTGCGGCCGTGCGGCATAACTTATATGTTTAGTTTCCTACCGATCTATGTTGCTACATGAAATCGGTGGTATATTATGGCTAACACTTTGAAGATGTTGACTTCATGGTTGTGGAATGTTCAGTTTACTAGTTGAATATGGTTTGGTACATAGTGGTGATCGTATAAACTGTGAGACGTGTTATTTCTGTTTTGATCCGGCTTTTGTGTGGCCGAGTTTTGGGCGTGCAGACTTTCACTCTACTTAGCTTGTAAACCCTTTCCGGGTCTTTGTGCGTGTACCCGAACTTGCCGGCGATGCGCGTCAGTGGTGGTAATTAGGTCTTTGTCTCTGTTCACTAACCGAGCAGACAGGCGCAGCCAGATCAGAAGTTTAGATTCTTGATGCGCTACCCGCTTCCTGTAAGACGCTTGACGTTGTTCACAGCCGGATATGCTCTGCTAGTCTGTAACAGTAACATGCTGTAACGCTTTGAGTAACTTGACGAGGCTGGAGCTGGTCAGTTTATGACTGACTTCCTCCCGCTCACGGCATGGACCCTGGTGCCACCCGTGTCACTATCCATCTCGTTGTGTGCTTAAGTGGAGCTGCTGTAACGATTATCTCACGCTTCCTGTTTAGTTAAGAATGAGCCTGGTAATCCACATTCTTCACTGTTACTTTATTGTATACTTCATTATACTGAGAGTTCATCAGTTAATTGACTGGCCGTCTCTTGTATACTCACCGTGACTCTGTGAGGTACAGGTTTTAAGTGTAAGTCAAGCACACGATTTATGTGCTTGATTATTAATCATTTTGTCATGTATTATAGTAACCCACAGGTAAACTACGCGGTTACTGTATTTATTAGATTAGTAATTGCTGTTGTTTAGACTTTACACATTTGCTTTCATGTTCTAAATGTTTTGTTTGCTTGTGTCTTTTCTAAAACAGACACTGTTTCCTGGTTGGTTGGTGTACAAATAAAAGTTATGTTATAGCAACCTCTGACTTGTGACTCTTCATCCATGCTTCCAACCTGCTTCCCCTCAACTCCCCATCCCCACTCCCCTACATAGACAATATGAAAACCATATGTATTTTTTCCATGGCCTATACGCAAAACTGAGAGTTCTGGTGTTCTATCCATGACATCAAAGACACTTTGGTGACATCAAGCTAAAACATGGGAAATCAAGCAAAAACATGTGGAAAGAGCACATGAAAAAACTCATAAAATCAATGTTAAATCAACAGTACATTCAGTCACAAGTCTTTAATGCAGATCATATTCTTTTTACCTGCTCCAAGTACTCATGAAAACATCTTCAATTCAAATCTGAGAAGGCTAGTTCCTTTGATGGATCACACAGACCACACAGAGAAATGCACTGAGAGTAACTGACAGACAGACAGACACAGACAGACAGACAGAAAGATAGACAAAGACAGAGACACAGCAGAAAATAAAAACATTTCAGTAAACATAACGTGCAACTAATGTCAGGTCAGAGACTATAAACTTACTTGTTGCGGACAAGCACCTCCCCAGGGCCTGGGCTGGGAACTGGTGCTTCAGTCAGCTTTGTCACCTGTGAAAAGTTAGACCCAAGCCTGGTGACTACAATCTTGCGCATCATCTTAGGCACCTGTCCCGCCATGGTGTTCCAGGCACTTTGTATCAAAGATGTATGATAAGCTTGGCCTTTGGCTAAAAACTGCAACAACCAGAAAGACAAAGTCATATACATGTATGCACTCATGCTATAGTTACTCCCCAAAATATATGTGGCCTACATATTATGTTTTCTATTGTATTCACAAGACTTTCTTCTTCTGCAATCAGTGTTTTAAAACTAAGCTCGCACTAAATCCTTAGTCCTGTGGCTGTCTGCCGTTGATCAGTCTGAGCTTGTTGATTTATGTCTTTGTTTCAATGCAGTGTATGTACATGTGCATCTTAAGCAGAGATATTACAGTGAAGCGTCTCTGATATATGGGTTCTTCTTCAATGCTGGTCCTAATTGGTAGTCACTCACCTTGCAACAGTTTTGTTGCACATCAGTTCCTGTTTTTCACACCAAATGGAGAAAATTCCCTTTGTTATACACCCAAGAAGTAGTGAGAGCAATGCAGTGGAAGAAAAAAATGTTTTGTTTATTTTTTATTAGCAAAATTAGACTCCCATGTCACACAAAAATGGCGGCCAAAAACAGGAATGGTGATACCCTACTGCTTGTGTTGGAAGCTACTTCATACCAGACGAAAATATTCAGACATATCTAATTTGTTTGCAAAGTTGCAACATGCAAAAGCACCATAAATCTAATTTCAGGACTGCTGAGTATGTCTGTGTACAGCAATGATAGTTGAAAGTAAGCATAACGCACATTTCATGACACGTCACGTCATGAAAAACATGTTCACTGCCAACTTGCACAAGATCAACATTGTGAACCGGGGAAAACACTGCTGCTATAAATAACAAAGCACTAATGATGCTGAGATCTGAACACCAAAGTTGCTGTATTATTTCCTAAAATGCATTAAAAGTGCAATGAAAATTTTGTGTCACTGGCAAAACTTCCGTTATGGAAACAACAACAAAAATTCGAAACAAATCCAACAAAGGAAAACAATCTTCTAACCGCAATTTTCAAACGTACCATGGGCATCTACACACACATTGATGACGTCGTGTCACATGATAAACACGGAATTCATGATTGGGCTCTTTTACCACTGCGTTTCACACTCTGACACAGGTGTCACAATTTTGCAGGTAGGCTGTTCTACTCTCAGGTGGATGAACCCTCTTAAAAATTGCACTAATTACTCCAAATGATTGTTATTCAAAACCTTTCTATGAAATAATAAGGTTCTCGTTCTAAATATTACATAATGATACTTTTAGGTCACACCGAAACATGCGTTATGCTCTCCACTTGGACATGTTTGAAGCCACCCCAATTTGCAGTCAGGGTCCTAACTGCTTTTCTTTTAATTGTGCCTTAAAATAGGATGTATTTGGAACACAACAAGCCTAATTAGGATAAGCTGTAATCTATTTCAGTTTTGACCTCTGATTCCCTGTGTGTGTGTGTGTGTGTGTGTGTGTGTGTGTGTGTGTGTGTGTGTGTGTGTGTGTGTGTGTGTGTGTGTGTGTGTGTGTGTGTGTGTGTGTACTAACTAGGAAACAGTATGCATCTACCTAATTCTGATAGTATCACAAACACTAGGAGGAGGAAACAGTATGCATCTACCTAATTCTGATAGTATCACAAAACACTAGGAGGAGGAAACAGTATGCATCTACCTAATTCCGATAGTATCACAAAACACTAGGAGGAGGAAACAGTATGCATCTACTTAATTCTGATAGTATCACAAAACACCAGCTTTCAACAGTATTCATTTACATATTATATATAACACATCATATATGTACAGTCAGGGCTGCCTTACAGAATAACTGTGTTTGGAGTGTTTATGTACAGCTCTAGAAAAAGTAGAATGAGTGCTCAGTTTTAGGCATACATGCTTATTTCAGTAACAGACTTTCTGCATCAAAATCACTGTTTACCTGTACTGCACAGATCTAATAAATCTATAGATCTGGAGCATTTGCTGTTCTTTGTATTGTAGACCATGTTTTGACCATGCTTACTATACAAGTGACTGTAATGTACCACTATTATTAGTAATTTGGGGTCAGCTGTGTCTTTAACCAGGGTAACTTTACTTTTTGTTAAAACAATGTTGTCCACTTCCTAGACACTCCCAGGAAGATTGTTCCACAAAATGCAGGGGCAGCATTTCTGATATGATCTGGCTTCAGGTGATTTCTTTGTTTGCACTGTTGTAAAAGTCAGAGGCATTCAGTAATTTTTGTGTAACCATTTATTGTCTGGGTTCTCTTCTTTCAAAATAATAACAGACAAGGCAGGGTTCAGACTCCACAATATTTTAAAATTATTATTATTTAAAAAAGAAAAAGAAAAAAAAAGTCATAGACTGGTCAACAAATTTGGAATATATTGGAATACTATCCATGGACTAACAATATTATGGAATGATAATTGATTCATTATAGACTAATACTAGACGATACTAAACTAATAATAGACTGATACCAGATGATGGTAGATGATAAACCCTGAAAAACAAACCAAACAGCACCTATTACAATACATGCCAACATTTTCAATCAATACATAACAATCTGGGCAGGACTATCAACAGCTGTCAGAATATATTTTGCTATCTGATCTCTGATCCAACCACATATAAACACATTAAACATTCCCAAACTCCTTCACTTTAACCACTCAGTGACTCATTCAAACTATCAATTAATGAAATCAATGATATCCTTAACAGTGCATTGCAACACTGTTGATCGACAGCCAGCTGTTTTGTTGTTGTTGTTGTTGTTTTTTCATTGTCATAATACTATTCACAAAAGAATAACAACAATTCAACCACACTTTCAGCACCTATTACAATACATGCCAACATTTTCAATCAATACATAACAATCTGGGCAGGACTATCAACAGCTGTCAGAATATATTTTGCTATCTGATCTCTGATCCAACCACATATAAACACATTAAACATTCCCAAACTCCTTCACTTTAACCACTCAGTGACTCATTCAAACTATCAATTAATGAAATCAATGATATCCTTAACAGTGCATTGCAACACTGTTGACCGACAGCCAGCTGTTTTGTTGTTGTTGTTGTTGTTTTTTCATTGTCATAATACTATTCACAAAAGAATAACAACAATTCAACCACACTTTCAAACCAATAAATATTGTAAATGTACCCTGGCGTAAAACATTGACCTCACATAATTATGATCATGATGTCACATCAGTTGATGATACCACAGATTATATATATTGTACTATTTATTTATAATAAATACTTCTCTCTCTCTCTCTCTCTCTCTCTCTCTCTCTCTCTCTCTCTCTCTCTCTCTCTCTCTCTCTCTCTCTCTCAACACACACACACAATCAATCAGTCAGCGCCCAAAACAGCCAACCACATTTGATTGCAAAGAAAGCCACAAGCAACAAAGCTCACTGCCTTGTGCTACAACCCCTCCCCCCCCCCCCCCCCCCCCCCCCACACACACACACACACACGTACACACACAATCTGCCTATAAATTAGAATAGTAATATTATTACATAGTCAAGTTAAGCCCCAGTCATACTGGGTTTGCGACCAGGTTATGAGCTAGGTACAACAAAGAGATCGAGGAGGTAATCGTGGGGGAATTGCAGAAAGATCGTACGACTGGTCAAAGAGGTTATGGGTGATTGCTAGAGACAAATTAGTCACAGCAAGGTCGACAGTTATGTTCAAAACTCGGGCTCAGCAATTCCAAATCGCCAGAGGTCACAGACAGGTCATATATATATATGGTTGTACGACCAGTTATACTTATAGCAATCTACAATTGGTCGTGGCCAGATCAGACCAGTTGCATGACCTTACAACTGGTCACGCGACCAGTCTTCCCTTGATATAAAAAGGTGCTCAGTCAAGCTAACACAGTAACAGCTACTTGAAGAGACCTACTATTTGCACTGATCTTAGTCTGCATCCTTTCCACAGGAAGCAAAAAGGACTGAAACACAAACAGCCTCCCACCATTGCAGTGGCTGCTGCTTTTGCTGGATGGTCTTTCATAGTATATTTATGCAAAGGTGTCTTATGTCCATTAAATTTTAAACAAGATACTTCTAATGTCACCATGATCTCACACTTGACTGTGGACAAATATTAATTCCTTAAGCCTAATGGTCCTTGATGATTTTACTGCATATCTTTAGCATACTTGTGCTTTATGCCTCTAATATTACTGTTACTAGTGTTAGTATGGGGGGGGGGGGGGTGGAGACAGGGACAGCTACTGAGCTAGGGTACCATAAGTACCTAAATTAAGGGGCTCCTCTGCTCAGAATGTGTCAGTGCATGTTAGTGTGTGTGTGTGTGTGTGTGTGTGTGTGTGTGTGTGTGTGTGTGTGTGTGTGTGTGTGTGTGTGTGTGTGTCAGTGCACGTGTGTGTGTGTGTGTGTGTGTGTGTGTGTGTGTGTGTGTGTGTGTGTGTGTGTGTGTGTGTGTGATTTCGGTGTATCGCTTGTGTTCAAATTTAGACTGGTCTGAATACTGACCAATGGTTATTTAACGGAAACAGATTGAAGAATAAAACTGATAAAACTGTGCCACTCAGACTCACGTTTTAGCTGAAGCTGCACTGTTTTGTCCAGTAACCACTAAATATAGTGGGCGTGCGTTGGGTTTCACTTGCGTCGTACTGACTGCTCTGTCATGCTCTTATTTAGGTCAAATAATACCCAACAACATGCAGTACGGATGAACGCCATGGTAGTCAGTCTGGTGCAAGCACACGTGAAGGACTGGGTACAAGGGTACCGGGTGCAGTCATCATTCGTACCATTTTAGTATAAATATATATTATTGTGCCGCTCGTGTATATAATACGCACAATGGTTATATGTATAAATGTATATAAGTAAATACGACTTACCTGGTAAATGTAGATTAATTATTGGTGTGATTCATGTAGCACGATGTAACAGCGTCTTGCTCTTCCAGCTGCTATCAGCTATAAATCGACTCTTGTTACCTTTGAACTCGGGAGTCTTCGGCCGCCGATCAAGAGCCTGAGCGCTGGTTGGTGGTTCGCCACGACCCGGAAGTACTCTTCCGTAGCAGACGACTCGGCGACGCCACACTATAGTATATTCTCTTCTTCAACCCTGTCTTTAAAGTGCAAAAACAAAGCCTGGTGTGACGAAGTGAGAAACCTTCTTGTGTATGTGTGTAATACTGATAGCGACCTACAGTCCCTACAGATTCGGAAAGCTCGAAAAATGGACCATGTTCTAAAATGAATAAGTTCCAGATTTGCACAAGGCACACAAAAAGTCTGGGTTCATGTGTCCGTGGAAGATTAGCAGATAGATCCCTATTTCCACAAAATAAAATAACAATGGCCAGAGTTGTGCTGTATCTGACTTTTACAGAAATTATATAAAGTCACTTTCTTCTTTTAGTTTTTCTAATGTCCTTTCTAATTTGGTGTTAGCCTATTGTTTCGTACCGTTTGAGAAGGAAGCCGTTACGCCGTTTGGGGATCATCCAAAATCACAGCGCTCGGCAAAATGCTGGCGTTACACCTAGTTCTTTTGCTTTCAGCGACTTTTCTGCTCGGAAGCTGTATACCACAACTCTTAATCTTTCTATCAAATCAAGGACTTCTTGGTTCTCACGGTCTTCGCTGCCCGTTACTCAGGGGCAAAAGCCCGAGTGAATGGACAGGTGACTTGAATTGTGATTCGTACACTGCTTTGAGCATACCAGTAGTCTCGCTTAGTGCAGCTGAGTCGTGATTGCGCGTTGGCGGCCAACTGGTGTGTGGCCGCTACTAGGGCCTTGAAACGCTGAACTGAGGCGGAGTGGACGGTATTGTCCAGGACTACCATCCTGGACTACCATCGACTGGAATAACTTAGAACAGGAAATAGTAGTAGTAGTAGCAAGCCATTAGAAAGTTTTAAGTCACAAATCACTCGTTGCCCCCAAAACATCGGGTGCTCCCCCCTTGTCCGCTGTCGCTATACCCAGGATTTGGTCCTGTCAGCATGTCCTGTCAGCATATTGCACTTATAAATACTAGTTATGGTGCGCATTAAGATCAAGATTCCAGTCAGTCACGGTCTTGACAAAAAATGAGTTTCGCAGTTGGTCTGCGGCAGCATGGGATTATGTAGGCCCTATCGTTTCTTAGAATGTAGTCACCAATGGTGTTAGTTGTGATGGCAATATCCACTTTTAGCCCCATTGGTTTGCTTTCCTCAGATAGTTTGAGGATACACGTGTGCTTGTGTATAGCACTGCTGCTGGCATAGTACAGAATGAGTAGGTAAGTAAATTCATGTTTTGCATCCAGTCAACCAATGTGGTTATATCAGGGCAAAACATATTTTGTTTTCATATAGTTAATACGGAATGAACAGATCATATACATATAATTTATACATGTGAATATATATGCCAACATAGTGCATACTTCAGGTTCATTCTGTGTACACACACATGCACACACACACACACACACACACACACACTCTCATACCATTTTAGGACCTCAAACCAACAGGCTAAAAGTGGACATTGCTGTTGTGATTTAGTCAGGTTGTTGTCGGGCTCAAAGAGTCTAATGAGTACCAGGTTTTTGTGTTGTCAGAAATTTACTGGGAGGCAGTGCTGGTACCAGCCCCTCAACCATCCTATTAGGCAGTTCAGTGAAGCTGGTTTGCATGAGTGAATGCCACTGAGCTAGAAAGATGGAGGGAGCAAGGCCGCCCACGCGCACTGCGACCAGCGCTGCCCGCTGTGCGGCACCTCCGCGCCTCCATCTTTTCTGGCGATGGAGCCATTGGTTCCACCTGCGCTGCGTATTGCTTACTACACACCAGTGTCCGGTGTCGTGTAAACAAACACTTATCACAGTGTTCGCGTGTCACTGGTATGCGCACTGGTGCTTTGTATCAATCATTCTTTTCGACAATTTGGAACTATTCAAGAAACGGAAGGAGAGAGAGAGAGCTAAACTATCTCTTTTTCATCAGTCTCAGTCTCTCTCTCCCTCTCTCTCTCTCACACACACACACACACACACACACACACACACACACACACACACACACACACACACACACACACACACACGCGCGGATTAGAGAACATCATGAACAATTAAGTGGGCAACTGATTCAGTTTTGTGATCCCGCGGTTTCTTAATCTTCAGTACATACTTCCAAACACAAATACTCGTCACATTGTACTACACGGTCGCTGCTTTGACCGGCCGTAAACTCGTCAACTGATAACCATCATAAGTAAAAAACAACAACTGAGAACAGACTGGTCATTTCAGATAAGAACAACAGGAAACTGTCACACCATAAGCAGAAAAGCAGACTAAAGTTGAAAGAATCAACAATTGAAGAAGTATTATGCATCTCTCTCTCTCTCTCTCTCTCTCTCTCTCTCTCTCTCTCTCTCTCTCTCTCTCTCTCTCTCTCTCTCTCTCACACACACACACACACACACACACACACACACACACACACTTAATTGTTCAGTCCACCGAGGAAAAGAAGCTAATCAGTTACGAGAAAAAGAGAAGAAAAAAGACAGCAAATGTGTCTACGAGTGACAGTCACCTGACAGGCTAAAAAGCAATCGTCGCAACTATTCACAACTGACACAGGACCGAGAAGGAAACAACACATTCACATAGTAGATACTGCATGAATACTAATTATATATTGAAAGGCGTGTCTTCAGTTGAACTGAAATTATGTCAATCAGGAAACAAACTAAGTTCAGTCAAAATCAGTTAATCTCTCCCACCCCCACACCCCTCTCAGACACCTTGCGGCATTTGTTCACTGATGTTTGAAAAGAATGACTTTGGTCAGTTTGGTGTTTGCGGACGATCTTTCTTTGGTCAGTTTGGTGTTTGCAGACGATCTTTCCCGTAATTTGTGTTGCGGTGTTGCTTTGCCAGGTGGTGCATGCGTATTTTGATGTAAGCGTGCGCGATGACATGATCAGCGGGTAGACATGATTATTGTTGGGTCCCATGTTCTTCAGTCATGTGATCTTGAAGTGTCTCGAACAGCATGGGCAAGAGCACCAGGAATTCCTGATCTTTCTAGCACATAATGTCACACTGGCTCCGTGGTATCACAAGCTCACGGCAAAACTAAAAACTTGAATTATATATTGATCACATAATGAACTGTATTCAAAGTATCAATGTATCATTAATATCCAAGTGTATTTACTTTTACCATTGAAGATAAATCTTTGTACTTTAAACATATTCAGGAACATGCGCTCTTAAACATCACCGAGTAGTCAGTACCCCGGATAGGCCTCAGTACCGTCAGTTGATATTAATTGATATTAATTGCAATACTGTAGAAAGAAGGGGAAACTGAAAGGGAGGGGGGGAACTCGTTCATGAATTACTAGTTCATATTATACGTAAATGACTGCATTTGCACGTGTTGTCTGCCGAACTGACATTGAAAAGGAATCTCTGCCGGCACAGCAAGGCGCTGATCACCTGAGAAAAGTGCAGGGCAGATACACTAGCCTACATAAATGAGTGAAAAAAGACGGACTGCCAGACAGGGAGGATGAGAAAGGGCTGTGACCCAGATAAGGGGTCAGGGGGTCATTAATCACTGCAGGGATGGGCTGCCTCAGGCAGCTAAAGTACCGAATGTGGGGCATTTTGCACAGCAAGTGTGAGTTTCTTACTTTTGTAAAGTTTTATAATCAAAAGGAGAATGGCAGCTAGCGGTTCGGAGTGGCTCCATTGCCAGGCGCGCGCATCACTTCCGCTGGGGCCAGCATCCGCGAGGCTTGCTCCCTCCATCTTTCTAGCTCAGTGGTGAATGCCCTTTGTAATCTTTTGCGCAAGACGTTGTGAGAGGTCGCAGCGTCACTTCGAGGCTGATTTCTGAGTAGGCGTTGCTTCACACTGTGTATAACATTAACAATGGAAGCTGAACCTAGAACTGCGAAGCAGTACAAATGTCAGCCCTGTTGCAGTTGCAAAAATTATTGGGGAAAGGGGATGAAGGGTGGAAAAAAAGTGTCTGCATCACTTTTTGGCTGGCCAGAAGATTGCATTTTTGTGGGGGGAAAAATGCATTTTGGGGCATCCTATAGCACAAGCAACAAGTTATTGCTTGTTGCCAGACACATTCTGACTACAGGCCTCCAAAAATGTCTTTAAATAATTAAAGTTGGAAGTGTAAAATTCACAAATTCACGGTCACCAGCTTCCATTCTGAAGAAAGTACGCACCGGAAGTAAAAGCAGCCAATGGACTTAAGCGATGAAGGGCAAAAGTCAAGGGAGTTAACAACCCTGCCTGAACCACCCAGTAGAGGAGAATAGGGTCAAGGTGGAATGCCAAAGTGAAGAAGGAAATGGTACTTAAACATGGTGCTGTGTTACTCGTGAATGTTAGTTTGACAATGACAGTACATGTAAACATGTATGCGTATACCAAGTACTATGAATCAAAGACGGTCAACACAGATACAGCACAGTGCTACAACAGCTTTACTTGCAAATGCAGTTGAGCCCCAAACCATAAAACTCTTTATTTCATGCCTTCAGTAATGCATGCAAAGTCATGTGTGCCAAGCTGGTGTGAAAACTGCATGCCTATGGTTACCCATGTACATCATATTGTTGCTAACATATTAACTGACTCTCACAGTTTCAGCTAGGTGAACTCAAGGGCCTCTACACCCTGCAAGTTGCAAGGCAGTTTAGTGTATGGAGGAAAAATGGGGTGGCATGAGTTTGAGTGCAGAGCAAATAATAATGATGATTCTGAGCCTGGAGTGCGCCCAGATAACTGGGAAATGGCAAATGTATAATAATAATAATAACAAACATAAAAATCAAAATCTTATAAAGCGCTGTTCTCTAACTAGAGTTAAACTCACTGCACTGTACAAATGTCTCATGACAAAAACCACATTAACATACATTTCTAACAAACAAAGTCTTAAATATTGCAGTCTACCATTATCACCTATCAAACAGTAACCAACTTATGTGCTTATGTCATTATGATGTGTATAAGAAGGGCAGCAGAAACATCATGGCCCAACTACTCCCCAACAATTTCTTTCTTTGCTGCAAAACCACAGTCATTATGCCACCCTGTATGAAAGGTACCCATGCTGACATGTTTGTTTTGGTTCTTCTACTGTTCTAACTTCTAGCTCTAGCCAAATGAGGCTGGGAAAGCCACTTCCTTCAGACGTGAATTCATTAGCAACCTGTGCATCGCTGCATGTCAGGGGCTTGTTCTAGGCAAATGCTGTCACTGACCATCACAGCTCCTTCACATTTGTTGCACAGTGACAGTTGTCCTTACTTTCTCTGACACACCTATATATTTATGTATAAAAATTAAAATATATTTATACTAATTACTATGTCAGTATGTTGTATCAGTTGCTCTTATGTTTCAGATTTCGAACGGCAGTATGTTTTTACTCGACTGCTAAAAGACTTCATGTTGGTGGGCGGGTTTGTGCTACAACACAGTCTCATGGCCAGTGACTGCTGGAAGCAATTTTTGCTGCGTTGTAACATCTTTGTCAGTGAGCGTCTTCTCTATGTTATGGCATCCTGCTTTACCCTCAATGTAAGTGATGTTCATTTTCTTGATCATCCCTCTCCAGCCCCCAAGTGATTCAGTCTGTTGCTGAACTTAAAAGTTAAATGTGCACAGCCACAGGTTGGGGTGGGGGAGAGGGTGTGTGCGGAGGTCAGTACTTTACTAAGAGTAAGACTACAAGAGTTACTTGTAAGAGTGTTGTAAACCTATTACGTTTATTAACTTTTCAAAAATACCACTGGGCCCCAAAGGTGCTGATAGGTGTAACTGTAAACCTGTTAAGTTAAATGTGATTGTTTAAAGGTAAAATTACTATGCTTTATGCTAACCATTATATCACGTGTTTTTTAAGATTCAGAATAGATGAATATAGTATGTAAAGTTGATAATAATAAATAATAACAATAAATAATTCTTATAAAGCGCTATTCTTTAACCAGAGTTAAACTCACTGTGCTGTACAAACATCTTATCACAAAAACTACTTTAACATTCATTTCAGCAAACAAAACCTTAATTATTGTAGCTTAAATTACCGTTATCGCCTATCGAACAATACACACACACACACACACACACACACACACACACACACACACACACACACAATGACACGTGCACACCAGTCTCCGCTCGACCACTCATACAATAATTAACCAAATATTAACTTAATGATCTCAGACAACAACACCAATTTGAATCTGTCTTATCACCCACCCAACCTGTGCCTCCTTCTCTTGCCTACATCTCTCATACTCTCCCCCCCTCCCCCTTCCCTTTCCACTTTCCCTATCCATATGCATCCATCTACATTCAACTGCCACACACACACAGAGATTTCTTCAGATTCTACAGGAAGGCCTGTGCAAACAAGAAGGTTTTTAGCTGCGATTTGAATTGAGACAGTGATGGTACATTTCTTAGAGTGTCCGGCAGAGAATTACAGAGAGATGGTGCCATGAAACTGAAAGCACGTGGTCCAAATGATTTGAGATTTTGCTTTGGAATTTTGAGCAGCTTTTCATTAGAAGATCGGAGAGAGCGAGACGGTTCATAAGTGCAGAGAGATGAAGAAAGATAAGGAGGTAAAGACCCATCAAAATGGCGGTAAGCAAGAGTTGCAATCTTATACTGACAGTGGAATTTTACTGGTAACCAGTGAAGTTCCTTAAGAAGCGGTGTTACGTGATCATGTCTTCTTTTTTTCAACACGAGCCATGCCGCGTTATTCTGCACCCGCTGTAACCGAGCGATCTGGTCTGCTGGTAGACCTATGAAAACTGAGTAGCAATAATCAAGGCGGGATATGACCATTGCCGCAACAAGTCTTGCTGCAGCGCTTTGGGACAGGTACGGTCAGATTGATGCGATACGTCGGAGCTCTAGAAAGGATGCACAGCGGATGATCTGATGAAACTAATTTTATTAATGGTTGGAGGGGCTGCTTTGGTGAGCTTGTATGGTTTTGTGTAGGTAGAGTAAGAAGTTATTTTGACAGACACACACACACACAGAGTGTGTGGGGATAGGAGTAACTTATGAATTTTTAACTCTTTTGATGTATATTTTTCAGCTGTTTTGCTAGGACATGTCTTATGCACTATGTGAGGGGAAGGGTGTGTTTGTGTTGAATTCTTGAAACTGAATTTTTTATCTCTTAGTTTGTTTCTATAATGCAGTCTCTTACTCTAAGGTGAATTTGGTCTCTGTGTGTGTGTGTGTGTGTGTGTGTGTGTGTGTGTGTGTGTGTGTGTGTGTGTGTGTGTGTCTGTGTCTGTGTGTGTATTTGAGAGAGAGGGAGAGAGCAGAGTATTAAATCATTTATCAGATGTGTGTGGCATGACCTGTTGTGTTGATGCAGATGATGATTGGCCAGTGGGTGAGCACACCTGATGTGATGCTGTGGGAGATTGAAACCGAAGATCGTGTACTCAACTGGCTCTTCTTTTTCCTGCTGCACGTTGCTGCCTGGCTCATCCTCTTCCTGCAAGTGGCTGTCATGGACCCGCTTGAGCTCATCGGTTTCAAACAGGTATGCACAAAAATATATCAGTTCATTTGAAAATGTGTTCTTTTTCTTTTGTCATTTAAACAAACATTTTTGTGTGCAAGTGCTTCAAGACTGCGATCTGGTGAGGATTGAATTCAGTGGACAACAGTTGTTAGAAATCAGTTATGAATGTACAGTCATTTGATTTAGCACCTTACTGATTCCTTGGAGTTAAACCCCATAATCAAAATGTATGTAATGCACACACACGCACGCACGCACACACACACACACACACACACACACACACACACACACACACACACACACACATAAGCCAGGTGTGTGGTATATATTCCCTGAGCTCAGAGAGACACCATGTGCAGAGAGAGATTCCCTTGGCTCAGAGAAAAAGGCAGATTGTCGGAACCTTGTCTGTAGTCAAATGGAAGCCAAAGAGGCAACTTTCTGTGGGTATAAAAAACTATAATATATGCTTTTCCTTTTTTTTCCTGCCATGTACATCAGTTAACACACAGTTGCGAATGGACCATGATCGGAGGCTACTGACATTCTCATTATTGGCATCTTATTGTCTCTAGCCGGAACATTGTTGTTTTTGGCATCTTTTTGTCTCTAGCCAGAACATTGTCATTTTTGGCCTCTTTTTGTCTATAGCCAGAACAACGTCATTATTGGCATCTTTTTGTCTATAGCCAGAACGTTGTCATTGTTAGCATATTTTTGTCTATAGCCAGAACATTGTCATTTTGGGCATCTTTTTGTCTGTAGCCAGAACATTGGCATCTTTTTGTCTATAGCCAGAACATTGTCATTTTTGGCATCTTTTTGTCTATAGCCAGAACATTGTCATTTTTGGCATCTTTTTGTCTATAGCCAGAACATTGTCATTTTTGGCATCTTTTTGTCAATAGCCAGAACATTGTCATTTTTGGCATCTTATTGTTGATAGCCACAACATTGTCATTGTTAGCATCTTTTTGTCAATAGCCAGAACATTGTCATTACTGGCATATTTTTGTCAATAGCCAGAACATTGTCATTTTTGGCATCTTTTTGTTAATAGCCAGAACATTGTCATTATTAGCATCTTTTTGTCAATAGCCAGAACATTGTCATTTTTGGCATCTTTTTGTCGATAGACACAACAGTGGGGCTTAAGCAAAAGGTGGTGGGTAATGCTGCCCTTGTGGGTTGCGCGTGCCACAGTGAGTACATGTATGGGAGAACAGTAGCACATGCTACTGTCTCACCCGACAGTGGGTGAACCTCTGGGTTTTAGCTGAGGAAGGTTAACAGTAATATGAGATGGCACAGTTACATGAGGGTTTTGCCAGCCACATGCCCCACAGCCTCAAAGACGCTGAGGTTCATCCGCAGGTTGTAGACTAAGGTTGTGTTGAACCATTTGTGTCTTGCTTTACTTAATGACGTCAGGTGTCCTGCACAAACATGAACTGTGGTGATGGTTTTGTATTTCTCCAGGTGTACAACTACCACAAGGGGATAGGATCCCCCCTCAGCCACATGTCAAAGCCTCTGCGGACATTCTACCGGCACCTCCGGCACGCGGGACCGACCAGCCTGTGCCTGGTCCTGTGGGTTCATCCGGTAATGACGCTGGACCGATTGCTGCTGGCGCTGGCGTTCTCTTTCTACCTGGCCCTGGCCCACCAGGTCTCGCTGGCTGACTACAAGTTTGCACACTCCCACTTTGTCCTGCAGGAAACCACCACCACACAGTACATGTCCTACAGAGAGTAGATGCCGACACGTTTCCGCAAACTAAGGTGCAGCCTAGGTAGAAGTGATAACCCTTCAGTTCAGAAGAGAGTGCTGTGCACATTATGCTGAGGAAGTCTGACTGACCTTACGTTAAACTGAGCAACTTTAGTCATCTCATTAATATTCTTCAGTTTGTGAACAACACCAAAGACCAGTTCAACTCCAAAGACCCAAGTTCACAGCTAATCTGGAGAGAAAGAAGAAAAGCGTAGGTTTTGAGTATGTGTGGTGTTGTCTGATGATATTGTCGTGGTGGAGTTGCTTTTGTGGCCAGCCACAAACTTTTATCCACTATTTGGTTGTTGTGAGAAACTGCCACACTTCAGAAACGGACCTGCTTAACTTGGACAGGATAGGGGCAGCGTATCATTCAGGTATCCGGCTTGCATTCCCCATAACATTGTAGGCATTTCCAATTGCAGAGGCATCAGTGAAAGTTGCAAAAGCAAATGTTAAAACTAGCATTGTTTACCATACCTCAGCTCAAAGCTGAAAACCACATCGCTGTTTTTGTTTTTAGTAATTCAGCACATTGTCATTTGATTAACTGCAGCTCTTCCACATGTACTGTTTGAGCTGCAGATCAGGCAAGGAGAGGATCGGTTTACTGTTGTGGACATACCACTCGGTCCTTGTGACATATGTACTGGTACTTCCACAGTCACAATCCACAGCCTGCCTTCCTAATGTAGCCAAACCATGACAAGACTCATAGTGTGGGAAACAAGAGCAACTACTGAAAGACATAAATGCCCAGAGATGGTAAATGAACAACAATGGAATCATTTCACGCTGTCTAAAGTGATATACCTGTATAAAAACCCAAACAAACTGAACTGGCCAAACCTCCAATGAAGAACCACACTTGGCCGGGAATGAAAGTAAAAACACAGGACTGAAACACCTTGAGTCCTGAACAACAGAATGCCAGCAACAGTTAAGCATGCCACTCAGTCATGGAATTGTGATTCAGCATAATAAGTTTGGGCCTGATTTATTCTGCACCTGACAAGGTGTGAGATACACCTGTTCTGTCTTTTCTCTTTGGGACTGCTGCACAATATTGATCTCTTTAGCTTGTGGGTGTCTTTCAATCACTTACAATTTTTTTATTTTTTTTATTTTATGTCTCATCTCTTCAAGCAGTAGCATCTCTCTATCATGCTTCCAGATACCAGCGTCATATTATCATGTGCCTGTCATGTGTGTGTTGAAGTAGAGGATGATCTAGTGTGTGATACTGTGCTTTTTTTATGTCTATTACAATGTATCTCTACCTGTCTGTGTGTGTGCACTTGGTGGACACCTTGCACAAGAGCACTTTTGTTGCAAGTGTGTTTGGTGAGAGTGGTAGTTTGTTTTGGTTTGCAACTGCTGTATTCGGCACTTATTTGTAGATTATCTGTGATGTTTATGAGTATGTACACACTTATGGCTTTACATTTTGAAGTTGGATGCTAGATAGATAACTGGGTTTTAATACCCAGTCAACTATGGCAGTTATAATGTTACTCTTGTCACTAATTACCTGTGTTTATGTTTCACTTTGGACTTCATTTGTGGAGTTTGTTTATGGATAAGCCCTAACCTGACCCTGATCTGACAAAGTTGCCTCACTATTAAATAGACTATTTGGTGCTTTACTTAAATGCATTCTAGTGATGATGAGCTTCTTGTTTCATTCTTCTTATTGTATGTGGTGCCATTCTCTGCTTCTGAGCACTCACTACACTCTAACAGTAACAATATACTTTATTCATCCTAGCAGGATATATACACACTCTTACTCTTAGACATAAGCCCCTTTTCTCTCAATCTGCATACACTAATACTAATAGCAAACCCAAAATTACCTGGAATAATGCTTTCTCTGTCAAACCAAAACATAAAAACTCTCAAATTAAATAAAAATCATTAGTTTCACACATCCCCAACCCTCCCTTGGAAAGTTATCATCCTCAACAGACATCTTGACGCAAGCACACACTCACTTAATGACTGGTATAATTTTCATTAAAAACTGACAGTTTTTAATTTTCTAGTTGTATGTAGTTGTGAATGAGTGACTGTCACTTTACACAGTGCATTTTGAATATCCCCTGAAGTGGTGTACTTGCAGTGCCATTTGGTTGCTAGCTCAGGGCACATTCTGTGTACACAATACAACATGCACCAGTTTGCAATGTTCTTCAAAGCCACATGCACAGGGTGCATGTGTATCTAGCTGTAACCTGCCACCTGCAGCACTTTTATCCGAACGAGCAGGATCTTTTGCTTGCTATTGACTGGTAACACAGGGGTGGAGCAGATACCAAAGTAAGAGTCAGTACGAAAAGTTGGCTTACTACCTCCACTCCTGCCAGGAATCAGAATGTGAGCTTGTAATGATTACTGTTAGGCCGTCCAGACTGACAGCTGTCCAAGTGTGACAAAACCTTTATGTTGTGATTTTTTTGGACACTACCTGTAATCTTATAAAAGTGATACATCTTAAACTATGAAGCTGACTTCACACATGCCTCCCTTGCAAGGAGGCTGGGTATGTCTGATGTCTCCCACTTGTGTGGAATCTCAGGGTTGTTACTTGATTCTCCATATCTATCTCCTCTCATGTTCTTCTGCCTAATCCTGTTTTTGTTTTGTTTTCAATCTTGTCCTTTTTATGCAAATGGTCCATTCTGCTGCCTTTTATTTATTTATTTGTTTTACTAAACATTGTCCAATATTTTTCATTAAGACAGGCTTCTGCTGACTTTTTTTTTTATACTAACAGTTCTCCAATTTTCTTTTATTAAGAGACAGGCTTTTTTGTATGGCTCTTGTTGAGCAGTTAGGAGATGATAGCTCCTTTTGTCTGGAATTCTCTGCCTTGTGAAGATAGACACATTCAGTCAACCACTGCATTTAAAACTGCCCTGAAGCCCCATCTGTTTAAAACCTGCTGGCAAATTGTCTATTTATTATTATTGATCGCTTTTATATAGCGCTATTCTCCGCTCTCGAGCAGGCTCACTGCACTTGCATGTGATTCTACATGAGTGAATAGCTTTTTATAGCGCGTTTTGAATATCCACCAAAGTGGTGTACGTACAGCGCTGACATGGCTGGTGCCACAAGAATCTACTGCCATCTTGGCACGTTCTGTGTACACCATACAACCATGCACAGTGTCACTTCATGTAAAGCCACATACGTAAGGTGTATGCGTGTTTAACTGTAACCTGCCACCTGCGCTTTTGGCAGAATGACTGGGGTCTTTTACGTGCTACTGCGGTAGCACGGGGGTGGAACGGATACCGAAATAAGAGCCAGCACAGAAAGTTGACCCTGGAGAAGAAAATTCTCCCGCCGCCGTCTATCCCCCTCCCATACGTGCATCTATGTGTGGGTAATGTTGATTGATTGATTGATGATCGCTTATATAGCGCTATTCTCCGCTCTCTTTAGTAGACTCACTGCGCTCGCATGTGGTGCTACATGAGTGACTAGCTTTTTATAGCGCGTTTTTGAATATCCACCGAAGTGGTGTACTTACAGCGCTGGCATGGCTGGTGCCACATGAAACTGCAGCCGTTTCAGCGCAAGTTCTGTGTACACCATACAACCATGCACCATGTCACTTCATGCACAGCCACATACGTAAGGTGTATGCGTGTTTAGCTGTAACCTCCCACCTGCACTTGGCAGAATTTTGGTTTTTCCTGTACAGCTTCTTGTGATTTGAACTGCTTGTAGTCATTGTTATGTCATTTTCCACTTGAGGTGTGTCTCAATGTGGATGTAGTCATTGTTATGTCATTTCCACCTGAGGAACATGGATGTCATGGTTATTTTCTACTCGAGGTGCGTCTAAACGTGGATGTTGTCCTTGTTATGTTATTTTCCACTTGAAGTGTGTCTCAGTGTGGCTGTAGTTTATATTTGAATTCTGTACAGCCTGTCAAGCTCAGTTTTATGTTAAGATATTGGTGCTTAATAAAAAAAAATCATTATTTTTGTTATTGTTAGTTGGTGGGTGGTGTGTGAAGCCTGCTGCCATGTGGCACTGGTATTTGCCTTACGCATTTTTTTCTCTTTCTTTTTTTTTACTCGTTTCTGTCCATTCCTTTTTCATACTTTTTTTTTTTTTAATGTGGTATTGATAAATCAGGCAGAATGGTACCAGTTTGTTCTGGTGTTATTATGTTTTCGTTTTTAACAAAAGCAGTATTGAAGGGACTAACTGTTCAAAAATGTGTGACATTTGTGTATGTGATGTATTTGTGAGTGGATTATTTAGTAGGTTTGATTTAGTAGCTTGGGATCTGTGGATGGGAGGAATAGGGGCTGGATGTGTTTTTAGCAAAAATGTTTGAAGGGATTTAAAAACATTTTAATTGCCCTCAATCTTTCATTGATTTTCAGCTGCTGATGGTCTTTGTAGGTACAGTAGTTTCGTCTTCACGTGAGGGACACTCAAGTGTCAGATTCCTAAAAAAAAAAGTGTTTTTCTGATCAGTGTCAGGCTGGCACTTCGGATGACATGCTGGCTGTCAAAACTGAAGTCAGTCAGATAACACTATAGGATAAGTTAGATTACACCATAGGATAAGTTAGATAACACTCTAGGATAAGTTAGATAACACTCTAGGATAAGTTAGATAACACTAACAGAAGTTTAAAGCAGGCTGGTTGTGTTTTCCACAAGTTGGTTCCATCAACAACACTGAACTATATGAATTATGAATATGATCATGTTCACATGTCAAATTGTGGTGCTTGTATATTAAATGTTATACAGTGTTTGACAGCTGGGGTTTTCCCATGCCTGCCATTCATATTGCAATGTCAGATAGGTGCTAACAACCTACACCAGAGTGTGCATAATCACCCAGATGTGTTCTATACCAATTAATGCAAATACAAAAGTTTGCTTTCTATTTTCTCTGCAAAACATGACCAGCTATTTTCAAAAAGGTACCTTCTACATCTGTGAACCTCGCCTTGCTTTACTTGCTGCTTTGCATACAGTACTGTGCATGTAGGTTTATTTTGGTCTCGGGTGTACAAAAAGATCCAGTTCATAAATCTTTCACATGAATTAGTATCTTATTAATAAAGAGGAGTCTCTTTGTCTGTTTCTTTGTATCGATGCCATGATTTGGTGCTTGGCCCGCTGGACTTGCTGTGATGAAACTTGGTGCACAGATTCCCTAGAACACTGTTGCTATAGTATGGGTAACAGCTCTTTTGCTACTTAACACAGTAACACTAAGCATTATTAAAGAGATCGAGTCTGTCTGAGAAGTAAAGGAGTGTGATATAAACTTAACTGCATTTCTGTTTCTCATTTAGCTCAGTGGTGTAGTGGTTAGCACTCTGGGATCTCTCAGCAGTGATCTGAGTTCAGATCTCAGTGGAACTTATTATGAATTGTTGTTTAATTAGCAACACCATCAAACAGGAAACTGTATTATCTTAGTTGTTGCTCTGTGGCAACAGCAGCATTGTTGAAAACAGCTTCAGCAGTTCAATGCTCTATTCATAAGTCTGTTGCAGGGGTCAATGCGATACAGTCAGCCAAGTCAAGAGAGAGTTACCCATGCTCCAAGATTGAATCTCAGAATCTGATGCAGGATCAAGTGGACATCCCACAACCACTTCTGAAGCAAAATAAATGTAAACCACCAAGAACAAGAACAGGTTAGCTGTTTCACTTTTAACCAAAAAGGGGGGGCCCACAATGTATAAAATGGAGTTTTATTTTTTGAAGGAGATAATTCACACATACGGGGGGGGGGGGGGGGGGGGGGGGGGGGCAAACAAGGAGAGAAACAAAATAATGGCAGTCAGTGGCAGTTTATTCCCTTGGTCATCAAGCAATGCATAATTAATGTGCAGCTGTAATTGAATGCAGTGTCATGGTAAACAAAGGTGAAAAATCAGTCAGATAAAAAAAAGAAATCAACAGTAACAGGTGGAGTCTGCATACGCATAAACTGAATAGTTTATAACATGCTGTAATCACAGACAAAAAACACAATACACCGGAATCCCCTACAAAGGACCACCTTCTTGAGAGACCACCAGCTTTTTGAGACCTTTTCAAGATACTTTCCCTTCCTATTTGTATGTAAATGAACCCCTGATGAATGATGACTTTCTTCTAAGGCTGCCTTAAAGTGGTCTTAATAATGCCCTAAAGTGGCCTTAATACAACTAAGACTGCCCTAAGTGGGCTTAATAACACCTTAAAGTGGTCTTAATTAAGCCATAAATTGGTCTTAATATTACCCTCAAAAACTGCAGTAAAGTGGTCTTAATAACTCAAAATAAATGGTCTTAATACCACCCCAAAGTGGTCTTAATACCACCCTGAAGTGCTCTGAAAAGAGGAGAACCACTCCACAGCTCTTGTGTTTAAGATATTGTATTGGCACACACACGATAATATCACTCAATAGGAGTACAGGACATGGTTGATGATCAAACCAAATTCTGCTGGGCATTACATGTACATTGCACAACTGAAATATATTATTTTTCCCATAATACATTTATAAGCAATGGTATATATTCAAATGGTGTATTTTCCCTGTTCATATTTTGCGAAAAATATTAAAGATATGAAGACAGAACATATCACTTATCAGAATGAAACCTTAAAAAGAAAAGAAAAAAACAATTACCAGCAGCAACAACAAAAAATAACTATGATGATCACTAGATTATATTCCCCACTTTAGAAAAATTATTCAGAAAGGGTCTGGAAATGTTCTCTGTATGTCATGATTTAATGAGAAAACTGTTGATGTATTGGTACACTGACTCTCTTGAAAAAGTCTGGGCAAGATACACTCTTCAGATGCCTTGAAACTTATATTACTGACACTGTTTAAAAAATAATTAAAAAGCCTTGGAGAGATGTCTCTACATTAGACCAACACTGGCAGAAATGATGTAAGTACACAACTGTTCAAGGTGCAACATTATTTGATATGTACTTTTAACTAATACTAATTACAATATAAACGTATCCATGATTAGATTCCCACTTCCGTCCATGCACACGTATTTATAATGGATGCACATGCATACAACTGGCTGTGTTAGGTGAATCATACACACCACACCAACATTTAACATGGATGTTGTGTTGAATCATAGTGCATCAGCACACCACACCAACATTTAACACAGATGTTGTGTTGAATCATAGTGCATCAGCACACCACACCAACATTTAACACGGATGTTGTGTTGAATCATAAAGCATCAGCACACCACACCAACATTTAACACGGATGTTGTGTTGAATCCATTGTGCATCAACACAACACCAACATTTAACACTGATGTTACGTTGAATCATAAATGTAAAACAAATACTGACATTCTTTTGATGAAAACAAAAGACGTAACAACGTATTCACCAGAATGGGCTGAGTAAACTCACTTGGTCCACATGACTTTATTCCATTTCGTAAGGTGCGAACAAAAAATGATCAAAATCTTAACCAAAGTCAAGTCAGGACAGCTTCTGGGTATTCCACATCCAGTCAGCCATGTTGCTTATGTTAGTGTGAAACTGAAAACATCAAATGTGACTCCAAAAAGCAGACCCCAAAATGCACACATCGCAAACACTCTCTCTCAAAACCCAATTGCAATACAGCAAAACTATGATTTCATCCTCAACTTTCCCAGAAATATTAGAGTAAAAAAAAAAAAAAGTCAACGTTTGACTCGCTGCTTAAGGCATGCACCACCACATTATGTTTGTAAGATGACCATGCAAACAAAATGAGGCTTAAATGACTGGAAAGTAATAATTAGGTATAGACCTTCAGCAGTACACTGAGCAATTAAGCTATATTCTGACCTACCTGAGGTTTAGAGACAGATCCTCTGATGGGTTCTCAGCAGAAGGGGCCTGGAATTCTGCATCTGCATTACCCTAACCCTACTGTGGGATAAAGACAGATTCCCAATGCTTGTTGGAAACAATTCTGCAGACGCTATATGAACACCACAACTGAATACCTCTGATTTTATCTCCTTGTTCTATCACAGTTTACTACGGAATAACTCTTTGATTTGATTTCTCACAGTTCACCGACTAAAGAAAGTGTAGCTGCTCCACACTGACTCACTTTCTGACTCACACGTTTCCGATGATGAGACACATCACAAAACACACACAACACAGTCCATGCTATTTGTTGCACTTCCATTAAACAACAACAAAAAAGGTTAAAAAACAACAAACATCTATAAATGAGTGGCACTGAATAATAAACAGTCTTGCCTAACTCAAAAACATCTGTTACAGTGAGAAAATACGGTTTTTGTGCAGGGTGTCAGTGTGAAAAGCCAAGGTCAGCATGCACAAGGTTGTGAAGCAAAATAAATGTAAACCCTCAAGAACAAAAACAGGCTAAACTGGTCCATGTGAACAGAAATATATACACGTCTCCAGAGTCAAGACAGAAAAACAAGGCTCTCCGTGGTTGTCTAGTCTATGTAAACAGAACACATGACTGGAATAAAAATAATAAAAGAAATGCACCAATTCAGAGCTCATTTGTAGTCCTGTCATTCTCAATCACATAGTGAAGAGCGTGGAATTTGTTGTGCCATGGGATCAGCAGTCATTTCACACAACACTACACTACTGTCAGTCACAGTCACACATCTCCGCTGGACCAGTCTTCTACCTGTGCTCCCTCTCTCTTTTGATGCATGACTTGTGACCAGAGTAGCTTATTGGCACATGAGACTGCCATGGCACATCCAGAACCAGTTTCCCTTGGATCCCAATGAGACAGTTGGCTATAATCTAGTCAAAAAGAATATATTTCCCACAGCAGTAAAATGGCTAATGGTTACTTTCTTCAAAGCCAAAACATGAACAAAAAACTAAATTAATATAAATGAACAACAGAAACAAAACGTAGTTGAGATTGAAAGCATCAGACTCAGTTTTACAATCATTACATATCTGATTTTTTTCTTTTTCTTTTCAATTTTTTTTTTTCTCTTTTGGGTCCAAACTGGCCAGCCCAGACCACTGTTTAGTGATTTGTAATGTATAACTTAGGACTGACGACTCAGTTCTCTGTGGACAGCAGCAGAGTTACAGCTTGCTGTCCTGACCACCTGGCTGCTCAGTGTCTAGTCAGCTCTGGCCCAGCTTCTTCTTCAGGTTGGCAGCCAGGGCATCCATGAACTCAAAGGTGTTCAGGTAGTCCTGCCGTGTGACACTGCAGACAGAAATGGCTCATAGAAACAGCTGTCTTTTTGTGTTGCACAAATGAATCAGCTGCTAGCTAAGAAAAAGTGCTCATGCAGAATCAACAAACAAGGGAGTTAATCAGCGCTTCAAATACGTAAGTACAACAACAGACTTGAGTCACATATGGTAACTCTCACCTGGCATGCATGTAAATACAAGGTACCAATGATTTATTGGTTTATGTACTAATGGTGTACTCTGGTGGAGTTCATGTACCTTGTATTTACACGCATGCCAGGTGAGAGTCACTGTAGGCTACTCAAGTCTTTGCTGTTGTACTTGTGTTTATGTATTTCCAGTGCTACCTAACTCCTTTGTTTGTTGATCAAACACACACACACACACTCTCTCTCTCTCACACACACATATACACACACACAGCATGTACTGACTTGTTCATGCCCTTGATGCAGATGGCCAAGTCCTTGGTCATGACACCCGACTCGATGGTCTCTATGCACACTGCCTCCAGCGCCTGAGCGAAGTTGGCCAGCTCTGTATTGCTGTCCAGCTTGGCTCGGTGGGCCAGACCCCTCGTCCATGCAAAAATGGAAGCTGCAGACAACCACACACAAACTTGCCATTTCTCAACTAACCATGCTATCCCTTCTGCTCCAACATTACCGCAATAATAATTCATAAGTAAAGTATTTATAGTGCAAAATCTTGTCCCTAGAGACTATTCTAAGTGCACACATGCACATACACACAAAGGCAATACATTTGCTTCAAATGACCCCAGTATCTTATGGTTGGTAGCGCCTTATCTGTGAATAAAACAGCATGAATGCTTTTCCAAGGAAGAAGGTTATTTTGAAGACAAATCAGTCGCCAGATCAGACTGAAATAAAAATCACATACCTTGGCAAAATGATCAGTGATATGACAGAGGACCCAACCCTAAAAGGATTTGGAACAGCCCTGTAAGCCTAGTTATGTTGTCAGCATATTCCATACAGCAGCATTTACTTCAAGGTGAAAGATTACAAAACTGAAAATGCACACTGATACTGAACAGGAATGAGAGAAAATGGTGCTAGCCTCAGTTTCAACTTCAACTTATTACCAAGTCCTGGGACATATGAGAATTGGGTTAGCTAATTATTCTTTGTTCTTGGAAATTATGCAGTATATGCTGTTCCGACTGATTCAAACATCTTGTGAACAGCAAACTCACTGGACATTTCTGCTTTTCCACAGTATGGCACTTTCTTTTCTGTATCAGTGTATGTCTCATGTGTTTCGCTCGTTGGCTGTGACACTGCTGAAGATGCACCTTATATTCAGCAGTGCTTTATCTATTTTTTCCACTTTTTGAGTTACTTCCCTTCACATGGGATTTCACAGAGAAAGGATGGTAGCTGGTCTGGGACCAAGTGGGTTAACTACTTTTAATGACAGCCACTGCCCTGGCAAAATTCTACACAATTTGTCTGAGGCAACTACTCCACCTGCTGTCCTGGAGGAGAGAGGCAGGGAAAGAGGAAGTGCTAGACAATCTTCCTTAAAGGACACAAGAGGGCTATCATCAATCAGACCAACACCGGAACTCTTTCAAAGGCAATGAGAGATGGGGTGGAGTGCATATGGGCTTTTCCAAGCGTACAGATACCATCCTGAAGCGACCGGAAGGCCACAACTTACCAATGGGGTTGGTGGACGTCTCCTTGCCTTGCTGGTGCACCCTGTAGTGGCGCGTCACCGTGCCATGTGCAGCCTCCGCCTCCACCGTCTTTCCATCAGGGCAGATCAGCACACTCGTCATCATTCCCAGAGAACCAAACCCTGCAGCACAGACATCACCATCAACAGTCATACTAATGACAGACTCTTCCTCATTCCCACAGAGACAAAACCTGCAGCACAGAAACCATCATCAACGTCACCATCACAATACTAAAGACAGACTCTTCCACGTTCCCACAGAGACAAAACCTGCAGCACAGAAACCATCATCAACGTCACCATCACAATACTAACGACACTCTTCCCCATTCCTACAAAGACAAAACCTGTGCAAACAGACTGGTACACTTTTATCCTGTTATACATGATTAAAAAACACATACAGTCAATGTAGGTCAAATCACAGGACACAAAACCAGGAGGCTTTTAAAACATTTTTTAAACTGGACAAAGAGATGTTTCGAGTTTGCAGCCTCCCATTACTTACTTTTTAAATACTTAAAGTGCATCAGGCCACACACAGTTTAAACTTCTTTTTTTAAAGACAAGAACCAACAGTCCTTACGACTGGGTTATGAAAAACACTAAAAGCAGGCAGATTTTGAGAAAGAAAGCGGCACATCCTTAACAAGCACCGACCTTGAGCAACAGAGTCAGACTGGACATCGCCATCGTAGTTCTTGCAAGCCCAAACAAATCCGCCCTCTGCTTTCATAGCATAGGCAACCATGTCGTCGATCAGCCGATGCTCGTACCAGATGTCCTTGGCCTCGAACTGGGACTTGTACTTGGACTCGTAGATCTCCTGGAAGATATCCTTGAAGCGCCCATCATACTTCTTGAGGATGGTGTTCTTTGTGCTGAGGTAGAGAGGCCAGCCCTTCTGCAGCGCAAACTGAAACGAGCTGTGGGCAAAGTCCCTGATGCTCTGAAAAGACAAAGACCAAATGCAAGGTCAAAAGCTCGCAAACTTTGCCCTTTTAGAGTCAAAAAAGTTGTCAAACGGTCAGTGATTCCCTCTGGGTTTTTTGCATCAAACAATTCCACCAAGATTATTTCATTTGACCCAAAGTGTAGTTTTGTACTGACGCAGAGAGAAAAAGCTGAGAGTACTGCAGCCATAGCAGTATACTGTAATGCAAAAATGTCACAGCAAGCTAACCAGTATACTGGTAATGCTGTGCCACTTTAAACACACAGAATTGATCATGTCTGACTTCTCTCATGACCAACCAGCTGCCTCTTATGACCATTATAATCACTGTACGCTCCCCATGGCCTTATGAAATGGAGCGCCATAAATAGTCTATTATTTTAATTTTATTTAAACAGCTGTATAATCAGATCTATCAGAACAATCCCTAGTCTTGCAAGAGTTCAAGACCTATTAACTGCCAGGAATGAGGGACTGCAAACATTCAAAAGCTACATGATTTCATTCTTTCCAGCCCCAATCAGAGGTTTGTTGTTATTGGCATCCAATTATCTCTACTCAGAGTGTTGGGGCTAAAGCTACGTGTCTGTGGTGTTCAAGAGTTTCACACTGGGGTTCCTTTCAGCTACAGGCAACCATGTAGGCAACTTGGTGACATGGCAAACTCCATTACTGAAATCCCTAAAAATGGAGTGCAGCTCCCAAAGTGGAGTGTAACTCTAACTGTACCTACAGATGTGGGGAAATGGCTGCACACACTGCTATCTCACCACACACTGGGTGAACCTCAGGGTTTTAGCTGGGGAACACTAACAAACAACAAACACTTCTTTCATCATTTGTTAGTAGAAACTAGAACAGCTGTCTCTCTGCTGCTTGCGAAAGGGGCCTTCCCTGAAAATTGACACTTTTCGTACTGACGCATTAGAAACGCATTCTTCTTCACACTTTATGGGTTTTGATGAGTTCTCAAGCTGTGAAACACTGAGAGGGACTATTTCACAACGGCCACAATCAACAACACTACAACATGAGCTTACTATTCATAACAAAGCACTGACCAACATCTAATTACTGCAAACTTACAGCGTCTGTGTTGAACATGCCCATGGCAACACCTCCACTCTCCTTGAAGTCAAAGACGGTGAACTCCATGGGTTTGTCACCATTCTCCGGCGTGAACTTGATTTCCAGCTTCCCTGCTCCTGGCACCACAAAGTCTGTGGCACGATACTGAAAGCACACACCTACTTCAAATATCACACACAGGTGTGCTACAAAATTGTATGTGGCTATTTTCCCATCACAATCATTACAGTTTTCAAATCAATAGCAGTGACAAGTTTGCCACCGACTGATCTAATATAACAAATATAAATGAATGAACAAGTTTGCCACTTACTAATATAATAAATGAAAATGAATGAACAAGTTTGCCACTGACTGATCTAATATAACAAATGAAAATGAATGAACCACTTTGCCACTGACTGAACATATATAACTCACAAAAAAATGAAGGAAAATACCTTCAAGTCAACAGGAAGCAGGGGTAGGTGGTCATTGTTGTGGGTAGTTTTTTGAGAGGATTTAAGAAAAAGTACAAAAGGTTGTATTTTGTTATCAAATATCACTACAAACCACACAAAACTGCTTCTATCAAACCATCAACAACAACAAAGTACTGACACACATGAGTACATGAAGAAGAAACGTGTTTGTTTAGCACTTTGAGCCGCATGGTAGGTGCTGTAGAAACTTCCATTATTGTTAGTAATAAAGAAAAAAAGACATGCACACCTGGTCACCAAAGGCATGACGACCGATGACGATGCTTTTCGTCCAGCCTGGCACTAGACGAGGAATGTTTTTACAGATGATGGCTTCTCGGAACACTGTGCCACCCAGGATGTTACGGATCGTCCCATTGGGCGACTTCCACATCTGCTTCAGTTTGAACTCTGAGTAACATAAAAACTATGTATATTACTTAATGAACTAATTGGGAGCTGGAATAGCTCAATGGTACAGAAGTGGACTTGTGACCAATAGGTAACAGGGGGGTGGGGGGGGGGGGGGGTACCAAGATTATGGGACAGAAAGAAAGAGGGAAGACAGACAGAAAGGAGGGAGAAAGTGAGAAACACACGCAGAATACAAATAGAATCAATTAACAGGGGAATTAATTAGCATTCAAAAGACATCAGATCTATAAACATGACAACAATGACCCAAGTTGCCTATGGCAACTCTCACCTGGCATGCGAGTAAATACAAGATACATAAACTCCACCAGAGGTACATCCTCTGAAAATGATCAATTAGCTGAGGATGTACCTCTGGTGGAGTTCTTATCTTGTATTTACCCACATGCCAGGCGAGAGTTCCCTCAGCTGACTCAAGTCTTTTATGTTGGTTGTGTTTATCTGATGTCTTTGGGTGGAAATGAACTCCCTTCCTTGTTGATTCTGTACAGGCACTTTGGGCCTTGCTCTGTTCGAGATTGTGGTACACAGACAGGCCAAAACTTACCCTCCACTCGCTTCTCATCAGGGGTGATGGTGGCACACTTGATTCCAACACTGTACTTTTTGATGGCATTGGCACTTTCAACAGTCACTGAAAACAATGGTTAGGAATAATCAGTCCACTCACCAGTTAATCTTAGTTTTGTCATTGTTTTTCTTCTCTCTATTGTCAGTACTGGTCCACTAAATGAGCAACCTCAACCATTGGGTGTGGTCAAAACGACAGCAACCTCAATAACCATGGGGTGTGGTCAAAGCGACAGATATTCTGTAAGATGACAAAGGTGGGTTGTGGAAACTAGTCTGATAATGAAATACATGGCCATCCATAATACTATTACATACACATCCCGCTTTTTTTTATTTTTATATGTTATTTTCTAGAACTGGTCAAACAATATAACTGGTACAAATTGCTGATTTTGTTTCCGGTATAGTATGCTGATTTCAATCAGAGAAATACCAGAGAGTTCCGGTTAACACAAACTCTGATGTCCTATGTTTTGGTCACAGACTCATGCTGAGTTCCTACCTTTATCATCTGTGGCATCTCTGTTTTGAATACCCAGGTCAAAGAAGTGGATTTCCAAGTCGACAAAGGGCAAAATCAACTTCTCCTTGATCAGGTCCCAGATCACCCTGCAAAACAGCCATCAATCACAGTGTGTGCAAGGAGAAGGCAAGAAGACTAAACATCTACAATTTACCTCTGTAACGTTACATATAATATATATAAAATATATATGTTAGTTGTTACACACTAAATAATTATGTTCCCAGATGCCTCTGCAGTCAGAGCCAATGCCCCAGAATCTAGGTCAGTAATATATATATTCTATTTAAATAATGCTTGTGGCATTTGTATGTAACAAAATAATGTCACTGCATGCTCAGGGAGATTTTATTCTGCTGTTTGTTAAGTGCTTGACTTTTAAACTGGTGTGGATGTCTTGAGTTACAGTAGATCATAGTAGCTGTCTTTCACCCCCTCCCTTTCCCAGCTCCATTTCACCACAGATTTGTACAGCAGACCACATGAAAGTTCTCATTTTGAAGTTTACATAGACACCAAACATGCCCAATAGTAATATAGAATAGAAGTTTGATGCAGCAGCAAAACTTTCATGCAAAACAGCAAACTTTAAATAGCATACACAAATTTTTTTATAATATAAATTATAATACAACACTGTGATGTGCATGGACTTTTTTCAGCAGAACAGGCATACTTCACATCAATATATTCACTATATATATATAAATTATCAGAAACCTTCACTTAAAACCGGGCTCCAGTCTCCAGACACTCCCAGGGGGTACAAACATTTACTCTCCATTTTGGCAACACAGCCATTTCATGCAAACTATCAAACTGTAGATGGTACACACAAAAGTTATTTAGAAAGCACAACATCAATATATCCACTAAAGGAAATATTCACTTAAAATCCACTCCAGCCTCTAGAAACCTCCCTAGGGTGTGTAAACAATGCTACACTGGTGGTAATCCTGCCAGGCCGAAAATTAGAGGGCAGGCTAGTACAGTAGTGGTAGTACTAGTACTATTGTAGTAGTAGTGACCAGGCTTGTACTGACCCAGATTCCACTGACACAGCAAACAGGTCTGCCTGGGGAGCTAAAAACAGTTCAGCCAGTGACTAGCTAAAGCCATAAAGGGCCTCACAGTAAATACATGATAATGTAATTTGAACCTTCACATCAAAATTGTTTAATAATTAATAATATCATTAATTCATGGCTAACTGCAAATGTTTTCAGATGGCATTTGCAGTTATCTGAGAACATTTGCAGTTGCTCATGAATGAATGAAACTGCTATTAGCATATTATTAGAATCAAATCCTTCGTTTTTTTCTTCTTGCTTTGTACACCCAGTTATCATATATTTATAACCATCATGGTTGACTAGTGATTAAAAATCAGTTATCCATCTGCTTATGTAACCCCATTATGACATTTACCAGGTCACTAGGTTACTAGGTCAAGGTGTTATTAGTATATATTACTGTCAAATATCAAGAATTCAGCTAGTGTTTTGTGTCAGTTACTTTTTAGTTTTACTTAATATCATTATCAGTGTCCAGTGAGGGAACTACACCATGTACTTCATTTTTCTGTCTCACTCTAGCCTGCTTTCCCAGCCTGGAAGTTTATACCATATTATGGGAAGGGAGGGGGATTGCATGGGGGGGGGGGGGGGGGGGGGGTTAGAGGAAGTGCTGCAGCTGCAATCTCATCTTTCAATACAAGTGATACAGTAGCAGCAGCAATACAGTTCCAACTTTATTATTCACTCTGGCTCTCTGTCAGTCCAAAGTACAAAGTCCAACTTCTCACCTACATGTCTGTTCAGATCAGTGATAAAATTTATAGGGCAGGCTGACCCCAGAGAAAACGATGTCACGATTCAATGTGACTGTCACTGTGTCAGAAGGTCTGCATTTTTTCAATTTATATCATACAGCACCGCCAAGAGACTTGGTCGGCTGGAATGGGATTTTTACAGCAAAAGCTATTTCTTTGCATTTTACATACAGCCTCACTGCTGAGCTATACGTTGCATTTAGAGGCAGAATGCTGGACGATTGCTAAGGGATCCCTTGTTAAAACTGATGTATCACTCAAAACATTTCCCAGGCTTCGTCAAAATCTCTTTTTAGCAACAAAGTATGAACGAGTTAGCTTTGTAAACCATGTTTAGATTAGTTTGTCAGGATGATTTATTAATTTTGCGTCACTTGTTCGCCCGCCTAACATGCTTCATGATATGGTGTGATCCTAATTCGACAGGCACGCTAGTGTGCTATGCCCACTGAGCTATACCGCAACAGCTGACAAAACTTACCTCGTCATCTCGTCTCCCTGCATTTCTACCACCGCTCCTCCTGAAAACAGAAAATAATCAAGTTAAATCATCCTCACCGCAATGCAGTATGTCAGTTGTCCAGATCTGAATGTGATGCTACAGTAAAGACTTTTTACCTTTGATTTTCCCCATGATTTAACGCAGAACCAAACCGCTCACTTCCTCGCGTGCTACTTTGCTTGTCGACGAAAATGCCGGCGTCGAAGTCAAGGGCGAGTGCGCGTCACCTTTGAACTCTTCAGTGACTGGCTGATCTTCCCTCGGTTTCTCTCGGGAAAAATCGGAAGATCGTCACGCCTTTTTTTCCGTGGACCTAAATAGGTCCATGTTTTTTTCCACAGAATATGTCCCTAATATGTCAACCCGACATCCGAGGACATGAAGCCCCACAATCATCATCACCACTCTAGCCCTAATGGCTCTCATCGTTTACCTCTCTCTCTCTGAGTCTCTCTCTCTCCCTTTGTCAGTTCTCGCCGCTCTCACATGCACACGCTTTTTAGTAATCATTGTAATTATATACGTTATACGAGTCTGATGCACACGCTATGACTCGATATAATAATAATAATAATAATAATAATAATAATAATAATAATAATAAAGAGGATTTCTAGAGTGCCCATCTACCACACTAGGTGGCAGCAAGGCAAGGCGCTTAACAATAACAATAACCACACACACACGACACGCGCCGCGCGCGCGCGCGCACACGCACACAAACATACACACACACACACACACACACACACACACACACACACACACACACACACACACACACACTGACACACACACACACACACACACACACACACACACACTGCCACACACACACACACAGAGTGTCGGACGAGGGGGTGGGCAGGGCTGTGAAAAACAGTTTAGAAATAACTTATTAAACAGGTGCGTCTTGACTGAGGGCGGCTTTGAAATATGCATGTATATTGCACACATGCAGCACATAGACATGGTTTCTCTCGGTCAGTGGTGGAATTTCACTGGCGGGACTGCACTGAGATCAGAGAGTGGTGAATTTAAAGGCCATTTCAGTACTTCATCCCGTTCTGACCACGGGTTTGTGAGGAATCTGTAATATTTTAATCCGCTTTTCCGACGGTGTTTACAACTGAGCCCGGTGAGCCCGGCCGCTTCAGTACCGGGCGGCCCGGCGGGACTGCCGCCACTGACTGACAGTCAGTTTCGGAGCGTACAGTACAGAAACAACTTGGCTTATTAGGAACGGGGAGAAGGGGTGGGGGTATGGAGGTAGGGGAAGAGGGAGATTACATACCTAGCGCTACACTGAGTCATCACCAGAATGACTCCTGGGCAGCGATGAGAGCCATTTCAGTTAATGTTTTATTCAGGTAATGGCATATAGTTGTGAGCCGGACTAAAGTCACAAGACACTCAGTGTACACAAACCACAACCTTTCAAATTAACGTCCACATACTCTACAAGGCTTATTAGTTAGAGTTGGGACTGAACTTGGAAGGGGGGAACTTCAGGGGGCCACGGTATGGAGGTAGGCCGGAAGAGGGAGATTATAATTATATACCTATTGCTGCAGCGTCACCACCACAGCGGGTGAGCCGGTTTGGCCTAGTGGTAAGGCGTTAGGCTGGTAAATGAGCAGAGGGACCTCAGTAGGGTTCGAATCTGCGGCTTCGGCTCTCCTTTCTCTTCAAAAGTTGTGCTGTGGACATTGTCTTGTGACTTTGTCCCTCACAATTAATGAAACATTTGTAGCGGGAGAGCTGTGCAAGCTAGCTCGAGTTACGGGCCCTGAGTTCCCCCACCCCTTCCCTCCAGTCGGACGCTGCCTGCCAGCGACTGGCCGGTGCCGCGCGGTGCGGTATAAAAGACAGTGCCTGCCCGGTTTCCAGTGTACCATGTGCTGAAAAGTGCTGGTCAACCCCTACCCCTCGAGTCTACATGCTGAAAAGTGTGTTGCTCTTCCCTTAGAGGACCATGTGCTGAAAAGTGCTGGTCAACCCCTACCCCTCGAGTCTACATGCTGAAAAGTATGTTGCTCTTCCCTTAGTTAGAGGACCATGTGCTGAAAAGTGCTGGTCAACCCCTACCCCTCGAGTCTACATGCTGAAAAGTGTGTTACTCTTTCCTTAGTTAGAGGACTTGGTGCTGAAAAGTGCTAGTCCAAAACCCCTACCTCCCCGAGTTTACATGCTGAAAAAGTGTGTTGCTCTTCCCGGCTTAGTTATTAGAAGACCTATGCTGCAAAGTGTGGGCACGCATGTTTAGTAATTAAGAGACCTGTGCTGCAAAGTGCGGGCACGCATGTCACAGTAATTACAGACGGTAAGAGACCTGTGCTGCAAAGTGCGGGCACGCATGTTTAGTTATTAGAAGACTTGTGCTGCAAAGTGCGAGCGTTAGTTAAGTTTCTGTTTGTTTGTCTTCTTGTGCTGCAAAGTGCAAGTATTAGTTAAGTTAGTGCAAGGGTGCAACTTACTTTTGTAGGTAACTGGTGCTGAGCTTATGCCGGTAGCTAAGTTAGCTATGGTTTAGTGCATAGCCTGGTTAGGCATAGTCATGCGTCAGTTTGGTTTGCTCTTACGGTGTGTACTGTATGTGTAACATGCGGTAGTGTAAATAAAACTGTATGCATTTCTTTATTTGGTTCGTCACTATAATGGGAGTATGTACTGAGACGCCGGGAGTGTGGTCAGTGCGCGCGTTTGTGACTGAGCGTGCCTCGGTGTTTTCGTCATGTTGGCCGTACATGTGTACAACTTCTGTCTCCACTTATCTTTTGTCTAGTGTCTATTTTAAGTGGCATAAGTGCATAGTGAAACGGCACACCTACCTCTGAGGAGCGGACAAACAACCAAACACCAACACAGGGTTTTTTCTGGATACCAAGGTCACGAGTCGGTCGCCGGATTGCCGCTGTGATTTTGAACACAACGCGAGGAACTTGACATTGAAAGGCACACTACATGAGGATGACTAGAGACAATGGTTTATTCCAGTGTGAGTGTCTCTCCTTGGCAATCTCCAGCCTCCCCCTGAACCTAAAATGAGGAACGGGCCGTCCGGTTACACATTAAAATGGCTCTCATCGGCTGCCCATCTTAGTGCAGGAGACAAGTCTGATTCTGGTGGTGACAGCGTAGATAGGTATATAATCTCCCCCCCTCCCTTTAGTCTTTCCGTCCCTAACTTGATAATCCTGGTTATGGTTTCTGTGCACGTTAAGCACCATGTTTGCTTACTTACCACCACTGACAGAGCTCAGGAGCCGCAGTGTGAAAGTTGACGGGTGGCCGTCCTGGGCTCCCGTCCCGCCTAACTTGATAAGCCTACGGTTTGTGTGGACGTAGAAGCAACACTCAGCCATGACTGACTCACCACCAGAATGACTCTTGCCGCCCTGAGATGGGCAATGATGAGAGCCGCCGCATCAGTCAAACTGCAAGCACTGGTTTACGACATCATTACTTCCTTCAACCACCGCCGTTTAGTTACGCCATAGGGTCCAGAAAACTGTCAGCTAACGAGCAGTTTTTTGTTGGAGCTCAAACAGTAGTAAGTTTGTTACAAACAACTCACATTATATCAGACATTTGTTTCATTACTGACCGTGTAGCTTCGCCAGCTCAAATAAAACCAAAATCGTTTGAATCGAGACGGACCCTTTTTATTTTACCCTGGGTGGATGCGTCTCATGTTTACGTGCGTGCTAGGGCGCTTGGTTGCTTCCACAGTCTTATCAGTACCCAAACCTTTCGGAGGGCGCTGACCGCGTCGGTGGACAGCTGCGCGGAGATAAAGAGTGCCCCTTCAGTGGCGTAACTAAATCTGGCAGAGTTTGGAGGAAGGTGCCGGAAAGCGATGCTGGGAGTTTGCCGCCGCCGCATCAGTTGTCGCCGTTTCAAGGTCATGTGGAGCCACAGTAAGAGCGGCAAAAGCGTTGGCCAAAGTCCAAGTTTCAGTTTTAACTGACTGGACATGATGTGCGAATTAAGTGTCGCGACTTCAGTGTCAGTCGGCCGGCAGAGCGAAGTGCCTGGAACTACTGTATGGCTGGGGTGCAGACAGGGAGAAGGGCAGAGGCTGATCGGCCGATAGGCAAAGATCGGGCTACACACTTTGCTTTAGCTGCACCAGTTTGTGCGAGCTGGTTTGGCTTACCGCTAGCGGTAAGGCTCTTCAAAAGTTGTGATTTGTGGACACTGTCTTGTGACTTTGTCCCTCACAACTATGAAACATTAAAATGGCTCTCATCGTTGCCCACCTGAATGCAGAAGTCATTCTGGTGGTGAGTCATTGTAGCGATAGGTATACAATCTCGCCACCTACATACCCCCTTCTCCCCGTCCCTAAAAAGCCTCATGGTTTCTGTGGACGTTAAGCATCATGTTTACTTTATCGACAATCTTTGAGCGTCTGAGGATCGCAGGCGATGAGCCAGAGAAGCCGGCGGAAGTTGCGACAGATAGTTGACAGTTTGTAATTTATTCTGGCCTGGCCGCGGACCGGTAATCACTAAAGAGCTTCGGAACCGAGAACAGGTTTGTAGTACATGAACGCATTTGCTTGCTTTGGAAAACCAGTTTCGCTGCCGAGTTTTGAACTTTTTCAGTTATACGGTAGTCTGTTGAGAATTACAAAGTGGCAGGTAGCCACACTCAAAGAGAAATGGCAATAGCAGTCTGGCCACAAAAACAAAAACTAAACAAAAATACACACGAGATTTCATTGCCACAGACAGATGACAGTGGATTCAGACACTGGAAATGACTTGGAAGATGAACACATGAGGAGAGCCTGTTTTGTCGTGGTTTGTTTCAGTTTTATTTTCTGGCAGCATCCAAAGGAATGGAGTTTCGAAGACAGTCATCTGCAAAAAACACATGAGGAGAGCCTGTTTTGTTGTGGTTTGTTTCAGTTTTATTTTCCGGCAGCATCCAAAGGAATGGAGTCTCGAAGACAGTCATCTGCAAAAGACTTGAGACTCGATGGAATGACACGGAATCAAGTCAGAAAGGGGTTTTGCGTCGAGGATGAAGAAAAAGCTGGTGAGCAGGACATTGGCTCTCCTTTCTCTTCAAAAGTTGTGGTCTGTGGACACAGTCTTGTGACTTCGTCCCTCACAATTAATGACACATTAAAATGGCTCTCACCGCTGCCCATCTTGATGCAGGAGTCATTCTGGTGGTGACAGTGTAGCGATAGATATATAATCCCCCCCCCCCCCCCCTTAATAAGCCTTAAGGTTTCTGTGGACGCTAAGCATCATGTTTACTTACTTACTTTACCGAAAATTTGCTGAAGACAAAACAACATTTAAAGCTTAAGATTTATTTCTGGCACACACACACACACCAGGCAGACAGACAGAGAATGAAAGCATGCCTATAAATGGGAGAGAACCGGATCCAGCTGCACCAGGTGTGTAATACTCCCCCCCCCCCCCCCCCCCTTTTTGATGAGATAAATGCAGAGAAACAGATCAACTGATTAAAACAAAAAATAATTGAAAAAAAAATATAATTAAACAGTGCTTGAGAGCAAGAGCAGCACAAAGGCACAGTTATTCATTCACACACACATTTAAACACCAACTCATATTCAATACAGTCTTTATTTTTGTTCATCGATTTATAATGAGGTCTATAAAAAGCTAAAGCCACATACTATACACGCACATAAGCACTGCCATAGTACAAAGCCTGCCACAGTGTATGCAGAGGGCAGATTTATTAGCAACTTCGTATGTATACATATACTGACATTCTCATTCACCCATGATTCCTGTATCATTCATCAACTACCTCTCAGGTGGAACAGTGAAAAGTCTTCTTGTAGGAGAAATAGCAGTTAATCTTAAAAGTGATAACATTCATTAAAATCTTCATTCCATACAATGTGTATTGTTCAGCTGATGCTATGAGTTAAAACTAAGTCCGGTAGAAGAACCTATTTCACAACTCAAACTCCACCCATTATTCATTTATTGCCAAAACAAACAAACAAAAAGGCTGTAGGCAAGAATCATATAACAGAAAACAGTTTTGAAAACAAGATTATTCACTCCATCATACAAGAAAACAAAAACTATATTTTTGTTAAAATTCAATCACATTCTTTGCTAAAAATTCTTCTTTATCATTTCACAAACGTAAATCAAATCACAATTTTAAAATCATGAGTTTTTCATCCTCATTCTTTTATTATTAAGAATATGTTATGTGTACTGTACTTTTGTCTCCAAATAAAGAACAGAAATCCCATAAAATAAAACCAAATAACTGTAGGTCTTTTTAAGTTCAGTTTTATCAGCAACCGAATACAAGTTCAAGATAAAAACAAACTGATCAACAGCAAAAAGGAGGCAGAAAAGATAAAAATCCCAACAATGAAACCACAGTGCTAAACAAAAATAAAATCTCCATTTTATACAGCCATACATACATATATAAAAATAAATAAAATCTACAGCAAGCAAAAAAATATCAACACCAAGATCACTTAGTTTGTTGCTTATCATCTACAAAATAAACCTGATCAATCTTTGTTCATGGTTTTCAAGTCCCTCATGCTGCCGACTGGCCCAACCAGGCCGATGTGATTTTTGCCTGAGCAAGCACTTCCTGCACTGGTTGATCAGTCAGTCTCCCATCATTCCAGCAGGCTGAAACAGTTCAGGAGTCGACATGTGCATCACTCTCAAAACCTCAACCCACAGAAATGACCCTGACAGTTCAGTACCATTACACTAGCTGCTATCTTTGGGCATCCTGCTCAGAATATACACTTTAGACTGGGATCCTTGACTGGATCCAGAACCTGGAAACATTTAACAACAGCACACCTACATCTGCTGTTTGCAACCACAAGCATCAAAGATTCACAAGCTGGCTGTTCACCTCCAATCCTACCAACAGATTCTTAAAAATATGTATATATATATAAATAAATGTGCTAAAACAGATCACAGTCTATAGACTCACCATAAACAGTGTAACATTTCCCTAGTCATTTCCCTTCAGACATGCAGTCAAATTGTAAATGGTAATGTTTCCCAGTTTTTTCAAACTACCCTTCCAGTCATCAAAATCTGTCTCACCAAAAACCTAGAGGATAAAGTCTCCTTGTTTTTAAAACTATCCTTCCTGTCTCATCATGAACGACGGTCTCCCTGTTTTTTTCGTTTTTTCTTTCTTCTTCTTTCTGCTAACTATCCTTCCCATCATCAGAACCTGTCTCACCATAACCATAAAGAATAATGCACCCTGTTTTTTAAACTACCTTTCCTGTCAGACACTGTCTCATCATGAAGGATATAAAATTATAATGTGTCCCTGTTTTTCAACCCATCCTTCCCTTCCTACATTCAGTCTCACCATAAACAGAGAGGATACTGTCTCCCTGTTTTTCAAACTACCTTCCCTTCAGACCTAGAAACACTCATCATAAAGGATAACATGTTTCTATTCTTCAACCTACCTCTCCAATCATACAGAGGGGGGCTGGGTAACTGGTTTCTTCATGTCCTGTTGTTGTTTTATCTTTTAGCCACTGAAGACTGAGACAATGTGGGAGAGAAAGAAATAGAGTCGTCACAAACACAAAGAACATCTCCCAATAAAACAAAAACATCCACCCCTTCAGACACACACTCTCATCCATTCAGACACACACACTCATCATAAAAGATAACATCTCTGTTTTGCAGCCTACCCTGCCTTTCAGAGATGTCAGCAAGAACCGAACAAACTAGCCTGACATTTTAAAAAAACACACCAAAATCCAAACCAATCAATGAGGTAGATTGCTAGGACAGTTTTCCCATCCCTAGACAGAACGCTGAAATTGCAAAGCCGATTCTGAACAGTTGCCTTTGCTTGTACAAACACATCACAATTTACAATCTTCCTTACATAGGGCAAAAACAAAAACCTGTGCCATCATCTCAGTGCCAAAGGGTTACGTGTGTACATAAACCTCACCTCTGATAGATTACCTTTTCACAATGCTCAATCAATTGATTCACTATTTGTAAGTTTGTTCTTGTTGGGGGTTTGTTTGCTTGCCTCTGTGTGTGTGTGTGTGTGTGTGTGTGTGTGTGTGTGTGTGTGTGTGTGTGTGTGTGTGTGTGTGTGTGTGTGAGTGTGTGAGAGAGAGAGAGAGAGAGAGGAAGGGAGGGAGGGACAGAGAGGGGGGGAGGAGTGTGTGTGTTTGTGTGTGTGGGGAGGGGGGTATGCACGCTTGCCTGCCTTTGTTCGTCATGTGTCAAAAGAGACTGCCCCAGTATGCACTACGAGCCTGGCTTTCACAGGGATATTTGGAGTGCTCTACAAACTGGCAACATGAAATATCGTCACTGTCCACACTACCTCTCCACCACAGTCCAGTGGACAGACAGGTGTCCACAGTTGGTGAACTTGAGACTGCACTGTCAGGTCTTTGTGGAATGGACAGTTCTACTGCTACATTCTTTCACGCGAGTAACCATAACGGCACAGAACTGGCATCTCAAGCTGCACTGGGACACAAAACCTGCCACAGGCATGTACATTCACTGCATTGCGCAGTCTGGCACTAAACTGATTACTCAAAATCGATACTGGAAATGGGATAAACATTCCAATCCCTCTAAAGATTATTTCTCAACTTAAAACCATTCCCTAATCATAAAAACAACAAACAAACAAACAAACAAAAAACAAGATCATTTAAATTCAGTTAAAAATTTCTTCCTGGTCTGAAATTACCTGTAAAAACCTTTCTTGTCAACAAAACAACACAGAAGGTTGAAGAAAAGTTACACACAAAAAAACTGAATCCTGCAATTCAACATACAATGTGTCTAAATATGGTTTTGTAGTGTGTACAGTATTTACAAATTCAAACTCTTGAAAGTTTGACCATCTTGCAGGAATATCAATACGAATCTTTCAAACTCAACCAGAGCCATTTTGCACTTATACATGCATCTGTCTTAACATGTACATCCAGAACAAAAACCTAACGATCCTTTTTCTCTCCCATTTCAAGATACAACTACTGACACATGCACACACATGCATGCACGCACACACACACACACACGCGCACACACACTTGGTGGTGGTATTAACAATGAATCTGATGAGACCCATTCTCACACAGTCCGACAGGGAGTAAATCACTATCGGTAACGACCAAAATCGACAACAAAACTGATGATGCACATAACAGACTGTGTACATCAGACCTGTGATAATAACAGTAAACCAGACTATGCTATTGTACAGTACAGCATTCAGCAATGCATTTAACAAGAACACAACTGCTTCTTTAAAGCCTTAAGCTGATCCATGCCCAAGGAAAATATGAAAACCCAAACAACATCAAAACAAAGGCAATACATCGGCCACAAAAACACAAATCAACATGTAACTTCAGCATAAACTAAATCTGAAAAATAACAGTAACTTCAGAGAGTAAATGCAAAAACATTCTTCTTTGAAACGTCAAACATAAAGCATGAAAGTGACATACACACTACACGGCATAAAATACAACAATGTCTCAAAGTTAACACATGCAAAAGTATGGCATTTCTTGTTATCTTTCTATTTCCTCTCTCATCACAAGCCCTATAGGTATAAAAACACATGATAGGTATCAAACACATAATGCAACACATGCACAACCATCTGAATAAAACTGAGAAGTCCCACAAGTACATGCTATGATGATTCTCTTTAAACCTTCAGCAGCAAGCCTGCATGAGAAAAAAAAAAAATTGTGTGTGTTGTGTTGTGTCAGACAAGAGTCATGCTGCCAGCAAACTGAGCAGTCTGTTCTTGCATTCATTCATTCTTTCTATATCTAGTTAGTTAGCATGGTTCCACCCCCCCCCCCCCCCCCCCCAATTAAACCATCCTTTCTCAAAATTAATCTTAAAAATTCTTTTCCTATTCTTGTTTTAAGAACATTCAATGTACTTAGGAGCCACAATATCAAAACCTACTACCAGGAATTCTTTTTGTATAGTCTGCCCAAGCCAGTGGAGAAAAAGAACTGTTTGAACCCCTGTGTGGTTGACAAGATATCAAAATCTAATTACTAACTAACTAACCCTTCCCCCTTCCCCTCAACCCACACAAGAAGAAGAAATGACTCAAAGGCCAAAGCCTTCACTGGACTGAAGTGGATGTGGCGGGGTTGGGTGGAGGGAGGGCAGAAAGGGGGCGGGGGGTAGAGGGTGGTGCATGATGCATGGCATGAAATCACACAGACACTCACAAATCCAAACCTGTACAGTAGTCAACACTGTTTAACAAACCATTCAAACCACACTCCACGCAGCTGCTACTGACCTACTCTCCTTGCTGCCCTACCGCAGTTGCCTCCATCACAACCACTGCTTGCCAGTCGCCAACTGACAGAAAACTGACACAAATCCGTCAGTTTTGGAGGCTGACACAGCCGAATGCGGCTGAGACTACAGGACAGTAGGCCAGTTGTCACCCTGTGGATTGTGCACTCATTCCAAACCTGAGATGAATCTTCTGACTAGTTATATGTATATGTGAACTTAGAATACAAGATATATTATACATGTATGTGTATATATGTATATAAATCATGACATTTTTCTCAACCTCTGCATAAAAACTGAAAAAAAATAAATCATACTGGTGATAATGATGTAGGGCTTAATGTCCTTGGATGTCAGGCTGACATATTAGGGACAAATCATACTGGCTTACAGTGCTCTGTAATAATGGTCTGGTACTGGGACGCAAGTGTAAAAGCTAGCCCACAAGGTAAAGAACTATGAACATTAAATCTTTGGCATTTGGATCATGTGGGGCATTACAATTATTGCAGAGGCATTACATTTTAATATTCACCCATACACATTCCGTTTGTGTAGTATTCAAACTCAAAAATCAACAACTGTAAAATAAACACTACTGAGAGCCATAAGGGAGGTAATCAATCAGAGCGTAAGAGGAGTAACTGGAGTTGTTTCACATGTTCACAGTGTCAGAACTTGATCACAATATTCCTGATACCCATTAGAGCAGTATAAATGCAGTGCTAACACATTGTTTCAAGGTTAAAAAGTGAAAAACACAACTGGACTTTGGACTGTAACCAGTCACTGTAACTGGCCAACTTAATATCTGCATGTCACAATGCAGGTACTTGGAACTGAATATAAAGACAAGTACACAGTATTTCAATCTTTGGCTTCATTAAATATCAAGCAAAGAACCACTCACCAAGACACTGGAGGATTACTCATTAACCTAAATAGTGTATACTATCCTGCTAACAGAATAAAAACAGAACCAGAAAAGCTTATCCAAAATTTTCAAAGCAAACTGAAAAGAATGCATTCCATAATTTTAAAGACCTTTTTTCTTTTTTTAACACCGTGACATTCAGTCTGCATGAACTTTAAATGTGTGTAGTTTAAGAACAAACCTTCAAAGGCTAAAGGTTAGCCCTACCTGTTACAACTGCTTTGATGACTTAACGTTGTGATCACTCTCAATCTCATCCGAATTAAAAAAAAAATCACTTCCTATGTCAGCGTCCATCAGCTCACTTGAGAGGATGATTATTACATGCTGATGCTGCCATCTACATGCTGAATACAGTGGTCGTTTCTTTCACCAAGTGGAATCACTTTAGTCACTTCCACTCCCGTAATGCATCCTCCGTTCCAGGCAAGGCCAAGAAATGGTACGTTCTGCTACGTTCCCATCCATCCATCAGTGGGTCTGTTTTCACAGCCACTGTGGCTCATGCTAATGAAACGTGAACATGCTTGATGGGGCAGCAGACTGAAACACTCTATTCAGCTATGCTACTTTTGCTACATAAACTGTATTAAAACACTGTCTTGACCACAGCTGACTGGACTGGTTTACACAGAAGCGTGCTCAGAACTCTTGTGGGCAAGTTTAAAGGCAGACTCCAGTTCACAAAACTTACATGGGGAAGTGATAGAGTGCATAAGCAAAAGAGAGAAATCACTGGCCACAAACTATCACTTCAGTGCCATTTTCTGACTCACAACTTGTTATGCATTAAAGAACACTTACGTAAGACTTTAAAGTTCAAGTCAAAATAAGTTGCTGAAAATGTCCATTTAAAGACCATTCATTGAGGATTTTTGAAGTCTTTAAAAAATACATATTTAAAAAAAAAAAAAAAAACATATAAAGAAACACTTCCCCAATTCTCTGCTCCAATATGACAGGAATTCTAGCATATCTATGGAACTCAAATGAGACAATTAAATTGCTGGCCATGAAAAATCACTTTGGTGCCACTGCCAGACCTGTGAAAAACAAGCTTTTACACACTACAGACCCATTACTTTTAAAGTGCAATTCAGAAATATGGGAACCAAAAACTGTCATTAAAAGCCAGTTTGTAAAGATTTACATGGATGTTATAAAAAAAAAACCCACACACACAAAATTCCACACAGCATGAACACTCACAGAAAATCATTGCCCCCTCCCCCCACCACCCCAAGTAAAATAAAAAATGCCAGCTCTGCACCCAATGGTAACACTCTCAGCCCATACATGTCAGAAGTACTTAAACAATACCTGAATACAAATTTGTTCTATACACAGGTTGTCACACTCACTCACTTTGGACAGTACTGTGCAAAAACCATAGGTAAAATGTACAAATGACATTTACTAACAGTATTACAATACACATGTAACGTGTAAGTTTACGGTTCATGACAAAACAATGCATAGAAACTGTTAGTGGCTCCTACTAGCTCACATATTTCCAAACTGTGTCTTTCAGTTTTGAATAAGGCAAAGTCTGCTGGGCAAATGTTCCGGTTGTATTTTCACAACTGAATAAGATCAAAATTCAGCTCTTGACCTTGAAACACACAAGAAGAAACTAAGCAAACTCTACAAGCACACCCACATCCAGGTACTCGCAGACACACGGCAACACTATGTAGACAATCAACACACATGCACAGGTAGCCACATTCTGTACAGACTTTTCACACTCACACATCTTCTAACACATACATAGGCACATGCACAACACACTTTGTAAACTATGAACGTTCATACACAGATCTACACCCCTTGTTGTATCAACATTCATACACCCAGGTACTTACTAATCTACATACCCTGTACACTATCAACAATCACACACAAAAGCACTCCCACTCCAAACAGACTGTGTCACGATCAGCACACGTGCAAACCCACACATGCACACGTGTGCGCGCGCACATTTACACACACACTCACACAGAGGCACAAACCAATCTACACACTGTAGACTATCACCGTATGATCAGGTCTTTCATTTTATCAACACTTTCTCTCCTCAGCGTCCAAAACGGAGGAAGGGGTCCAGTTGCAAGAAGTCCACACCTTTGAAAACACGTAACTCTTCTCCTTCTTTCTTTCCCAAAACACCACCACCACCTTTCACAATTTCTTTTTTTTTTCCCAAGGGTGCAGTTTCTTCAAAATCGAACAACTCGGTGGCTTAAATCTGACTGTGGTCAGGACGTGACAGTCCTGAGGCTGCTCAGCAGGACAAAAACATACAACCGATGATGGCCTGACTCCCATGACACCCTCCATAACCACGTAAACTGCACACAATGAAATCAAAGGTGTGGACATACATTAACCCCCCCGTGGCCTTGGTTAGCAGTCAGAATTGCCCACAGGGGAGGGTGGGGGAGGGTAGGGGTTAAAATAGCTCCGCTCTGTTGAGGGAGAAGGGGGGCAACTCACATCGTCCGAAAAGTACCGCCTGGGTGTCGGTGGGGGTGGATACGGATCAGAGTCATAGCTCAACTCCACCAAAGAGTTGTTGAAGTAGTAGCGGAAACGCTTGGCCGGGTACGGCTCACTGTCCTCACACACGTCGGTGGAGCAGGGGGTGGTGGGGGGAGGGGGAATGTGGTTGTGGTGGTGGTGGTGGTGCCGCGACCGGTGCGGCCGATGGTGCTTCCTCGCCGACCGCACGGTGCTGACACTGTGTGAGGAGCAATAGTGCCCCACTCCCCCCGTGTACGCCGACCGTTCCGTCACAGGGCTCGGTGGGGGATTGAGAGTCTCCTGAGGGTACTGCGTACCTGTTGAGCTGCTGGATGAAGCTCCAGTCACATGATTTCGATCATAGAATGGCGGGAGGCCACTGGCAGATGACCCGCCCAAAGAGAGTCCACCGGATTGTGAGGATTTGCCCCCGCGTGAGGTCAGCGTGTGGGGGGGCGTTGTCGGTGGCTCTGTACTTGTCTGCGGGTTCAGCGGCTTCTTCGCCATCAAGATGTCATCATCGGTCAGCGGCATGTGCTGCGCTTTGCGCCGACAGAACAAAATGACCATGATGACAAGGATGAGGAAGACCACGCCAACGACAATGGCGATGGCGTAGTGGGTAGCACTCTGTTGCGTTTTGTCATTTTTGACCGGCTGGATGCACTTCCCATCCAAGCACTCCGCTGCACTGACGTCTGGACACTGAGGCTGGTCCTGACCCCCGCAGTCTGTGCACGGTGCACCTGAACAGCAGTTCTTTTCATCGCTTCCGTCTCGGCACTCTGACTTCCCATCACAGCGCTGGGATTCCGAAATGCACTCTCCGCTCTGGCAATGAAACTGGGACTGGCCACAGGGCGGGCAGTCAATTTCATCTGACTCATCCTCACACTCAGACAGGTTGTCACACCGCCACACCAGGGGAATGCAGGTGATGCCACCGCTCTTGCACGTGAAGTGGTCGGATGGGCAGGTGGGGGGGTCCGCACAGGTCAGGCCATCCTTCCTCAGCACTAAATTGTACGGACAGGAGCAGCGCGCCTTGCTGCCTGAGTCCACCAGGCAGATGTGAGAGCAGCCGCCGTTGTTGCTGGAACAGGGGTGGCCCGTGATGTCCAAGGAATGCTGCACAGCAATGAGGTCGCTCAGACCCTGCATGCGCCCTCGCACCCACAGGCGCTTGCTGCCGGATTTCTTGAGACACCTCTCCACCAGCTGCTGCTCGCGGTCCAGCCAGTATAGAAAGTTGCCATACACGGCAAGGCCACGCGGGTTCGAAATCTGCCCGTCAACCAGCACGCAGCGGTTCCCTCCGGTCAGGTCTGACATCTCAATGCGGTTCAGATCCACGTCTGCCCAGTAAAGTTTCCCTTCCACCTTGTCTATAGTCAGGGACAGGGGGTGGGCCAGCTGCTTGATGAACAGCTCTGTCTTTTCTGAACCATCCATGCGAGCGGACTCGATGCGTGGAGACTTGACCATGTTGGTGAAGAACATGTACCTGCAAAACACACATGACTGCATGGTCAACTCAGACTGTGTTGTTTGCACTATCAGTCATCCAAACCTGTGCAGCACAAAATACATGAGACTGCACAGTCAGCTCAAACTGTCGTTTGCAAGATCAGTCATCTAAAATTGTGTAGCACAAAACACTCGACTGCATGGTTAACTCAAACTGTGCCATTTGCAAGGTATGTCATCTAAAACAATATAGCAAAAATCACACAAGACTGCATGGTCAGCTCAAACTGTGTCATTTTGAAGATCAGTCATCTAAAATTGTGTAGCACAGAAGGTTGGTCACCTTACATTGTGTAGTAAATCACTCAATTTTTGTGAATAATATTCCAGTCTTGACACTGGCAGCACAATCATGCGACGAGATCGCTTGCAGAAATTTCATTATATCACGCTAAAATTTAAGTCACGCAGACATACTGTAAAAATAACACGATTAATAAACACTGACAAAAAAAACCCAATCCATTCTGACTAAAACTGATAAATTCAAAAGTTGTTGATCTGAAGACCAGTTGTTATAAATCCCAGCAGAATCCCTCTCACACAGAATACCGGAACAGATATGTCTATTGACTGTAGCAAAACCGGACCATAGCTGACAAACCAGCCCTTTACTAGGACCCCCACACTCCCGTCCCACAATGCCGCCAACGTACCCCCTCTCTGGAAAGAGCGCAATGGAGCGAGGCTTGAAGTTGTTGGGGGCCTGAAGCACCACCCCAACAGGGGTCATATCCAGACGCGTGACGTTGACCACGTTGTTCATGGAGCATGTCCAGTAGAGCGTGCGAGAGTAGGGGTCGATGGCAATGTCATAGGGCTGGATCTGGCCGCTGGCACTGTTCAGCAGCACCTCCACCTGCCACAGGCAGACATTTCCCCATCAGAAGTTAGGGAGGGGGGAAAACAAAACCCAACAAGACTGTACAAATACAGTTATGCTGGGTCTTTTGTAGCTTGTGTGTGTGTGTGTGTGTGTGCGCGCACGTGTGTGTGCGTGCATGTATGCGTGTAAACACAGAGAATAAATTTTAAATGTAATCAACACTGACATACCCAGTTTCATGCAAAAATAAATTCCTTCCACTGTATGCCTATGTAACAGCATGTAACTGACAGGGTTAAATGTACATACTGCTGAACTTACATACTTAGCTCATTTACACTGAAAAAACTCAAACAGACCAAACAAGGAAAATATAATTTTCGGACTCAAATGCACAGCACTGGGAAATTATTATTATATTTCAAAGGTTTTGTTCAGACATAACCAGCATTTCACTCCATTGCTATGCTTTAACTTGTGGGAAAAAGATGACAGCCAACCACACAGTCATAAATAATGGCCTTCCTGGGTCAATGGCAGGCCAGAACCCCATGTTAGTGTTACCACAAGTGTCTTTACTTACTTTGACACACACATAATGTCTACAGTCAGATCCCTGTAAGGCAGCCACCTCTGGGTCCAGACAACTGGGGCTGGCTGCGGCATGCGGGCATCATATAAACAAAACATGGCACCTACACACCTGTGGATGGGGGTCATCTCCCTTGGCCACGGCATCAAATTATCTCCCTTGACCTTTGCTTTGTTGGAGACGCTGCCGCAGCCAGGTTTGTACAATGACTGTCACACGTTCCTCTAGTGAATGAAAATGCGCTGATAGCTAACACTGCCTGGGTAAGGAATATCATAAATTACAGTTTTAACCTAAAATCTGGGGTGAATAAAGATCAAAATTTGGACACACCCCTTCCCAAGTGCAATCTTTTTTCATTTGAACTAAAAACAAAGTCAGATGTGCACCTCAGCATAATAAAATAATCCTTCACCTTGGCCTGACCAAAAGCTTCAATATCTTTGCTATGTGCTTATTTCCCCCGCCCCCAACCCCCCCCCCCCCCCCAAAAAAAAAACCCCACACAACAACACACACACACACAACATAATCCACAACAACCAAAGATGTGGAACATAAAAACAAGAAGCCACTGAAAACTCACAGAAGTGCCGTTGTCATGAGCTCGCTTGATGATCTTCTGTCGTCCTTCAATCCAGTAGATGTGCTGCTGCACAGGGTCGTAGGTCAAGGCCTTGATGTTTTTCAGCCCGTGGATGGGAAGTGTGACCTCAGGGTTGTCCACTTCATCACCGTTGTCGCTGTCATCACTGGTGTCAGACTTTATCACCAAACGACTGATCTCCGTCTTCTGGCTCAGTAACAGGTATTCTTTGGGTGCTGCAGAGAATAAATGCAGGAGGAAATGTTACACGAGCCAGAAGTGAGCACCAGGCACAGTTTAACAGAACAGACCAAAGACAGCACCAGACACAGTTTAACAGAACAGACCAAAGACAGCACCAGGCACCGTTTAACAGAACAGACCAAAGACAGCACCAGACACAGTTTAACAGAACAGACCAAAGACAGCACCAGGCACCATTTAACAGAACAGACCAAAGACAGCACCAGGCACCGCTGGATGGAACAGACCAAAGACAGCACCAGGCACCGCTGGATGGAACAGACCAAAGACAGCACCAGGCACCGCTGGATGGAACAGACCAAAGACAGCACCAGGCACTGCTGATTGGAACAGACCAAAGACAGCACCAGGCACCGCTGGATGGAACAGACCAAAGACAGCACCAGGCACCGCTGGATGGAACAGACCAAAGACAGCACCAGGCACCGTTTAACAGAACAGACCAAAGACAGCACCAGGCACCGCTGGATGGAACATACCAAAGACAGCACCAGGCACCGCTGGATGGAACAGACCAAAGACAGCACCAGGCACAATAAACCAAAGAAGGAACTTCCGCACAAAAAGGGGAGTTAAAGGGGACCCTATGGTTTCAAATGGTCATTCTGTCTGTATTTATGTGACAGAAGTACTTTTTTTGCTTCAAATCTTCAGCCTGTTGGTTGGTTCTTTTCAACATCCTTGAAGACCTGCAGAGCATGGCAACCATCAGAGAACCTGAGTTTCCCCTGCAGTGATCAAAAAGAGGTGGAAGATGAGACAGACGCAAGTTTTCACAAAGGAGATCACCAATGGACTGAAAAACTGCTGTGCATATAGCCTTCTTCTTCCATGCCTACCAACAGGACCTGTGATGCCATTTTATATGGGGTCTCCTTTAAAGAATAGTTGGAGATGGACAGGCAAACACAGGGTTTGCATACTGCATTTCCATTTCCAAATACATGTTCCTTTGTTTGCAAACTTGTTCCTTTAGCTCATATCCCCCAACTTTTCCTCACCCCCACCCAAATCTGGGAGTGTGTCTATTCATCTTTTGAATGATATATATTCAAATATAGCCCACATGGGTGTTTGTTTTCACTGTAAAGCTCCTAGGTGTGGTAATGGTGGACCATTATTATTATGATTTAAATGTACAAATGTTTTGATCCCAAGTGGACGGCACTGACCCTGGCAGGTGAGACGGTCTGTGTTGAGGCGGTAGTGTGTGGGGCAGGCGCAGTGATGGGTCTTGTTGTCCACATGGTCTGCCGAGTGAGCCAAGCACAGGTGTGAGCAGCCCCCGTTGTGGTTCCCGCAAGCATTGTGGCCTGCACAACGCAACAGTCATCGTAACAATCAATCCCTTTTGCTTCACCATTTAAGTGGATAGCTATGTGCATAGCCTGTCACCAAAAAAACGATGAATAAATATTGCACGAAGTGGAATTTGAGAGGAAAAATCAAACGTTTGCAGAAAAGATACAAGCAAACACCAACTGAGCAAAATTCTGTAGGATATGATGACAGTCTTATTCTGATTTATGAGCCCACTGATCTGTTTAATTGACAGTAATGAAGAGGGACTGAAATATGAAACAAGTGCCACTTTTATTAAACACGCTGAGACACTCTACTCCATGCAGACATAAGCACCATATTTCATCCTGCTTACATGCGCATAATGCTAAAGCACTCTCAACTCAATGCAACCGTTGAGTGACTAAAAACAACTGAATGCAGCTGTGAACAGCAATGCTTGCACCACTGACCTGCCTGCCTGGAAGCATGAATGACGGAAATATCCATGGGCAGTTCAATCTCGTCCTGGATCTTGGTGTGGTCAGCTCCTGTCACCTTGTCGGCCCGCTCAATGGACTTGGAGGAGATGTCTGTCCAGTAGACATAGTCCTCATACTGCGTCAGACCCACTGGGTGTGGAAGCTGTGATGGTAACACAGTCCTCCGGTCGTTTCCTGCAGAGGAATCATCACATCATTGTGTTAGCTATCAAACTCACCACACAATCCCTCCTTCGTGCCACTTGACAGACGACATTGTCAACTTTCAACAAGAAATCCAGTGAAATCATGGCAAAATACAGCATGCTAGTTGCTACAGTTACACACAGACACTTGCCCAAGATATCTTCATTTAACTGTGACACAAATCTATCACTGGAATATGTACTGCTTTCTCTTAGGCAAATTTAGCTGAATCATAGAACAGTTGTGCTACCAAGTCACAAGCGATACATGCATGCAGAAACCCTGATCTCCTAGTCAATTCAGTCACAGGAGGTATGATGGTCATTCAGTTAATTTATGCAAGCCAAGCAATGCTGGGTTCTCATGCCAATACATCTGCACTGTGATACCAACTAAGCAATGCTGGGCTCTTATGCTAGTAAATCTGCATTGTGATACGAACCAACCAGTGCTGGGTTCTCATGCCAGTACATCTGCACTGTGATACCAACTAAGCAATGCTGGGCTCTTATGCTAGTAAATCTGCATTGTGATACCAACCAAGCAGTGCTGGGTTCTCATGCCAGTACATTTGCACTTTGATACCAACCAAGCACTGCTGGGTTCTCACGAGAGTAAGTTTGCTCTGTGATACCAACAAAGTGATGCTGGTTTCTCATGAAAGTAAGTATACATTCTGATATTAACCAAGTGATGCTGGTTCACCATAACAGGAAGTATGCATTTTGACACTAATCAAGCAATGCTGATTTATCATGAAAGTATGTTCTGATACTGATCCAACATGAGTGAGTTAGTGTGTGTTTTGATATTAACAAAATACTGCTGATTTATCATGAGAGGAAGTAGGCAATACTAATACTAACCAAGCAGTGTTGATGACTGAATATTTCTCTGGTCAATGTCTGTCCAGTACAGGCGCCTGTCAATGTAGTCAATGGTCAGATCCTGAACACGCCCCAGATCTGTTATCAAGACTTTGCGCTGAGTGCCATCCAGGTTTGATCTGACCAGCTGAGGTTCGTCCCCCCACATTGTCCAGTACATGTAGCTGGTGTAAAGAAAAAGAAACACGGTCAACATGTGAACAGTTGTGAACTTTACACTCACTTGTGAGACAGAACATGACAACACAGGAACTGTGCTTGCTGAAATGCATTGCATGCCTCCACCGGGTCATACTCCTATTATTGTGAGGCTTTCTATTGGGGTTGGTCATGTCTTCACTTACTGACATTTGCATTATTGGAAAAATTCCCCCTTTCCCTCCCACATTTTCACAACTGTGCTGATGCACACTACAGACTGCTCAATTCTGAATACCGCTGTCCACTGCCCCCCCCCCCCCCCCCCCCCAAACCCCACCACCTTCACCTAGTGTTAACTTTGGATGTCAGAGAAACAGCAAGATAGGTGGCCAAACCTGCATGATTGTTTTTAACAACAACATGGATACAGCTCCTGACTGTCTCCTCAAGCTAAACCTCGCCCAAGCCTCCCACAAGATGAGAGAGGGTTTACCCAGAAGGGGGGTCAAGGGCCAAGGCCCGTGGACTGTCCAGGTTCCTCCAGATGAGCACTTTCCGTGATGACCCATCCAGTCTTGCCATCTCGATGCGGTTTTTGTCCATGTCCGCCCAGTAAATGTTGTTGGCAACCCAGTCCACTGCCATCCCCTCCGCTGAGCTCAGGCCAAACTCAATGATGTGCTCCAGTGAGCTGCCGTTAAAGAACGCCCGGCTAATGCGCTGTCAAAACAGAACCAAAAACAGGGTGTTAATTCAATTAAAAAAACTTTAATTATCCCACAAGGGGCAATTTTGTTGTGGTCATGGCAGGCTCGTAAAGTAATGAATACAAAAAGTTAAAAGAACAATACAGCAACAAACACAACACCACCAACAAAAGGGTCTTACCAGATGTAGCAGATATACATGAAGATTTACATGCAATGAGTAAAGTGGGATTGCATTTGCAGTGGCTTGATTAAGTCTTACCCACCTCAGCTGCCCAGACCCCCCCCCCCCCCCAACCCCTCCACACCCACCCTTTCTAATGCACCAAAAATTAGGACCCGTCACTTTCACACCCTCAAATTATTTGGATTTTGGACAACAGTCTTAAGAATCTCACAACTATTTTTTTTTTTTTTTTTATAAATAGTTTAAAATTCACACCATCACATCAACATGGCACAGGCTTTCTCATTTTTCTCCAAAACTTTATATAGCAAAAACGTTTAGCCTGTTTCTCCAAACAACAACAAAATGGCCTTCAAAACCCGATGCCTGATTTTCCCTGTTGAATGAACAGACGATCAAACACACTAACCTTTGACCGCACATCCGTCATGTAGATGCGATTATCCTTGAAATCAAAATCGATGGCCACCGCCTCCTTCACCCCTTGGATGGGGATGGGCTGGTTGTAGTGGCTGGTTTCCAAGGAGATGCGGTTGATGTTGGACTGGGAGGAGAAGAGGAGGAAGGCCTCGGGGACGATGCAGATTGTGCCGTTGCTGACCAGTTCCAGCCCCATGGGGCAGGCGCAGATGGGGCCTTTGGGCGGTGGGCGGTACAGGCACAGGTGGCTGCAGCCATTGTTGTTGTGGGCGCAGGGGTTCGTACCTGTCAAGTCAATGGAAATCAGTCAAGTTTCCTCCTTGCTCTTCTTCTCAGACAATTTGTTTTACATTTTTTCCCCACCTTCTTTCTTCATTCATGGCTTTGTTTCACTCGCACAAAAATGTACATGAGACACTACTGAATACTGTTCAACTGAGACATATTAGCTTTGTAGTTGTACAACATGTGCAGAACATTCCAACTGTTTTATAAAGTTTCCACCTTGACTTGAATTTCAAGATTAGGGCAGCCTCAAAACGAGAGGGAAAAAAAGGTTGTTCCTAAGAAAACCCATACCAAAAGTCCAGGAGACTTACTATGAATGACAAAGCAAGTATGTGTATAAGAGAATATGCAGCAGAATGTTTAATTTGGAAGTTGTGTAAGCCAGATATCAATGTTTTACAGAGGTAAAAACCATATTAGCCTGGATGCACATGCTCTTTTTACCCACTTTCTTTTTTTTTAAACCCCAAAACAGACACTTTTCAGAGTCTTGATGAGCATTATTTACTGTGCAGGTAACTGGGCCATCTGCTACAAATTCCGTGTTTAAAAATTAGAAACAGCAAGTAGTGCCCATACTGGACACAGCATATCCCCCCCCCCCCCCCCAAAAAAAAACAACAACAACATATAAAGAGTACCAGTAGAGGGGTAACATAAATGCAGAAATTAAGCTTCCCTCTGCTGAGAATACACAGATATGAACAGTCCTCTGAGAATGCAAAGATACAAACGGTCCTCTCTTTTAGACCTGGAGCAGGCCAGAATATAGCCTTGCCTACTATGAAAAATTCTGTCTTAATAATTTCCACCTTCTCATTCCATTCAATTTCATTTTTGCCAGATGAGGATTAAACTATAAAATGACATGTGCCATACTGATTGTCCCTCATTCATTGGTGTATCATAACAGTGAATGACTTCTGCTTTGACTGTCTTTGTCTACAGTTAAAGTAAGACTCTTCTGTTTGTTGTATTGCTCTCTTAACTTTATGTAGATTTCATGAGCCCGCCATGACCACAACAAAATTGTCCCTTGTGGGATGAGTAAAGTTTCTGAATTGAATTGAATTGGACTCTGAAGACTTCTTAACAAGCTTGCCACAAATGCTTTCATTCAATTATTGTGAAAGAGAGCACTGTCAATACTGACAGTGTTTATCACTGACTAGCTTCACTTGGTGACACTGACTGTGGACTACAATGCATCCTGAACAATCCCTGTGAACCATTTGTTTACTCCAGATTCTGTGACTCACATTTCACCCCCAAATGACCCCTCAGTAGGTGTTAAAATGTCAAGATGCAACTCCCACACCCCTCCCCCACTTAACACCCCCACCACACCCTCCACAGTGCAAAAAGGCACAAGCGCAAAAAAGCGGCAGGATGGTATGGTCTTTTCTCTACCCTAATCCCCCCCTTTTAGCTCCCAGTGTGACCGGGCCTCCTCTACTGTTACAAGTTATTGGGTGGCACTGACAAAGCTAATGGCAATTCCCACCTCTCCTGCCCCGACTTCCCCTGGCTATTCCATCAATCAAGCTAAGTCTGCCACCTCCTGCACAGCAAGCTACTCCTATGGCAGTGAAACCCCACACCTCTGACGTTACCACACCACAGCCACATCTGGTATTGCCTAATCTGCCTGAAACTGTCCGCCTAATGTAATAACATCCCCAGGGCTTTTGGCTGTGTCATGGGTATAGTTTGGCTATCATGTAAACCTGACAAGCTCCAAAGCCTCAACTGGCTGGTAAGAGCAACGCTATCAAACCAGAACATTATGGGTTTTAATAACACCACAGATCAGGACAGTCAAGTTTTTTCAGTCAGGGGTTAAACAAGCATTTGCATTTTGGATTAAATGTACACACACAAAAATAACATTCTCGGAACAATCACTTCTGTCATTTGGGCACTAAAAAAAATAAACAGTAAAGAATAGCCCAAAAAGGAGGATTTTTTTATATATCATTTGCACACTAAAAAAAGGCTAATACCCATAAAACTTTGAAAGAAAATTAAAAACAGAATTAAACTTAATTAACATGTTTTACTCCATTCAGTGATTTCAACACAGGACAAGACTTCTGCATCTCAAGCACAAAACAATCAAACAAACAAACAAACAAACAAATATTAGAACAGCAAAAACGTCTTCCCTAAACCACAGTACAGCCATGTACCCAAAAAACAAAACGGCATCAAAAACAAAAGAAGAAGACATTTGTCTGCCTAAGCCATCTTGCCATTTTCAATTTATCATGAGAAACACATCCCCAGTCTTAACACCAGGACAAAGCAGCCCCAAGTGTCACCTGCCACCCTGGTCTTACCTGTAATGTAAAGGGATAGGCAAGCACCACATGACCAACTGGTGTGCAGGCAAACCACCTCTCTCTTTGTCTTGTCTATTTCAAGTTACTGCTGGTTTTTGTGCACTTCAACATGCATGCATTATGCAAGTGGATGCAGTAACAAGCTGTTGTAAAGACACCCCTGCTGCCCCATCCCCAAAACGTACAGTTCAGCAAGTCTAGCAGCGTATGTATGTATAAGTATTTTGACAATTAAGAAAAAGATGAACTGGACATGAAGACATAAGAAAGAGAGAGAGAAAGGATGAGAGCAAATCTATGTACATTATACATGTACACACTGAGAAGCATCCACACATGCTCGCAGACACACACACATACTACATGCACGCACACGCACACACACACCCACACTCATACACACACATTCACACACACACACACACACACACACACACACACACACACACACACACACACACCCCACACCCCCACCCCCCCACACACACTCTCTCTCTCACACCCACACACCTTCTTTAGCCAGGACATCCACAGCCTTCAGACCCATCAGGTCCGGCAACTGGTCAATGATTTTCTCTCGCTGACCACCGGTGGTTTTATTGACACGCTCGATGGACCGTCTCTGCCAGTCTGTCCAGTATATATAGTCACCTGCACACAGAAACTACTGTAAATGCTGGGATAAACCCTGACAGATCCCCGCAAGCATGCGCTGCAGCTTCCCTTTACAAAGGGCCTAGCACATCAGGACCCTCCCCCCACCCTCCATTTATTCTCAACTAAGGTCACTGCACTCATGGTTGACCACTAACAGGTCTGAATCACATTTCTGGCAGTACCCCCTCTTCCCATATTAATCTTTGACTGGTGTATTATTTAGTGTCCTTGCAATGAAGCCCCCCCCCCCCCCACACACACACACACCAGTTAATCTCAGACTGGGTGCCATATATCCAGAAGTGTTTTGTATGGAAATTATGGTAACTGATCATGGTCAATCTATTCTGTATCGCTAGAGATGAACAGTACACAGAGAAGCAACAGGACACCACCACAAAGTCCCACTCACCTAGCAAGGTAAAACCAAAGATGTGCGGCAGGTTCTCCTCCACCAGTACTCGACGGTCTCTCCCCATCAAGTCAGATGTTTCAATGTGATCGGTCTTGGCGTCGCCCCAGTACAGGCGGCCCCCTTGCAAGTCCACGGCCAGGCCATTGGGCCAGCCCAGGTTGGAATCAACCAGAACGCGGCGGTCCGTACCATCCAGGTTGGCTCGCTCAATCTTCGGCTTCTTGCCCCAATCAGACCAGTACATGTATCTGTGAACAGGGGAAGTACATGTATCAGTGAACAGGGAAGTACTCTTATCTGTGAAAAGAGGAAGTACATGTACTGTGAAAAGGGAAGGACATACAACTGTGAAAAGAGGAAGTACATGTACTGTGAAAAGGGAAGGACCTACAACGGTGAAAAGAGGAAGTACATGTACTGTGAAAAGGGAAGGACCTACAACGGTGAAAAGGGGAAGCAAAACAAGAGTTCTAGATGTCAAAATATTTCATCTTTATCAATTCCAGGTCTGGAAAAAAAAAATGTCTGCAGATGATGATACTGAGGAGGATATACTGGAGACAGAGACATCAGACGAAGACAGTAAAGTATCTGTGGCCATCTTATCTCACTTCCAGCAGCAAGAAGCTACAGCTTTATCATTCAACAGGGCAAAAACACACCTTTAGTCGATACACGTATGTAAATGGAAATTTCAAGAAAGATTTTGCTGGTGCTAATTCATGAGTTAACAACTTTTGGAAATTTATGTGTGTGCACTTCTGTCTGTGTACTCCTTGGTCACCCTTGTTGGTGAGATACGGTGCTACTGAAATGACCGCTTATCATTTTAATGCCAAGCCACAGGATTGCACAGTAGGAATTAAAAAAAAACACTGCCAAGCCACAGGATTGCACAGGAGGAATAAAAAACACACACAAAAACACTGCCAAGCCACAGGATTGCACAGTAGGAATTAAAAAAAAACACTGCCAAGCCACAGGATTGCACAGTACGAATTTAAAAAAAACCTGCCAAGCCCTAGGATTGCACAGGAGGAATAAAAAACACACACAAAAACACTGCCAAGCCACAGGATTGCACAGTAGGAATTAAAAAACACACTGCCAAGCCACAGGATTGCACAGGAGGAATAAAAACACACACAAAAACACTGCCAAGCCACAGGATTGCACAGGAGGAATAAAGCTGCCAGGCAGGTCTAAATTCTACATTCTGCTCTGTCTTGTTCCTTCTCCCCTTCTGCACCCTGACAGCCAGCATGACAACTCACCCGGAACCAGGGTCCAGACTGATGGCCCTTGGCTCATCCAGGTTGTCAGCTATGAGCACTTTCCTGGCGCTGCCGTTCAGCCGTGACACCTCAATGCGGTCCATGCCCGTATCAGTCCAGTACAGGTTGCGACCCAGCCAGTCAATGGCCACGCCATCAGGGTGGTCCACCTCCGTGTTCACCAGGATTTCTTGACCTGAAAACATTCCACCCTTCAACACAGGTGCTGAAACAAAACCCAAGTCTGCAAACTATGCCCACCCTCCAGCACTTTTCTCAACTCTCTCCCATATGCACACACACACTCACTTTGAGTGTTGGTTGGAAACCTTCTTTTACATGATGAAAACTAAAGACAACTGCGGGATCCAGTCAGGGGGAATGAAACTGACAGGCTTCATCAGGGTGAAAGAGTGAATCTATAGGACAATGAGGAGAATAAGTCTGGTTGTTTTCTCTGCACCCTATGGATTCATCCCAACAAGGTCCGTTCATTTTCTCCTCTTCTTTTACATGCACATAATAAATCATGATCATTTTTACCAATGGTATTAAGATGCTGCTTACTTGACCTCCCCCCCCCCCCCCCCACTTCCCAAATTCCATTTACCTGTGCCATCCAGTTTTGATCGCTGAATCGCCCTCGCCTCATCATCAGTCCAATAAACATAACCTTCCACAGGATCATAGTCAATGGCAATGGCATGGTGGATGTTGTCAAGTGGAAGAACAACAGCTGTGTAGTCGGGTGTGTCCAAAGAAATCTTGCGCAAATCTCTTCTCCGCGCCAGGAACAAGATCTTCTCTGCCCCTGTGATATTGGCAGGATAATCTGGGTTACAATTTTGTAAGTTTCACAAATTTTATAAAGTTTGGGCTACAATTTTGTACATTTCAGATTTATAAAATTATACTAAATTGCAGATGAACTTTTTAACCTCTACCTCAATTTACTATCAACAGCCAATTGGCACAGCAGACCAGGAGTCTCGCAAGCTGGCAGTAAACTCAGTGCTAAATAAAAACAATAAAAAATACAAGTGACTGTGTACTCACATTCAGTAGCTGGTTAAACTGTTCAGTCTTTTGTTCAATGGTTAGTGTATCTGACAACTGATTGATGTACTTGGCATCTGTTTAGTGCGCTTGTTGTCAAATGCTATGCATGCTTGATCTCTTGGTTAGAGTACTTGATGTATATATATATATGGTCACACTACTCTATACTTGTTTAGCATTCCTGACAACTGCTTAGTGTCACATCTCACTAGCTAAACTGGTTTGACTTTGACAAATGCTTACCGTGCTTCTTGATCTGTATGCATACTAATCTTGACATCAAGTTGGTGACTTGTTTAGTAGCTGTTACTATGTTAGTGAACTGAACAACTGGTTCAGTACTTGACAAACAGAAAGTGTACATGGCAGTTGGTTAGTGTCCTTGACAACAGATCAGTAAACTACTGGCATGTCTACTTGTCACCAGACTGGTTAGTGTACTTGACAACAGATCAGTGAACTACTGGCATGTCTACTTGTCACCAGACTGGTTAGTGTACTTGACAACAGATCAGTGAACTACTGGCATGTCTACTTGTCACCAGACTGGTTAGTGTACTTGACAACAGATCAGTGAACTACTGGCATGTCTACTCGTCCCCAGACTGGTTAGTGTACTTGACAACAGATCAGTGAACTACTGGCGTGTCTACTTGTCACCAGATTGGTTAGTGTACTTGACAACAAACAGATCAGTGAACTGGCATGTCTACTCGTCACCAGACTGGTTAGTCTAGGCTGTTGACTAGCCCCTCTTGGCAGCACTGTTTCATCTTTCAAAATGTGATGCCTGCATTCACAAGTTAGTTTGTGCTTTAAAGTCCAGTCAACCACACAAGGTTATCTCAGGGCTAATTCACACTGAAGGCCAGTGCTTTCTGTGCCTACTCTGGTGTCCCTTCCATCTTCACTCACATCAGGCAATCTCTGATTCTGTTCACCTCTATTTTCAAGAATTTATGAAAAAGCCCTCCTCTAATACAACATAACAGCAGGCAAATTAAAGATTTCAGAAAATCAACTGTAAACAGTTTTGCCTGCTGACTGCAGTGCAGACACAGCATCTTATCTCTCTCTCTCTCCATGTCTCATGTATGCTCATAATGTATAACTGAATGATGTATGCATGCGTGCATCTGGCGCTGTGAACACACTATGTTTTGTGTGGAAATTCTCATGTATAATGTTTCGCTCACTCATCCATGCCTATATTATGTATATAAATGATGCCTGTAATTTTATACTTACTCATCAACAGCTTAGCAAGGACAAGTTGTTAGCCAGGATTTTGACTAAACCTAAACTACAATCCTTGTAAAATAAAGTTTTCAAGTTTGAGTTCTCTCTGTGTGACTATAACATAACCCTTCTTCATGGTTACCACTGTCATCCACATAACTGGACTGTTTCATTTTCAGCTTAATTATAACCAATTCTAAAGACACATCAGCTGCAACAAGTACTATGTCCACACACCTTTGGCACAGGTCTTGCCATCCTCCAGCAGCTTGACACCAGTGGGGCAGGCACAGGCGAAAAAGGGTCGCCGCGGTGACATTAAGCACAGGTGAGAACACCCCCCATTGTCGCTTCCACAAGGATTGACACCTGGAGAGGGGTAGAATGGTCTGATTAGGAAGCGAAACATTTTAAAGTTTAAAACTGCAAGTTGCAGAACAAACAGCATTCATTTAAAATTATAGGAAAAGTTGACAGCACAGCACCAATACAGTGGCAGAAGCCTATTACTGTCAGCAAGCCATTGACAGAAGTTCATATTTCACCGCTCCCCCCTGTGCACTACTGACTTCCTCCATAAGTACAGACACATTGCATACCATGTGCATTATTTCTCTTTTTATTATCATTTTGTATGTAGTCTGAATAATATGTTATATCTCTTCAATTATCTTGTTTTATGTTGTAACTCTATAGGTCTTATTACCACCTCACCATCACTGTGGTGAATGCACACCTCATGATGCAAAAACTATGGCTGCAGTGAGTTCTGAGAATGCAAGCACTACCGAAGCACTGAAAACATTCACAATCTATTCACAGCTGTTCCAGCTGATCACCAGTTCACTCATCACTTAGTTTAACTTTAAGGGCTAAATTGTAACAAGCTAGGTGAAAATTACATCAGCATCATACTGTGATCCTGTTCACACTAGGCCAAGGGTCGGTCTATTGCAGCAACAAAAGGCCAAAATGGCAAATAACAAACAAAAAGATAAATGAAACCAATGACACAATTTCACACACATTTACAGAATATATAATATCAATCTAATCTATGCAGAAATACATGAAAATCAAGACCACCCTTTTCACTCATAAATACAGCTAATAAACACCTTTTAAACCAATGGGCATGGAATCAAAACAGAGTTAATTCTAATCTACATTTGAAAATGAAGATATGTGCCCAGTATCCCCAGCCTAGGTACTCCTAATCAATATAAATCAAATCAAAATGAACTTGAACTTAAGGAGAAGTTGTAGCAAAATTAAAACAACAACAAAAAACACAAGTGAAAGCAAACAAAGGTTGTAACCTTTTTGTTCCTTCTTAAAGTTCTTTGTTTCTGTGAACGGAATGATGAAATTATTCTACTCTGTTGTGTTACAGACAATCAATTTTCTGATAACTTCATCAATTGTTACTTTAACCATGTGTTTGGTTTGGGTTCCTTTATTACTGGTGGTGGTGATGTGGAGTGGGTGGTGATGGTGGCTCACTAGCTGGTCATTGGCTGGCAAGATGATTTAAGAGAGAGAGAGAGAGTGTGTGTGTGTGTGTGTGTGTGTGTGTGTGTGTGTGTGTGTGTGTGTGTGTGTGTGTGTGTGTGTGTGTGTGTGTGAGAGAGAGAGAGAGAGAGAGAGAGAGAGAGAGTGTGTGTGTGTGTGTGTGTGTGTGTGTGTGTGTGTGTGTGAGAGAGAGAGAGAGAGAGAGAGAGAGTGTGTGTGTGTGTGTGTGTGTGTGTGTGTGTGTGTGTGTGTGTGTGTGTGTGTGTGTGTGTGTGTGTGTGTGTGTGTGTGCCCGCACGCACGCACATGCACGCATGTGTACATGCATGCATATGAGTGTGTGTGCATGCATGCCTGTGTGTGTGGAGGGGGGGGGCTGCATCTTTCACACAAGACTGCAGTACACTGGCCAAACTGTATGTAAAACAGGGTTATGTGGGTGAGGAACCCTGAAACACTCTCTTGGGTCGCCAGAATCCAAAGCAGCCAGTGTCCAATCCAGTTTTAAAGAAAGGCTATAATCTTAAGTCTGCTCTCCTATTGGCTGAATACAGCACGTCATACCTTTGTCTTTAAAACCCCAGTGGACACTTCTAGGGGAACTACATGCTTGAACACACCCTCTTACTCCCTTTGCACAACATGCTATCATAGTATCATGGAGACACAAGATTAAGTATCATGGTATCATGGAGACACAAGATACTTATATCATTTTGTGTCACTCAGTATGTGAATGTAAAGCATTTTATTTACCTGCCAATCATCAGAATAAAATCATTTCTGGTAATAACAGCAATGCATTAAGTCATACATCTATGTTTTATATATATATGTGCTAACTCAAGACTAATGATCAAACTGGGTTTGTTGCCTTGCATGGCAACGTACCCCCCATCACGTGCCCCATGGAACTGTAGGACACTGCATCACTGTCAGCATGAACATCCATTTTACTTGCTCTTGGTCTAGCTCGTTCAGCACTTCCGCAGATGTGGTAAAAACAGACATAGTTTGATTGCACACCCTGGCTGTGACCCTGACCTTGAAGATAGCAAAACATATCTTTCTGCATGGCACTCCAGCTCATGATGATGAGTCATCAGACCAAGGTTGTTTCCAAAATGTTCAGTGCTTCATATTTCGTGGGTGAACATTTACTGAATTTTGGAACCTTCACTGTGACCTTGACCGCTAAACACAGCAGTCCAGTCTATTCACAATTTGGATGATGTACCATCAAACTACTTTGTCAGCAGTTTAGAAAATACAGTCTCAAACATCTGTCACATTTGATTAAATATGAGCCCCTGCTGTGACACTGACCATTCAGATAACAAAACCAATATTTTTCACAAGATTCTCTGCTAATGATGATGCACCAACACACAAAGTTTTGTTACAGACAGTTGAGCAGTTTAGAAGATACAGTCCAGGCAAAACCTGGACACAAGGACAAGCGATTCAAATACAATTATTCCCCCTTTAACTTCATTATGGGGGTATACAACACTGAATATTTTAAACCAAACCCAATCCCAGTTTGTCCCCAACATTAGGCAGCTAGTGCTACAGTGATATGTCTAGGCACAAGCAAGGTCAGGGAGCCTGCAACCCTAAAGCAGAGCCTGCATCCAACTAGACCATCATGAGACTGAGACAGCACATCTCTGGTAAGTTGAGCCAGGCACAGACCACATTTCCAAAGCCTCTTCACTGCACAGCTCTAGTTCCATGTATGTATATGATAACCCTTCACCAACAATCATGCTTCTTTTTCTCATGCGGTTTTCATATTATATGCATCCAAGGTGGGTTTGTACTTTGTGCACAGCACAAGATCTTATGTCATCACGATCTTATTCATGCTCTTTCAGTTTCACAAGAACTACTCAGAGTGTGCATGTGCACGCCTATGAATGTCACTATGGGGGGTTTAAGTCTGAATTACTTTTTTTCTTGTTATCAGTTTGTTTAATATTTAACACATTTGGGATTTGTCCACTTTCCCATTTTAGTGGTAATACCATTTTTCGTTTAACAAAACAAAACAAAAAGGAATGAGGAAAAAAGTATGATTTTCGGCTCCTCAAATACTGTGACCACATTGATACATAAAGGGAACATAATAAGATACGAGTAACACCAACACAGACTCAACATACATAACGTAAAACAGTGGAAAATAATCACCTAATAGGACATTTAAATACTACAGCACAGATACAAAATAAATTAAAATATTCTTCTTTTTAAATGATCACAGTAACAGCACATTTATCAATTAAAAAAGAAGAAAAAAAGCATGTGAATAATAACCACAACGTCAATAGCAAATTGTATTACCTCCAGTATTCTTGAATTCTGTGTGCAATGGAAGAAAACAATACTTTTGTTGATTTCTTTCACATCATAATAAAACTACCACCACCAGAAATTGGAAAACTCACCAGATTGTGTTGGCAAAAGTAAGAACATTCAGTCATACCCTTTGCTACTACCTCAACCATGTATTTTTCTTTTATTTCTACATTACCTCCATTCATACTCTCTCCACTCCCAGTTTCTTAAGTGTGCATGCACGTGACATGTGTGTATATAATTATGTGTGTGTGTGTGTGTGTGTGTGTGCGCATGTGTGTGCGTGCATGTGTGTTCATGCCTATGTGTGCCTGTATGTATCGTGTCTGTGTTGGTGTACTGTAGATGTGCGACTACGGAAACCACAATAAGCCACCCCAAGAAAAAGTGGATTCTATGACAGTTGCAAGGGTGGTCTTGACTTAAGTTTATCTCTGCAAAGCCATAAAGTTATCAACCTGGGAGTGATAACATTAACACAATCATCCTGGGGTCCAGCCAATACATTACAACACAGCCTACAGTTGTACACTTCACTGAGACTGCAATCACAGCCAACACATAAACTGATTCCAAACTCCAGGCCTCCAGTTTCAGGGTCCATGAGACCCTGTAAACTCAAATTCCAAGTTTTTAGAAATGACATTTAGCAATCTCCAACTGCCTCTGGCAAATCTGACGGGTTCCTGCAGGCATATTTTGCCTGTTAATAACCCCCACATCTCTGGCCCCTTATCATAAAATAAACCTCCAAACAAACTCCAGCCATTTATCACGCCCATAAATCAGCCTCCTAATCAGATAACACTGAAATTCCTCTCTGGGCAAAAAACAGCCAGACTGACATGCTCCAAAATAATACAGGTGAACCACAACTGATATGCTGCAACATAATACAGGTGCACCACACTGCGCAGCAGTCACAAGCTTGAGAAATGTGGGAAATTCCTAGTCTTGAAAACAACCATTTTTAGACATTGATCACTAAAACAGAACATGCACAGGATGACTTGATCATATAAAACATTATAATACACATGGAAAGCTGTCAGACTTAGATAAAAACACCTACTTTTCATGTAACATATACTGCAAGAAAGAATAGGCACAGGATGAGCTACGGTCATAGGATGCATAATAATAATCAAACTCATTTCAAGTACTGTACTGTTAACATGAACTAAGAGAGAGAGAGAGAGAACTGAATTTTTACACTGTGATTTGCGATCACTATTCTGTGTCAACTTTTATCACTTATTGCACAGTAAGAATGGTCACTGGAACAAGAAACAAAACAACCTGTTTGTGTTATCCACTATTCTGTGTTAACACTGCACATGTTAACTGCAGACTACTAACACCCCACTGCAGGATGCTTGTGACTGGGCAAGAGGCTCATTTTGTACCTTTTCATTTTCTCCCTTATCATTGCACCTTCACTGTTCATCTATTCCTAGGCACCTAAAACTAGTAAAAGGAACCTGCTCCAAAACTCTGCCAGTTGTGGAATGTTGCTCAAACTACTGGGATTCCCACAGTATAATGAAGAAGTTATTCTGCATTCTTCCATTAATAAAAGAAAGCATTCTTTATAACTTTTGGGGTGTTTTGCTCTCTAAGTTGTGGTATCTGTTTTATGTTGATCTAATCACACATAAACCCCACCCTCCTTTTTCCCTTTTGTTTCCTTGGTTCAAGGGTCCCCCCCTCCCATCCCCCAACCTTGCAAATAGAGGAAGAGCCAAAGGTTCCCCCTGCTGAAAGGAGAAAACGTTGCTTAAATGTTGTTTTCCGGACAATTCAGAGGGCTCAAAGTGGTGGGTCGCTGTAATTTCATTTTAGAAGGTGGCTGGAGATAAACTGTTGCAGATAAGCAAGTTATCACAGTAACCCCAACAAGTTATCACAGTAACCCCAACAAATAAGTTAACAACACAAATGCCTTTCTGATGAAATCACAGTTCCAAATTTCCCCCTTCACTACACAGTCCAACCAGTACCAATCAATACAAGCACAATAACTATCCTTGAACTTGAAGAACAAGCTAATTAATCAGCATCACTTGACTCTGCTCACCTGATGGTTGACGTTTTTCATCAAAGGCGTGAATATCCATCGGTGAATAGATCTCCTCATGCACCACCATGGTTTCTGTTGCAGTTCGTTTGTTGCATGCATGAATAGAGCGTGTATGCCAATCAGTCCAATACAGCATGTCTCCAAACAAGGTCAGAGCGAAGGGATGGGGCAGGCTTCCCTGGATGACCTTGCGTCGATTGGAGCCATCAAAATCACAGCTGTGGATGTAGTGAAGCTTGGCATCTGCCCAGTAGATCTTGGAATCCTCATAGTCTATGGTCAGCCCATTGGGCCAGAAGATGTTGTCGCTGATAATCACCTCTCTGGAGTCCTGGTTCCCATCCATCCCAGCTCGCTCAATTTTAGGTACCTCCCCCCAGTCAGTCCAGTAAACGTACCTGCAACACCAAAGGTGTACAACTTAACTTGGATTCTTTCCCTCTTGTTTCCATTCCACTGATAAAGTCTGTTTTTTGTTGTTATTTTGTTTTAGTTGCTGCTTGTTCTTGCTCTTCCCTTTGATATTCGACTGTCCATCTGAAGTTTGTATCTGTTTGTCTTTCATAGTTCCCACCCCACCCCCAAATAATGTGTGTGTGTGTGTGTGTGTGTGTGTGTGTGTGTGTGTGTGTGTGTGTGTGTGTGTGTGTGTGTGTGTAAATGTCAATGTCCACTTGTATAGTGCAGTTTAGATCTATGTAGACAGCCACATGCTTGTTGCCCTTGGCCAAGATAATGGAGAAACAGAGAGGGTGAGAACTGTGAGCAGAGGGGTGGGGGCGGGACAGTGGAGAAATTTGGTGAGGGGGGAGTCTGGTGGGTGAGTATGGTGTTGAAAACAAATACAATTACAGCAGGCAGTGGAAAGGTTTTGTGAGAGGTGCAGGCATGCATGTGTGTCCAAGTGCTGTTGTGGATGATGGCTGTGTGCTGAGTCATCAAGACTTCTGGATGTTCATTATCTACAGTTAGACTTATTTACTTTTCATTCTTTCAATCTGAAGGCTTGAACTGTACTTATTGTGATGGGTTATGCACTTTCTGTGCGAACAACTTCAATAACAAATTACTACTACTATTATTATTATCATCATGATCATCACTTTTAGTTTTATACCAAGCTTATTTTCACATGGAAAAGGACAATGAAAAAGTCTAAATGAAACTGCTGTGTCTGTTTCAGAATGGTATGTTTTGAAAGTCGGCGGGGAGGGGGGGGGGGTCATACCTACAAAGTCTTTTGTTTTTTTTAAATCTGGCAAATGATTAAATATCAGTATTTTGTTTTGCTATTCTCTGGCATGTGCACAAACAAACACATCCCACAAACTACCACCACCATCCTCTCCTACCTGCCCCCAAACAAATCACATCCAGCCACTCCTCAACAACCCCCAGAAATGTTCTTCTTTTTGCACCCCCCCCCCCCCCTCCAGCAACCCCCATCCCCTCCTACCCCTAACAAGCACTACATCTGCAGCAAGCCGGTTACATCAATAACAGTGCAATCATGTGCCTGGCAATGCAGAGAGTGGTGCCCGCACTGCACACAGTTGCAAGTAGAAATATCACGGGTGGGTGATTCACCAACTGATTTACGGGAGGGGAGTGGTGGGCGGGTGGTGGGGGGGCGGGGGGGGCAGCTTCCCTAGAGCTGGTGGTGCCTGTCCCACACACCCGTGGTTGGTTCGATTCCACCCCAACCTTTCGCTAAGCCAACATGCAGCGGAGGAACAATGGTTTTGACCGCAGGGTTCGATTCCACCCCAACCTTTTGGCTAAGCTAACATGGGGTGGTGGAACACCAGTTTTGTCCACAGGGTTCCATTCCAGGCCCAACCTTTGGCTAAGGGCTGACCCATAATGATAAGGGGCAGCAGTACATTGGTTTTGACCACAGGGATGCACATCCTTCCCATTTACTTCCACACTACATTTATCCTGACTTGTCCAGCAGAAGGGTGACTGTAAGCATGTACTTTGGCTATATGCAATGGTGGTGCAACCAGGCAGCCAATAGGCATAGCTACTTGTCTCTGCTGCAACCCCCACTCCCACCATTTCTCTGAGTCTATCCTCTGATGCATTCTACTCACCTGCCTTTGAAGGGTTTAATTTTTTTAATGACACCAAGGATAAATACTTCTGTGGGCTAGCAAAAACTGTAAACTGGGCTGGTCAATTGTTTTCTGTTTTGTTTTTAATCATGATCATCTGCAAGTTCTCAAAGCATAAAATAACACATATTTTATTGTTTTTTTAACACCTTACTATGAATGAATGAATGAAAATTTATATATAGCGCATAAAAAACTTCCACACAAAACCTTGCTTGTTCACAGCGCCAAATTACATAATTACACAATCCTTTACACTAACCTCTGCTGGTTATGAATTACTCATGTACACTGCTAACTCTCAATTTTTGCATTTCATGTGACTCACTGTTAACCGTCTTTTCAAAAGAAGAAAAATATCTGCCTGTTAATTTTGTGACCAGTTAGTGGATATTCTGTGCCAACTTGGCAGACAAGGTCAGATGATCAGAGCAAAACAAAATTCATCGCACACATCACTTTATGCTTGAAGAGGATCTAGAAAAATAAAGTTGAATAAACTGGGAAGACAGAAATCTGTAAGAGTGCTGTAAAAGCATGTAAAATTATGCAATCTAAAAAAAATCTATATATTCTGGCCAAATCCAGGTTTGAAAGAACTTTAGCTTTTTCTTCTTTTGTTTCTCTCTTCTTTTTCAAATTCTGGCTAAATCCAAGTCTGCCTTCTTTTTTCTGTGTGTGTGTGTGTGTGTGTGTGTGTGTGTGTGTGTGTGTGTGTGTGTGTGTGTGTGTGTGTGTGTGTGTGTGTGTGTGTTGTTTTGTAAAAGGAAGTCCTTTTTTTCCCTTTCTTCTTTTTTGTTTCTTCACACCTCAGTATCCTCCCAATCTACAAACCAGTGCTGTTCTAGGGGTTTAATGGTTTCTTTCTTTTGCTGCTGAAAGTTGTCATGTTCTGCATTTGTTTAATGTGCTTTTTGTGTTGCTTTTTTATTTGCATATAATTATATTATATACATACTGGCGAGGACCGCTGGTTCGGGCGGAAAACTGGGGCACGGTCTACAGCCAACTTTTGGCCAGCAAAAGGAGAAAGAAAGGAGCGGGGGCAGTGTACCACTGCAGCCAGCCGGCCGGACTCTGGATGAGAAGGGAAAGGGGGAAAGGGAAAGCGCGTGCCCGGCAACGAACGTCTTTTGAACACAGATCAGGTAACAGACGGACTTTAGTAACAGCTTCTCCACAAGGACACTCGACAAAGGGGTGTGCGGGACGTTGGGGGGGGGGGGGGGGGGGGGGGGGGTATGGTTAAGTACTGTTGGGCGTTGAAACTTGCTATAATAGGTTATCCCGCCTCCGTGGACGTAAAGCAACATAAAAGCCAAAAGAAAACTTGCTCAGAGCTCAGGAGCTGTGTGAAAGTGGAGGTGGCGGTCCCGGGCTCCCGTCCCTAATAAGCCTACGGTTTCTGTGGACGTAAAGCAACGCTCAACCAAACTTGCTCAGCTGAACTTGAAGGCTGGGGACGGGGTTTGTGTTTCGTTTTTCTCCGGAGTCCTTTCCACGTTGACACACACAGGTCAAGACTGAACTGGCGACCATATCTCAAGCACCTATGAGTCATATACTGGCGCTGCTGCTCCGAGTGGACAACGGTAACGCCGAGCGCTGTTCTGCTGCGCACGGGGCAGGAAACGAAGGTGCGGAGTTGGGGGTGGCGGCGGGGAAGGACCGGGGGTTTCCTTATGAGTAACGAGACAGTCATTTGTACATCCGTAGTCGTTTGTTTGTTGTTCTTTATTTTGTTTTGTGTGTGTGTGTGTGTGGGGGGGGGGGGGGATTTTTTTTTTATCGGCAAAGGAACTTAACCATCTATCAACATTATAACTATATATATGCACTTAACTTTCGTTATGAGACAAGTTTTGTACATCGGCTGTTTTGTTTTGTGGTTCTCGCTGTTTTGCGGGCTTTTTGGGGGTGGGGTGGGGTGAAAAACCATCTCTCAACTCTGTATGCACCATCGTATCACCATCGCCATAAGTAATGTTTTATAGTGAATGACTGACGAGCTTTGCAATGGAAAATTAGATCTGAATCACATTTTTGCACATTCAACAATTAACGGCTCGTGTAAGATTTTTTACCCCCCCCCCCCCCCCCCCCTTTGCACATGTATTGTGCACATGTATTGACCTTGCACAGTAATTGACTGGAGTCCAGCCCGGGCAGATGGACTCACAAAATTAGCATGTAAACTTCCGGTCACAAAACCTCATGAATGCAAATCATATCCTCATGAACACATACATGACACACTAAAATACTTTCCTTTTTCTTCTTTCTTTGATCTACAGAGAACTATTCATTTAATGGAACTACAACTAGCCTTCTCAGAAAAGAAGAGGAAATCGAAAAAACAACTTCAAAACCATGGATTTTGTTTCGAAATGCTCCCTTTCGACAGTCTTGTTACACACAACAAGGACAACTGTCCCACTTTCCCGTGTTGCACGCACCGTCGCTTTGTTACGTGAGGTCCGTGCTCGTGTCGCCCGAGGAACACCCACCCCACACCCCGCGTGCGTGCGTCTGTGGTGTTCGGCCAGCAGTCAGATTATTGGCGGTGTTTTCTACAGTCCACTCCCGCTAACTGTCAATCACGCATGTGGACTACAAATTAACACACAATACAGCGTATACCGGGGGGGCGGGGATAGCTCAGTGGTTAGAGCGCCGGACTCGTGATTGAAAGGTCGCGGGTTCGAATCCCTGCTGGAACGGCGGGAGAATTTTCTTCTCCAGGGTCGACTTTCTGTGCTGACTCTTATTTCGGTATCCGTTCCACCCCCGTGTTACCACAGTAGCACGTAAAAAAATCCCGGTCATTCTGCCAAAAAGTGCAGGTGGCAGGTTACAGCTAAACACGCATACATCTTACGTATGTGGATTTTATTGAACCGTGCTTCGGCATTGGTCACAACTTGTCCCTAATATGTCAAATGACATCTGAAGACATTAAGCATCAACTCATCAGCGTATACCGGGACAAAATCTGCAGTCGGTCCACTGTCGGTCGGTCAGCTGTTATTTTGTTTGACCGGCTTTCACACACACACACACACACACAGCTTAGAGTGTGCGTGTGTGTGTTCTAGACGGAGAAGGTACGTCACTTGATTTTTTACGCCCAGTCAACTTGGACGGTTATATCACCGTGAGACGGGGGAGGGAGCAGAGTGTTTGGCTCTTGTAGCGGCACAGACCGCCGTGTATCTGACCGGTTACAGTGACTGGCCGGTTTCCGTTAACAACTTCGCCACCTTACCGATGTCACACCGATGTGAAAAATGTCTAGTGTGATCACTACAATAAGTCCAGTTGTTCGTTCCAAATCAAAACCTTTGTTTCAAATCCCATCTGTTGATGAAAGGCCGTTCCTTTTGGACAAGTTAGACGGCTAGTTCTTGCAGTTTAACGTTCTTGGATTTTAACGTCCGGTCAACCGTACCGGGTCACCTCAGGATGAACCCTACATTCAAGGTTTCAAGGTTTTATTGAGCTTTTCGCCTATGGGGGTTAAAAAGCAAAGTTACATTTGCAAAAGACATTCCTTATAATCATTCTAAATCAGCTTAAAACACTTTATGTCACCAAATCATCAGTTTGTCTAATTCACTACCAAAACGCTAAAATCCTGAACATCCATCTATCTAGCAATGCACTTTATTGTGTACCTATTTATATTCCGAAGGCACTCCCACAGGAACCTATGTGACTATGACAGTATGAGCAAGGTGACCTATTTTTCTGCAGGATCAAAAGGGATCTAGCCAAAACTAACCAGGTTAAAAAATACGGAAAGGTCAGAATGGGAGAAGAAAAAAAATGAAGGAGAATGGGCCGTGAAGGTACAAATCAGGACATGGAAGAAATTCCTGGCAGTGGGTGAAGCAGGTGTGGCTATATTCTGACTTTTGGACAAAGCAAAGCATTAGAAGTGTAAAAACAACAGCAAAACCACTGATGTTGAGCTAAAGAAAGAGTATGGAGAGTTAAACTTAAAGCTGTGTCAGTATTCACTAATGTAATGACACAAAGAGTCTGGACAGTTCAACATAAAGCAGTGTCAGTATTCACTTTTCTGACAATGACACAAAGAGTCTGGAGAGATGAACATAAGTGGTGTCAGTATCCACTTTTCTAGCAATGACACAAAAGAGTCTGGACAGTTCAACATGAAGCTGTGTCAGTATTCACTATTCTGACAATGACGCAAAGAGTCTGGATAGTTAAACATGAAGCCGTGTCAGTATTCACTATTCTGACAATGACATGCAGCGCCATGCTGCTGGGGCAGGTCCACAATGTTCTCGGTCACTGCCAGCAGAGCAAGTGGAGGCCCCAAGTGGACCATCAACAAAAGCAAACACATCATGGGCTCTTCAATCCCCTTCCCTCCATAATCCTCCCTGACTGGCTCTGGGTTTACCATTCCACTTCAAACTTTAATCCATCTTTGCCAGACTTGACACACACTGAAAGCTTGGCTGTCTGAGTTAGTGTTTGAGATGATCCTGCATTCCCCTCAAGAGGCAATGTCAAAATGTCAATGAGCATCACTGTCACTGTAAGAGCTTTTTTTAATATTTTTTTTTTTTTTTTAACTTCCAAAACAAGCAGTGTGCTTCACAAGACCAATCATTTTGAAATTTTCAAGAACACATTTCAACATAACAATGGGTACTTAGAGCACCTAACCCAAACAGGCCCTAGGCACCAATATACACATTCCTTAAATGTACGTTTTCAAGATTCAATGCATACAACACACAGACAAAATGATGATAACAGAAGAAGAAGGAATATTTTTACAGTGCAGATCCATAAGTAATACTCTGTTCAAATAATACTTGTGGTTTTGACTACTGGGCATTCTGAAACTATGACATTTTTATACATGCAGATATTGTTTCTCTGTTTGTTTGTAATTCATGTGTTGCACCCACGTTTTCCTCTGAATGGAATAAAGAAGCATCTGATTTGACTAGTGGTCTGCACCTCTCCTCATATCAGTCTCCTTAAGCGCCCACCTCATATCAGTCTCCTTAAGCACCCACCTCATATCGGTCTCTTTAAGCCCCCACCTCATATCAGTCTCCTTAAGCCCCCAGCCCCACCCATTTCAAAATCAAACTTATAATTCAGCACATGCCTCCCCCCCCCCCCCCCCCCCCCCCCAACAAATCACACAATGCATGCAGCCTTCAAAACCCCAACTCACCCATTTTGCGGATCCAGTGCAATGGCACGGGGCTGGTCCAGACGCTGCCAGAACAGGACCTTTCTATAGGTGCCATCCAGATTGCTCACTTCAATTCGATTGGTCTCCGAGTCTGTCCAGTACAGCTTCTTCCCCAGCCAATCACACGCCAGGCCATCAGGGGAGACTATGCCAGTGGAGATCACATTCACACTGGTTTGGGAGCTGAAATGTAACAGAAATAGATCTCTAGACACAGTACAACACAAATCTATAAAGTGTTACTATGCAAGACACTGGCATTGTGGATATAAATTAAAAGCACTTTGTAGTCTGGTCAGTTTTGTAACAAGCGTTCTGCTACATGATACAGGCAGCACTGCCTATGGTAATGAATAATCTGAATCTGAATCTGAATGCAGAGAGAGCTCTCACAATCTCACCTGTTCAGGTAGGTGCGTTCAATGACCTCCAGGCTGACATCTGTCCAAAACACCCAACCATCGCTGTAGATGAAGTCCACAGCCGCAGCATCCTCCCGGTTGCTGATGACAACCGTTGAGTTGGACTTCGGGTCTTCAGCGTCGATGATGCGTACATCTTTACGATTGGCAAACAGCAAAAAGGGATGTCCTGCAAATGAATAAATAACAAAAAAGTTATGTTAACTGTCACTGCGGTAAAAATTGTAACAAAATAGTTATGTTACTGTTACTGTGTTAGTTGTCATTTGTCAATGAGGTAAAAATTGTTCACCACAAATCAGAATCAAAATAAGTTTATGGCGCTTTGACACTACATTCTCTATCTAGCACAGTATCAGACCACTTTACATCACCAACAGCTATGTAACTTTGTAAGTGACAAATGTTGTATTTGAATTGTACAAATCTGTACCCTAACTCCCATTAAAAAAAAAAAGATAGCTCTTACTTTCCAAAGTGTTGAAGACCTGTTGAGTGTAAAGTGTTGAAACTGTAAACTCAAGTGTAATAATATGCATACAAATTAATTTGTATTTCTTCAGTCTTTTCTTTCTTTCTGTTTCTTTTTTTACAAAGTTTGTCAATGTGTCATGCAACAGAGGAGCTGCCCTGAGTGTTTTTCAGTGCATCATTCCAAAATGATAATGAAATGGCTTTGTGCAACTAATCATAGTTCATTAGTTGTAAAGAAATAACAACCAGTAATGGTACTGGTGTTAAACTGTACAGTAGTTGATCTTGATGAAGTGACTGGTGCAGCAGCTTACCATGGAATACTGATACTCTGTCACTACAAACTCAAGGTGCTGGGGAAAAAAAGAGAAGCTAAACAAGCATAGGATTTCAATTTCTCCTCACAAAATACCCGTTCTTCAGTTACAGCCAATTCTGGCTTAATTCCAGACAGCCTGCATTATCTGGTGCCTGCAGAGTTTATGTGTTGAAAAAGATGTCCGCCCAACAGCATAAGCTGCACAATGCCAGAAATGCTGGCATACCTCTGTACTCTTTGACACCTGCCTGCCAGTGCCAAGGTAACCCTGTCTTGTAGTAGTGTGTCAGTGGTGCTGCTCTATACAGCTTACTTCTGTCTGGCATGGGATTTGGAGTAGATTTCAGCTGTTGTGGGACCTGGTCTTCAGAATACATTGTTTTTTGTATTATTATTTTTTTTGTATGTAAAACTTGTAATTACAGCAATGTTATATTTTAAAAAATCAACAAATAAACATATTTTCTTTCTTTCTTTTCTTATTATTTGGCCATTTTGTTAGCCAACTGGAAGATTATTTTGAATGAAAAATGTAGCAGAAACACTAGGAGTAGGATAATGTTTACAGGGAAAGACCGGGCCTTGGGGGCTAGAAATAAAATCATACACCCCCCGCACCCTGCCACCCAAGAAAACTGAACTTTCAGCTAACAAAATGCAGGGTAATTTGGATGTATTACCCAAACTCACAAAATTCCCACACATCCTCCTTCAACACAACTCCCCCTACCCCCACCAACCCCCCATTTTGTTTCCCCCCACACCCCATCTAATCTACTGGTATTACTGAAAAGAGCCCACTGAAACCACTCTGCATGCATGTCATAATAAGTAAATAATCAGCAGAGCACACAGAAAAGCTTATTTTCCCATGACTGTTCCGTTACAGAGCGCAGCTGACACTTGAAAACATTAATCCTTCTCCATTCAGCAGCCAGACCTCGCCAACTCCCCCAGTTTCCTCCAGCCTGTTCACTGCATACAAACCCCTGTAGGTAGCAATTATTGTCAGCAACATTGGACGGGAGGATTGCTATGGGCAGCACCCAGTTTATTCAGGAGACAAAATGTTTAGACAGACTAACACATATTGACAGCCATAGATTTTGCAAGATTTTTCCACCCACGGGGACTCCACATTTAAATAATATTCATCCAAAATGTTCTGACCAATTAAAAAGCAGGCACTCTCACGGCCGCTCGGTCCTTCAGTGCAGTATCAACACATTACTCCTCCCCGCCCTTCTCAATCTTCTTTTCTTAGGGTAATTTTTTTATATATTTTTTAATCAAGATCAGCCCCCCTTCACCCCTCCCCCCCAAAAAATATTTTTAAATGTGGGTTGGGAGTGGGGCGAGAAGTGTTATAAAGAGCAGAATAAAAAAGAAAAGGAAAAAAAAAGAAGCTCCACAGTATGTCATCATAACCCCGTTTCCTTTTAGTGATTGTGATATGGAGGCTGTAAATATGTCAGTGTCAAGACAATTGTCTCTTACTTGTATTAACCCTACTCTTCAGCTGCACATGAACTTCTATTTTGGTGTACTCACAAAGAATGTAATTGTGTCAGTGAAATTTGACTGACCCTCAATCCCCCCCCCCCCCCCCCCCCCCAAAAAAAAAAAAAACACTCAACCAATACAAACTTGTATGTCCACTAAAATGGAAACATAGCTGTTACTACAGTGTTAACTAATAAAAGTTCTTAATTTTCATTATCGTACCTACTTGCACCAAAATATTTATTAAAAGGGAAAAAGACTGAGTCTGTCAACTGATAGGAGTGTACAGTTTTCATCATCCTAAATTCAATGTGAAGTCAGTGTACTGATGTTCCAGGTATGCTGATCGCTGTGGATGTTCACACACACACACACACACACACACACACACACACACACACACACACACACACACACACACACACGCCAACACACACACACACACACACACGCCAACACACACACACACACACACACACACACACACACACAAAAGAAAAACACGTGTCAGCGCCCATCTGTGTGTGAGAGCGTGACCCCAGCCCTGCCACAACCCGCAATCAACGCCTGACACGAAAATTGGTGTAGTCACAATCTCCCCCCCACCCCCTCCTCCTCCCTTGTGTTCGCCGAGGAGTGTAGTGGCCTGAGTTGGCAAAATGCCCCCACAGCGGAGCAAAGCGCCAGCATACATCAGTGGCAAATTTGACATGCACGCCACTACATGAAGATCAGGCAGCGCTGGGGAAAGATCGACATGGGGTTGGGGAAAGGTGGGAAAATGCACAACTGTCGGGTACAGGGATGGGTGGGTTGGGGAGGGGGGGGGAGTAACAGAGTCTATGCTGCAATTTCAATTCACAGTAAATGACAAGAGATTACACAATGATTATTACTACTTCTAATTGTTTGTGACTCTTATGTATAAAATTCATCGGCATAATTTATTTTTTATAAACAATTTACAATGGAAGTGCGCAATCAACAACAGAATAAAGTGTTCATCCTAACTCGCCTGAGCTGCAGTTACAAATCGTCTAGACAATTTACTAATCATTGTGTTACTGTGTGTGTGTTGAGGAAAATCACCTTGAAAGAGAAGGCAACTTTCTATGTTATTCATAGACAATAAAGATTCTGTAGTCTGTAAGTTGATGGATTTTTAACGTAGACCACAGAGCAAAACTTATCACGCTGGGGCGAAAATCAGTGTGTCCTTGCTGAACTCCACCCCTCCACCTCCCCCCCCCCCCCCCCCTCCCCAGCAAGGCCTCTCGTCCACCTGTATGGGGAGTGTGACGTGGCATGTCAACAAAAGCCCTGCAAGTCATAATAATGGAAATAAACACAATACACTCTGCCTGGCAGGCGAGGACAATCTGACTTTCACCTTTTGACATGTGTCAGAGCCAGCTGTTGGGAGACGCCATTAAACGGACAGACACCTCGGATTTATTGCATTGCCTTGCTTTCGCCACACTCCACCAATACCCCCCCCCCCCCCCTCCTCCCACACTCCTGCCTCCTATGGGTTGTCTTTCCCCACAAAGCGTAAGCGTAGGACAGGTCAACAATACAAAGGAGTGAAAGAAAAGGAAGCAGAGGAATGCACAAACCATTCAAGGCTGGCTGTCAGAATGAGCAAAGCCGTGAGAGCATTCCACGGTCTCTCACCGGATTAGTTAACCGCCCCTTCAATTTCAGTATAATATTATTAACCCGAAAAGCTGTATCCAGTTTGGTGGAGAATCAACCAATTGGGTGTGAAGCTAAGTAACTTTTTTTTTAAATGCCCTGTCAACCAGGACGGTTACTACACCAGGGTGACAGGAGAAGTTGATTACTTAATAATTAATATTCTTTCAACACAACCGAAGTAATCTCAGGTAAAGAAATTTCAAACAAACCGTTGCTTGTCAAAATAATTTCAAAGAAGCCTTTGCTTCGCAAGAAAATTTCCAGAAGGTAAAAACCTTTTCCCTTGAAACAAATTGCAAAGAAGCCTTTATAGATAGCAACACATAGATCTCTAGGTCACCTTCATAATTTTCAGTAACAGAACACAGACAACCTAATCAATTAATCAAAAATACTATGAAAGTATTATACCACCATTCCTCTTGTGTAAAAGGGGGTGGGGGTAACTCTTCAGAGGACTGGACATCATAAGCAAAAACGAGCTGGTGACACCAAAAGAAAAGTTTTAAAACTGAATCAGCTGCCTTGGCAACAACCAATTAATCCCAAATACAATACTTCCACTTGTCCAGACAACAAATGGACAAATGGTCAGTTCTGATTATCCAAATTTGCAAGATAATCGCTTGATGCCCTTAATTTTCTGTTGCTGTAGAGTTCTTTACCATAAAAATCCATCATCTGGCTGAGCCACTTCACTCAAACATGCACAAAACAGAGCGAACTTTCATAAAATTTGTCCTCAAACCCCCATTTACAGAGCAATTTATTATTAAGATTCTCATGCCTGCTCAATGCGGTTTTGGTGGCAAAAAGCACAAATGTACTAAATACTATGTAACACAGTATCAGTATATGTGTGGGATAATATTTACTTGTAATTCAAGTCCTTTGTACCTATTACACTGTGAGCCTGTATTCATCCAGTTGGCGATTTAGGTGGCCCTAGCAAGTTGATTGCTTGCCGGCCTTTGCCAAGTTTACACTGTGTAGGTAAGTCAAAAGGAGGCTGAAGGGTCCTAGAAAGGGAAAGGCGGGGAGGTGAGAGTGCCGGCAGGAGGGGAAGTTGCCCTCCAAAATCAACAAACAGCTGTCAGCTTTCCCAGGCTGGCAGGTGCTGACAAGATAGGCAAAGCTGGAGGGTAAACCTGCCCGGGTCACCCCCCTACCCGATCACTGGCACAGGAAATCAGACAATCTGCTCCAGAATCAAGTCACACCGGCCCAGTTCACCCCCCCCCCCCCTATCCCCCCCCCAAATCACTGGCACAGAAAACGAACTATTTATCTGATCAGAAATAAAGTCATCTTTCCTCCGGAAATGAGACAATCTGCTGTGGGATAAATAACCTGCTCAGGTCATCCCCAACACAGACAATTTGCTCAAATAATTCACCCGCCCGGCCAGGTCACCACTGAGTGACCTACCCAATCACTAGCACAGGAAATCACACATTCCACTTAGAAATAGTCACCTACCCAAGTCATCACACATTCTGCTCAGGAATAGTGACCTGCCGAGATCACCTCTAAACCAATCACTGGCTGGGGATATTAGACAAACCACTCAGGAATAAAGTCACCTGCCCAGGTCATCACAGAAATCAGACAATATGCTTAGAAAATAGAAGACAAAACAAATCAACTGCTGATGCCAACCCTTACTATAACACCAATCACTGGCACAGAAAATCAGACAATTTTCTTGGGAATAAACTCACACACTGTCACTTCTTTCATTTAAGGGCCCACAATCATAGGCATACTGAGGTGTTTTTCCCCCGTGTGTAATAACGGGGCTGCAATTTATTTCAAGTAACAAGAACTGTACTAAAGACAAAATTATACTTTATTTAACTCTGAGTCAAAGTGGTTAGAGTTCATGAGCCTGTACTCAACAGTGTGACAGAGATCTGAGGGACACTCACTGTGGACTCTCAGGGTCAGTGACTGTGGACTGAGTGACATTTGGGAACTTATGTTACCTGGTATTATAATACATAATGTTACATAAATACAGCTAAATAAATTATGCATGACCTGGATGGTGTTCACACTTTAAAAAAAAAAAAAAAAAAAGTTACAGGGGCAAGGAATATTCTGAAATAAAAGCCCACCCCACATGTACTGGAGTATACTACTAGTAATTTGTAAGACCACAACTTCAGGAAGTCTTTCTTTGAAAATGACTTAGTGCCAAAAGGTGCGCATGCAAGGGGTTATGCACTTCAATTGAAAATAAAACATTGTTGAAAACTGTTTTTATTTGAAATGTTGTGTTGTGTACTTGCATGAATGAATGAATATATAGTACAGATAATTTCAGCAACCAGGCTTTTGTTGATTTCAAGATACAGTCATCACACACTGAAAAAGCGCCGAAAAATGACCGCCAAAAATGGACATCCATGTACCGAGTGATTTTCGTCACTTTGCTTACAAACAAATCGCAAGCACATGGAGAACCAATCACTGATTTGTACGCGGAAAACATCGTTTTATACTGATAATATAACATCAACACTCACGATAGTTGTATTTTTGATCAACTGATTGCGAATGTTTGCCTTGTATGTACGTCAGATGTGTTGCAAACTCGAACTGAAAACTTTGAACAACCAAAAAACGACAGCATCGCTTCGGAATCACCGGAAACGTCGCATGTGTTCCGATCCATGCATTTGCACCACACAGCGATACTCGTTTTTTTTTCAGCGAAGTTTTGCATGAAATCTGAAGAATATTTCCCAAATCGTTTGATATTGTTGTAATATCCGACGTCCCTACAAGATATCTAATATTTTGTACAAAACAAACGAGAAAGCAGTCTCTTTTTTATCGACAACATCCGGAACGTCACGTGACCTTTCCCGAGTGCATTCATTTTCCTGGCTGCATGGCGTCTTTGTTCGGAAACACCGAAAGGTGTGTTGTAGTCTCCTTCAGTGGTGCGACGTCGGTACAGTGGTCTGATGTAGAACATGCACTGTGCGCTTTTTCAGGAGTTTGTTGAGATTATTTTCAAGTTTTCCGCTGATTTGGGTGTGCGAAATGAAAGTACTGTGAAAAGTGGCATCTTCCCGCGCCAAACATTTGAAACCTTTTTTTTAATACTTAGCCGAGTACAGCGTGAAGAATTTCATTACGACAAGGCAATATCTTGTAAATCTTACGTGCAACTGTTGAATCAGGATGTGTACTCAGTTTCATCAAAAATTTATCAGTTATAAGTGTATGCTTTTTGCAGACTGTTTAGTGGTGTTGCGAGAATATTTTGTTAACTGAGCGAGAGTGACGAAGTTATAGTTTTTTTTCCTGGAAGTACTTTTCGTCATGAAAGTTATGTCAGACGTCATGTTTGCCACACAACTGTTGTTGTAATATGACGTAAAACATTAAACTTTTAAAGTTTAATTAAGCCCAGCAGATGTTAGTAATACTAATAGCGGTTCTGAGAACTGAGTACTGATTTGTGTAGAGGTCATGGAGTGTAGGTTTGACATGTTTGTACTGAGCATATCAGTATTGGGACAGTTGCAGGTTATTGGGTTAATAATTTCATATTCATAACACTTCAAATTCATTGACAAGACCAGGGTATGCTGAACCGAGTGTACTCCTGAGCCAAGTGGTACAGCAAGGAGGAAAACATCAAACACAGATAGTTGCAGATGGTACAGAGAGAGGCTGGCCACAGAGAGTCCACATCTCAAACAGTCAAAGAGCTGGGGGGGCCGGGGTGGGGGGGGGTGGGGGAGGAGGGGGGTCTGGACTTAATTTTTAATTACCTTGATAAAATCAGGTCAGTCTGATTTGTTTTTGTTAGACTGATCTAAGCAAACAGAATGTTTTCTATGCTAAAAATTGGGGAAATGTTATTTTGTTGTAATACTGATGTAATACAGAAATTTGTTTCATTTAATTTTTATGACTTGTTATTAAATGCAAACTGAGAATAAATCTTCTCACTGTGTTTTTGCATGCACTTGTATGGCTGATTATATTATATTGCATGAAAGGGTGTTACTTGTTATATAAAAAAAAAGAGTTGATTTATGGGTTTATGTCGCCCATCAGATATTACAACAATCAACATGTCATAATCATGTGTAAAATTATATGAGTGTACAAAATTTGGCACAAACATAGTAGGGGAGATGTGCACTAATAGTGTGACTTGATTTTGTGCATACTTGTGCAAAACTGAAGACACAATGAACTATGCATGTTGTAATATCTGATGTACAACATGCAGTCTTTTATGACCTTTGTCAGCAAATATCTCCAAAAGTGCACAAGTTTTTATCTTTTGCTTTTAAGAAACATTTCCTAGCATTGTGCACATTCTAAAAACACAACTAGTTTCAATGTATCGTCAACTTTATTTTCTACCCCCTTTGTCCTGTTTTCATGCACACCTTTTGGCACTAAGTCAAATAAATATACCAAACTGACCTATTTTTAGAATTTGATATAATACATGACGGGGTAAAACTGAGTTCATTCATCACTATGAAAGCTGTTCAACAGTACTGTGCAGATAACAAACACAACAAGGTTTATTTCTGCATGCAAAATACCTCCAGCTGTGTTCCTAGTGATACAGTAATTTGAGTCACACTCATACTCACACTGTCACATTCACAGTGCTCCTGTCAGCATATATGCCCACTTTGTTCAAGTACTTGTTCTTGATACCAAACCAACCATTTCAAATGACACTAGGGCTGATGATGATGCATCATACCATGTTCACTGTTTGATTACCAAAGGTTCAGCAGCTGTCTAGGCCACCATTTATGGAACTGTTAACAGTGTTATTGTTAAACCTTCACTGTGGCCATAAACACTGCAATGCAGTATTTTCACAAGACATTCTAGTTTTTTGTTTTTGTTTTTTGTTGTTGTTGTATATAATATATATATATGATATGTAGTCCCTACATGATGTACTCATCAAAGTCTGTTTAGCTGCAAAAGGTTCAGCAGTTCAGAAGCAGTAATATTTTGATTTTTATAAATTTATAAATATGAGCATTCACTGTCAACTTGGCCTGGACAAAGCAATGGCAGAGCATTTTTGTTGTTAATTTTAAAACAGATGTTTTACTTTTCACTGTGGTTATTTATTACTGTCATTTTTATTTGCTTTGGGTGGGTGGCAACCACTTTTGCAAAGGTATACATGTCAGAACTGATCAGTTGTATGATAGAACAATAAATTTACCAAATCCATCAAGCAAGCGTGAGCAGCTCTTTTTCACACCATGCACTCTTTGGGCACCAGCATCATGGAAGAATGGGTAATAGCAAACAATGGCATTGAATTTGAAACGATCAGTGAATAAGACTAGCCTATTTTGGGATAATTTGTGCTCCCTATTTTGCCGATTTTTGTTGGTTATTTATTGTTTTGTTTGTTTGTTGTTCTTTTGTGGGGTCCTTGTGTGTGTATGTGTGTGTGAGTGTGTATGTGTGTTTGGTGGTGGTGTTTTGTTGTGTTTTTTTGGGGGGGGAGTGGGGGGGGGAGGGGTGGGGGGGGGCTTTTTCCCACAATGCAAGTAATCTGACACTTTTCATATGTGTACTGTAATGTGGATGCCTACTTTTTGTGCATTATTAATTATTGTTAATATTAATGACAATATGAGCCCTCATGTATTTATGATATACTGATTATACAATATATGTTTTACACAAATTACAGACAAAGGTTTGTTCCGAAGCAGCATTTTAAAATCTTATTTTGGCCTAGTTCTGGCCACCAGAAGAACCCATATGATAACATTGTATGCTTTTTCATGATACACTGATCCACAAAATAATAAACACTATTAAAATGGAGTTATTATAAACAGGTCATAAATAATATTTATTCTTATTTACTACAATACTAATCACTATATCAGTACTTTATGCAGTATAATTAATCACTATACAGTTGACTAACACTAGTAACAGTATAAACTACAATGCAACTCAATTTTTCTTCCTTTTCTCTATTCCTCATTAATTCTCATTAAAAAAACTAAATTGTATTAAAAAAAAATCAAAATCAAATGATTCATTACATGACTCATTTCTATTAGTATTACTATTACTGTATTAGTACTATCACTATCCAAACCATAAATAATGAACCCCTCATGAGATTCCTAAAAACAAAACAAAAAACACACTAGGCTCTCTTTTAAATCCTTCCCCCCTTGTTTTGTGCAAACCATGCACTGGGCAGCATTCCCTCTGCTTGAGTGGTTAACTGATGCCAGTGATAGGAGCTGCCACCAGGTGGAGAACAGCCTAAAGCCAATGACACCAACACAGGTGTTTCAACTTTCAGTGCACAAAGTTCTACCCCCCCCCCCCCCCCCCCCCACTTATGTTAACTTTATACTCCAGTTTTTTTCCTTTCCACCCCACATGTCCACCCTAATACAACAACCCTCTGAATAACCCCCAACATCTCAAGGTACATTCATCCCCCTATCCTGATCCAAGAACGGTATTATGTTCACAGCAGAAACTGTCGATTTCCCATCTACATTACATACCCTCTGTGTGTGTGTGTGTGTGTGTGTGTGTGTGTGTGTGTGTGTGTGTGTGTGTGTGTGTGTGTGTGTGTGTGTGTGTAACTTTCTAAGGACAACATTTTGCAGTTTACAAATACTTCAATTATCACTACTGAGTGTCTCTGTTCACAGAGCTGGAGCAATCCAGTATAACACTCTTTCAGCAGCCAGTTTTGTTAAAACCTACTAACTTTAACTAGCAATGTTGTAGTGTGGTACTGGTAGTGTAAATTATGTATTGATCATACTACTCCATCTTTCTGATTATACAGCCAGTACAGCAAGTCTTTTTACTCATATATTTTACACTAAATATGAAATTAGTATCCTAGTGAGCTAAGCAGAAGTAACATTCTAGTAGAACTTCTAGAAGGCTAGCTTAAGCACTATAACTGTATAAGAAGTAACTTAGTAATTAGTATTACAATTTTCTAATTGTCTAACACTGTAACAGTCAAGACTTAGATCAAGGGGAACTGCCAGCTGAGCACTGAAAACCCCATTAAATTAGAAACTATTTACAGCCCATCTAATTAAATAAAATTATTTGCTTGCTTCTGTTCAAATCTATTTTGACCAATGATACTTTTTTTTTTTTCCAGTCAGTCACACACATGCAGTATGCACAAATGCGCACACACACACACACACAAACACACATTAAAAAAAAAAAAAAAAATGGAGGAACAAACTCTTTGCATCAGCTAGTCAAACCTCAGCCATCCAAGCCATGACTTAAATTTTTGAAGTGCCACAGTAAAGCTTCTAAAAGAACTGTGGAGATATCAATAGCCCTGATCATCTCGCTATTTCCCACTCTGTCTCAGCCTTCTTCTTCTTCCTTTTGCCCTAATCCTACATCCTTACAACTACATATGTTAGAAGTTAAAACTGATGGATATTTTAAGCTGGCAGAGGTAGGCTTTGCAAAGACAGCAAGTTGTAGCACAAGGCTGTGACTAGGGTGAGGCAAAAGGGGTTGGCATTGATGGAAAAGAAGAGCCAACAGACACCAAGGGGCTCCCTGTACTGTGGGAGAGAGCTTCAGGAATGCACCCTTTTCTCTCACACCTAAGTGAGGATGCGTCCTTTGCCATTATTCATTCTGTCTGCTCTCATCCACAGCAACACTGGTTCTCACCATGGCGAAAGGATGCTGTGTTCCATTCAACACTTGCAACCCTCATGGATGTTGAAGTTGAACCAAATTTTACTCCAACTTTTCCCAGTAGTTGTTAAGCAGTTTACTAACTCAAATTTCATGTACTTTTGCTTCATGGTAACAAGATCCAAACACAAAAAGGTTCAAACAAATGCTTATTTATTTTAACACAGACACACAGTATGCAGATTTTCAGGGAAATCCCCTTTATCAAGCCACAAAATGACATTTAAACAATAGATAAACGGTTAACAATGACGAAAAATAAAACAGTAACAGTATTTTTTTTTAAATTAAAGAATCTTTTTACGTACATGTAATGATGTATACATGTATGTATGCCTGCTTTTTTCTTCTTCTTTTTTTGTACTGTGTGCTACTGTTGTTTTAAGTTTGGTTCTTTTAACTGTTAGGTTCAATTCAAGCTAGTATGTGCCATGCACTTGGAATAGTTAAGTGCACCACTTTGTCCTTGTTGCTTTTCAAACAACTTCAGCATGGTCTGAATTACTTCAAAATTATTGACCTTATGGTCCTATCCCATCTGAGGTACCACTAATCACTGACCGCTGTTTCTCTTTCTGTTCTATATATATTTAGGTATAGATATTTTTAGCATTTCATACATGCGAACTACTTTCTAGGCACTGGTTTATCCTGAATGTGCCAAAGCTGATCCAGTTCTTGAGAACAGCAGTGGATGCCTGTTGCAAAAGCATCACAGAACAGCAGTGGATGCCTGTTGCAAAAGCATCACACACTTCCTGTGAAACGTTTTTTGTTTTGTTGTTGCTGGTGGTAATACTAATAGAGTGTAAATAACTGTCATCTGCTTCTTCACACTATGGTAAGGAAAGGTAAAACTAAAAGAGTTAACTACAACAAACATGCTTTACACACTGACTCTAACAACTGCCAAAATATGCATTATACTTTAGAGATGTGCTACTGCTTGGCAGCAGAATATAACAAAATGTTTGCTAGAACAGTAGAAGTACTGGAAGTAGTAGTAATTAGCAGTATACTTTCTCAATAATTATGTTCAGCATTCAATGTTTTTGTTTTTTTTAAATTGCAGTGGAAAAAGAAACATTTTCACTGATGTTACTGTACTGAACTACTACACAATAATGTTACTGTACTGAACTACTACTGTCATACTGAAATGTTACTGTTCCCTTTCTGTGATCCACCATTCAGCTGGACCCATCTAAGACTTGCCTCATCATATTCATACATGATACAATCATAGTAAAATATACTCACTATAATAATTGTGACTATGGTGATACTAGTTAGACAAATCTGGCATTGCCTTCACATTCAGCATGATAATTTATGAGGGTAGGGTAAAGTTTTTAATAACTCAATTAAATAATAAAAAGGAAAATTATCCATTTGGAACTGGTGAAATAGATCATTTATATTATTTAACAGGTCCGCTCTATTCAACTGTGCATTAACTGTATACATGTGTAGGACTAGAAGATTTAAGTGTACTTACTAGAAACTTGGAAAGTTATATTTAAGCACTTTCTCACACCTGTAGCTTAAGCCCCCCCCCCCCCCCCCCCCCCCATCAATCAGTCAACTGATACAGCTATACAAAGAGTTTTTATAAATTCACTTATTAATTTTACTGAACACAATTATCACGAACACCCAACAAATGTGTACAACAGTGTTTTCATGCAGCTAATGAGATCACTGCCAGCCAGCCTTCTTCATCTGCCAAGTCAGCCTGTCAATGCCAGGTGCCTTTATCCTAACTGAAGCTAGCTGTCAGAGCAAAAGGGAAGAGGTGAGGTTGGGGATGACACTACAGGTAAACACGTGCCTGCCACTTGTGCCAGCCCTGTTCACAGTTCTCCAACACATCCCCTCCACAACACTGAACTGATTAAAGTACTGCAAAACCAATGCCATACCTGTCTGTTCACCAGTGACTGCAACAGGAATTTAATCCTGTACAAAGCCTTCATTAGTTGGTAAAACTAATAAAACGAATAGTAATATCCCCCTCTCATTCTCAAAGAATGATAAGAACTTTCAATATTCCCCTCTCAAAGAATGATATGAACATTCAAGTTTTAATTACTGATTTACTAAATCAGCAACTGGTACACTTCCTGTTACAGTGTTAATCAGTTTAATGAAAAAACGTAAACCAAGATTAGTATCCACTACAATAATATTAATTGTAAGATTCTAACTCAACGATGGACTAAACAGCCTGGAACAAAAAGGAAGAGTACAGATTGGGGTAAATAAAATCATACTCATAAAAAGAGATGGACATTGCTGATCAACATAAAATGAACTGAGAAATGGTGGGAAAATAATTACTAACATTATAGTAACAAACCACTATAACTGTCACATGAGGGAATAGTATGAAACTGAAAGGGACATAGTCAAGAGGGTTAAAGCCAAAGGTTTCTTTTGCTTCAATGTTTGTACGTTGTTGTCATATGTGTGTGTGTGTGTGTGTGTGTGTGTGTGTGTGTGTGTGTGTGTGTGTGTGTGTGTGTGTGTGTGAGTGGAGGAAGTGGGATGGGGGTTGTGTGTTTGTTTGTTGTTGTTTTAGGGAGAGGGATTCAGTGTCATCAGCAGTCACTGCCAGTGCTATAATCTGAGAGTTGCAGAGCTGCAAAATGCATGTTCAGAAAGCTAATTTCCACAGCTCTGAAAATAAAACATTTTGCACTTAACAATACATTACAATGACACTATTCTTTAACAGAGCTCAGCAAAAATGGGAGGTAGTTTGCAACATTTGACAAAATCAAGGTTCATAATTGTTGATAGTGATACTCTGTCCTCACATTCCAGATCCCATGATAGCTGAACCTGAGAATTTGTACTTCTAAAGTCTATGAGAGGATAAAAGTAAAGTCCATACCTATTTTGAATTAACATACAATTCTATTACAAGTAACAGCAGTATCACTCCATCAGAATTAAAAGTACAAAAATATGTGCTACTCAGTTCTAGAAATCTACTAATCAGTCTAATAATATACACTGAAGGAATCAAACACTTATGTCAAACTCCAAACACTGGCTTACGACATCCTTCCTCTGACCACTGCACTGGCACTGCCATAGCTGATTATGCTATGTTTCTAAAAACTGTCAGCTAACAAACATTTTCTGTTGTTGGTGGTGGTGCTCAAATGGCAGTACATTTACAACAGACAGCTCAAATTATATCTGGTCTTCTTTATTTTTATAACCGCACATTGCTTACACCAACACAATACAAATAAAACCAAAATCATTTTAATTGAGAGGCAACTCTTTATACATGGGGCAGATATGTCTCATGTTTACACACATACTTGGATGCTATGTCACTCCCAGTCTTATTACTAATATATTACTATTATTACTTTTTTAGTACCCAAACCTTTTGAAAGGCACTGACAGCATCAGTGGACACCTGTGCAGAGCTAAAGAGTGCCCCTTCAGTGGTGTAACCAATTCTAGCAGAATTTGGAGGAAGGTGCCAAGCAATGCTCAGAGTGTGATACTATGTAGACCTTGATCTTAAATTATAGCAATCCAGACTCTTTTTTCCTCAGCTCATGATGGTACACCAGTTAGCATACAAAGTTTGAATGCCTTAGGTTCAGAAGACATCATACAGAAAAATAATGTTACATAGGTGAATGCAGTGCAATATTATTTCACATATATATTAATTATATCCCAACAAGGCGTGTGTGTGTGTGTAAAAATTATAATGTGTGCATGTATTCCCATTTACTGATTTAGTCTGATCAGCTCAAACTGAACCACGGTGCTGCAACGATGGAACTCTTTCTTCTGTTATTATTTATTGTGCACATTACCACCAAAGACTAAATGAATAAATTTATGCAAAATGTGAAATGCTAAAAACTAATTACCATGGAAATCACCATATTACACAGAGAAAACACCGTAACACTCAACAGCTGATCCCAAAATCAGTATAACAATGCGTACTACCACAGTACCAGAGGCAACAACTTGATGCACTTGATGGGAATTATGCACAGTTGCTCACAATGGGATGATGGGTGGGTGGTGGTGCTGCAGCTGCAACAGCTAGTGACCTGATGAGGCTAATGGTACAATCACTTGGTTCCCCATCACTTGGTGATTGACTTAATTTTAACGCGTCAGCGTATGCTCAAAACTGTACAACTTTTAAGATCTAACTCCAAAAAAATTCATGCCTGCTAGATTTGTTAGGCAGTACCACGGATCAAAGTATGTACCTTGGCCATCTCAAACGGACTCGCTTGGTCAAAGCTTGTCCCCACGGGGTAAAGAATTCCCTTTCATCACGTGACAATGGGATCCCTTGAAGGGCTTCCCCCGATTAGCGCCAAGCGGTCCCGTTGTGCGATTTTTTTTTCTCCATTAGAATGGATTGCCATTTTCCTTGATTGCATTTTCGCACCCCTTGATGGCTTCCTTAAACATCTACTCATACAACGTGAGACTTTCTTGCCTAAAACTCAAACCTGCATGTTACACAGCAGTGAAAGGAGTGAACTTTTACAGTCTCAAAGCGTAAAATACTCTCCAATATGGCCGACCCCCCTTCCCCCAAAAAATCAACACAGTATTCGGCGAGTTCGTTGCTATTATCCATGCTCGATCCATACACGCAACTTTACGAACTACAATAATTTTTACAGCCAATGTGACCTCATCATCTACCACTGTGTCAGATAAGTAAAATACAGCAAAACATAGCAAGTTTGGCATGAATAATGCATAGCAGACAAGGGGTGCAGAATAAACAATCACACTCACCATTACAAAGTGACAAAATCCAAATCACACCAACGATTCTTGTAACTATCCCCATGCTATGACCCTCAGGAGTAGTACATGGGTCTGAGGAGAGATGAAAAGTTGAATATATCCGGCGTTTTCGTCGACATCAGGGAAAAGCGTGTGTTCACCGCACTGACACACAACTCGTAGCACACAACATTTTTAGGACTATTTCCGTAGCGGTGGATCCCTCCGCGAGATTTGGAGGCCAGAGCGGATTAAAAGTGACACTTAACAAAAAACTAAAATATTACAGCAAAAACTGGTTCCCAACATGTGATTCCCACTATCCCCCCAAAAGCACCAATAGAAAATCAATACATGGTGAAAGATGCAAAATGATTCGATTTTCAACAGCTGAGAGTGCAGGAACTCACTCTGTGCGGAAGGACATAAAGGTATGTGAGTGTCGAGAGAGTCGGGCACCTGTTTTGAGGCAACACCGAGGGTCAGGGTTGGGGTCGGGACAGGTAGATTTATCTTCGGTGGCTCTTATTCACAAGCCTGTGGTTCTGAAGTTAAATAAGAGCACGGTACGAAGCGAAAAGAATACAAAGAATCGTGTCAGCTATTAAAGCCGTACAACTATCCATTTTTTTATATATATATATAGATATATATAGGCCATGTACAAAAACAAGAAGCAAAGAACTCATATTAAAAAGAATTACGCATTAAAAACTTGTTGCCCAATCCTGCCAATTTTCTTCTTTTTTTAGTCAGATCCAGTAGACACATGACCCATCATTTTGAGAAGATTCGTAAAACAGTGTTGCATTCGAACTATTCGGCATCAAATCGACTGATGACTGAGGCTACAAAATGATATTGGCCTTTTCCAAACTTAATGAGGGGTGTGGGGGGGGGGGGGGGGGGGGACTGATACTGCAATGCATCAGAGCAGTCATGTGAACTGTGATGAATCAGTAAGACTGAGGTAGCCAGATTACAAAAATTCCAGGTCTGTGACTATTTGATTTCAGTGCCTTGACTAACAGCAGTGAAATTCAAGATTCACTCTTACTCAGTATATAAGTCAATTATTGCTATTTGATAACAGTTACGCAGCCTACATAAATATAAACATACCTGGTAACACAACATATTACATCATAGCATCTAAAATATACATAGTTTTTGCATTCACTGTCTATGAGCAGCAGCGTGCACATATGAACAGCGGACCCGAGTTGAGTCAGTCAGTCAGTACATGATACGTTGAGTTCGATTAAAATCCCGGCTTCTTTTTTTGGGGGGGGGGGGGGGGGGGGGGGAACAAAAAAATCCAATAACTACCAATCAAAAATATATAAAAATTAATGCAAAGTGAGGGAGAGAGAGAAATCAACTGTTTAATTTACTGCTGTCAGCGTTGGCTTAGAGTCTGTTCCAATTTTGAAAGCTAAATCAGTAAAGGGAAACAATCGGAAGCTGGTTCAATTTATTATTGAGTTGTTTCCCCCAATTTTTGTTTTATTAATCTTTTTACTTGTCTCTCATTAAGGCGTATATAGGTATTTTTAAACATAAATGGCTGAACAAATTAAACAGCCATAATGACCTACAAGTAATTACAAAAAAATGCATAAATATTATACGGCAATGCAGATAGATGCATTAGTTAGGATCATACTTTTTCACACTTCTAAACTTTGCAATTAATATTTACGTTGAGACTTTTTTTAAGAGTTTGGTTTGTACTCTGGTTTCTCTTCAACTTACGAGAAAATCTTTCGCCTTTTACTAAAGATTTCCGTGGAGAGGAACATTCTAATGAGTCTATAGACAATTTTTCACGCCCTACTCAGTAGGGTAATTAATAAAACAAAAGAAGTCATCAGTATAAACACATGTCGACTTCTGTGGCGTTCTAGTAAAAAGCTGAATAAAACCTAGAAGTTGTGAATCCGGATGGAAGTTTGAGAACATACTTGGAGACTACGCACATTTTATTTCCGACGAGTGAAATTAGTAACTTAGTTATCATTATTCACTGAACCAGTTGCGCAAAGTGCATGCGGCAGTCCAGACAAAAAGCAGAATCAATGAGGGGGGGGGGGGGGGGAGCGGGGGGGGGGGGGAGGAACCACTGACAACTCCCTCATGGGATTATTCCAAGACAGCTTTTTATAATTAGACTGGCTGGTCAGAAAGCATGTGTGTAGCGGCGCCGTTTGTTCGGCCCGTGTTCTCTGGGCTCTCACGAGACGGGGCCCATAAATTATAGTAGTAGGACTTGTAGTAGTAGTAGTAACGGTAGTATCAGTAGTTATTACAGTGTCTGCATCCAACACGTCAGGTCATGAAAACTCGAAGATTCAGTCAGTTAAGCCTGTACTGACACCGCAAGGAACGATACCGGCGGCAGAACCTCACGCGGACTGATGAAACCCCACGGAACTCAGTCAGGAGCCACACGAAACCTCACGATAAAACCCCACGGAACTGACGGAACCACACGAAACCTCACGATGACATCCCAAGGACTACGGGAACCGCCACACGAAACGTCACGATGACGTCCAGGGGACTAACGGAACCACACGAAACCTCACTACACGATGAAACCGGTGCATCGGGCGGCCAACTGACGGAACCACACGAAACCTCACGATGACAGCCAGAGGTCTAACGGAACCACACGAAACCTCACTACAAAACTGACGATGAACCCGACGCACCGGGCGGCCGAACTGACGGAACCACACGAAACCTCACGAAACTGACGGAACCACACGAAGCCAGCAGTAATACTAATTAACCCTTTCACTGACCCAGCCTGTAAAATTTCCGGGTTGAAACTGATGGACGGACGCTCCTGCAAACAGTATATTTTCCGGTTCTATAACTAATGCTATGCGTTTTGATGAAAATCCTTTCACACTAATGCCACTGCGAAAAAGAAAACAAGTGACATCACGGCAATGAAGGGGTTAATAGTCAATCAGTCGTTTTTCAGAGTGATGACAAAATATGTCGGAAAGGAAAAAAAAATTACAGCGCGGCACTTGCATAAGTAATAATTATATTAGATATTTTATAATAATGCTTCTGGCATTTGTATGTTACTGCGTGCCCTTACTGCGTGCCTTTACATATACAGATTGTATTCCTTTGTTCGTTATTTGTGTCAGTGGAGCCACGCCTTTCCGTTGCCTGAGCCGGTAAAGAAATATTTGACTTGCGATACACTTCCATAGCTCAGAGCTGTGAGGCCACGAGCAAGGTTTTACACACACACACATACACACTCTCTCTCTCTCGCACGCACACACAAACACAATCTCGCAACACACACACACACACACACACACACACGCGCGCATGCATGCATGCACACACACACACACACGACACACCTTCACACACGCGCACACACACACACGCATACACGCGCACACACACACACACACACTCTCTCGCACGCACACACAAACACAATCTCGCAACCCCTCGCTTCCGGCGGCTTCTCCGCCGCCCCCCCACCCTCCTCCCCACCAGCACCTTCCCTCCGTGAATAATCACCAGTCAGTCAGTGAGGGCCGTGAGGACATCAGCAACACACACACACACACACACACACACACACACACACACACACACACACACACACACACACACACACACACACACACACACACACACACACACACACGAACGCACACACACACGCACGAACGCACGCACACACCTACAACTTCCAATGCCTATGCGGAGAGAGGCTTCCAGACAAGGGGAGCCTAAACAGAGAACGACCGGTAATCAGTTGAAGCCTTTAATTCCCCCCCCCCCTCCTCCCAACCCCCTCCTCCCCCCATCTGAACTGGAATGGAGAGTACGGTAAACACATACATGCTTGCTGCCGTGTAGTTGTTATCAGATCTGATTCACGGACCCAGTTCAGTTGTATTGTTTTTGTTGTTGTTTTTTAAACCATTTACTACATGAATTAGTGTTCAATGATAATGTATTTGCGTTCTTTTTTGTTTTGTTGTTGTTGTTTAGTTTGTTTGTTTTGCTGATTATGCTACATGCCGGGGGTCATTCGTGTAACTGAGTTTTATCTCTTCCTGTTTCTTCATCTTGTTTACGAAAAGCGATTGGACTATCTGTCCTTAACTAAGGTGGCACCGCGGTCACTACATTTGAGATGGGTTTTTTTTCTTGTTCTTGTTCTTTTTCTGGTCAGTCCTTTTGTTTCCCCGTTGCTCTTGCCAAAACTACTTTGATCTCTTTAAGAAGCGTTGTTCCCCGTTGCTCTTGCCAAAACTACTTTGATCTCTTTAAGAAGCGTTGTTCCCCGTTGCTCTTGCCAAAACTACTTTGATCTCTTTAAGAAGCGTTGTTCCCCGTTGCTCTTGCCAAAACTACTTTGATCTCTTTAAGAAGCGTTGTTCCCTGTTGCTCTTGCCAAAACTACTTTGATCTCTTTAAGAAGCGTTGTTCCCCGTTGCTCTTGCCAAAACTACTTTGATCTCTTTAAGAAGCGTTATATGACTATGAAGATGAAAAGCATTGTATTTGAAAACCTTGAGTTCAGCTTAAGTATTGCTTGTCTCAGCTGACCTGCCCTGCCACATGTATCAACCTGCAACGCCATATGTATCAACCTGCCCCGCAATGTATCAACTTGCCCTGATATATGTGTCATCTTACCCTGCCATATGTATCAACCTGCCCCGCCATATGTATCAACTTGCCCTGTCATATGTATCAACTTGCCCGGCCATATAGTGTATAAACCTGCCCTGATATATGTGGCATCCTGCCCCGCCATATGTATCAACCTGCCCCGCCATATGTATCAACTTGCCCTGCCATATGTATCAACCTGCCCCGCCATATGCCGTTTGTATCAACCTTCCCCGACATATGTATCAACCTGCCCCACTATATGCCATATGTATTAACTTGTGACCTGCCTTGCCATATGTATCAGCCTGCCCCACCATATATATCACAGAACCTGCTCCGCCATATGTATCAACCTGCCCTGCCATATGTATCAACTTGTGACCTGCCCTGCCATATGTATCAACCTGCCCCGTCATTTGCTATATGTATCAACCTTCCCCACCATATGTATCAACCTGCCCCGCCATAATTATGTATGAACCTGCTCCGCCATATGTATCAAACTTTCCCGCCATATGCCATATGTATCAACCTGCCCCTCCATAATTATATATCAGCCTGCTCCGCCAGATGTATCAGTCTTCCCCGGTTTAGTTGCGTTATTTTTGCGAGTATTGTGCCAAACCTGTTCAGTATTATTATTTTCTGTTTGATTGTTTTTTGCCTTGTTTGTTTCTAAAAAGATAATATTTTTGATTTCTACCAGGTTTCAGTACTTTCTTTAAACAGTGTCTGACTGAGAGTGCAAAAGCTGATCTGTGTCTCAGTGACTTGCCCCGGTCTCCCCTATCGCCGCCACTGATCAGAACTGGGTATTTCCATTTCGTGCAGAGCCGGTATGCATTGAACTGCCGATCATGTGCAGAGCTCGCTTCCGCTCGTGCGGCGTGTGTAATACTAGTGTGTGCCACGTGTGTGTGTGTGAATCTGTCACAGAGTGTGCGTACGTCAGTGAGTCCGCGTGTGTGCATGCCGCGTGACCGTGGACGCGCGCGTCTGTCTTCAGTTTGCCGGCCGCCCGGCCGTTGTGTCGCGGCCTGTGCGTCAGTTGTGTGTAACCGAGAGGTGTTAGGGGGCGGGGTGGAGCACACACACACACACATACGCACGCGCGCACATATACACACTCACTCACTCACACACACACACTGCCAGCAACGCCATCGGCACTCAGACCGCATCGCTTTTCCTCGAGGCCGCTCAAACACAGTGGGCCTACTGATTGGTTTTTCAGTCACAGCCTGAAAGATGGAGCAAAGTCTGTTTTTCCACATTCTCTGCGCAGTGACAGAACAAAGAATGTTTAATTTTTTTGTTTGTTAGTTTCTTCTTCTTCTTCTCTGTGTGTGTGTGTGCGCGCATGTGATTGTGTGTGTGCCGGTAGTGTGTGTGGTGGGGGTGGGGCGGGCGGTGTGTGTGTGTGTGTGCGCGCGCGCATCGTCAGCCATTGGCAGTGCATGACAGTCTGCAGTGAAACAGGCGAAACTGTCTTGTGTCTAGTAATCAAAAATAGCATTCTTTTGTGTGTGTAGATTCAGCACCTACTCTCACCCAGTGCCGACTGCCCCACACCGATTCACACACTGTGCCATTGGTATACTGACACAGCAAATCAAACAGGAATGAGCTACATATCCCTGGAGGTTGAAGAGATCTTTTTCCAAAACGGCCTGACTGACTTGAATGTACTGACAGTTGAAGCATCAGTCAAATTCGAAAAGGTAGTGATTTCCCTTGCCGTTTCAATCTCTCATGTTCCCAATCCCACACAAAAATCAGTACATGGTAACACTTTCTGCTATAACTGTATCACGCGCACTGATCTGTCATATCACAATGGCTTCAACTTTACACCCCATCCTGCACTTTCCACTCTACTTCTGACACATCAGTCCAGCCTCCACTGAGATTCCTCGCACTAGACTTTCAATTCCGGCCACTGTTCAGTCAGTGGTGCCTGCGCCTTTGCCGTGTGGTGGTGAATTTGTCATTATAAACAATTTGCCCGGTACGTGTAAGTATGAAACTCTTCACGCTGTTGTACGATTAATACAAGCTGTACGATTTTACTGGACAATGGCAGGTAGAACACGAGCTTCAATTTCTCTTGCAAGACGCTATCAAATTACTAAGCCTACTTTTTGGCCGCTTAGAAATCCACATCTAGAGGCACGCTACCAAGAACTTGGCTGGACACCGAATGGTCTGAATTTATTGATAACCAGATTTGCTCCTTACTCCTGTTCAAGCATGCATTGTGGCGTGTACAGAGAATGAATTGTGCTCTGGGTAAACTCTTCCAAATGCAAAGCTCAAAGCAGACCCAATAGAGACCATGTCCCCAGCTTTGGAACAAAGACAACCGAGCAGGAAATGCACGGGAAGTCTGAAAACGTAGCTGGTATACACATCTACAGAACACAATGTGTTTTTCCTTCTAAACAGTCATGGACTGTAAAGTGTACATCTGGCATAAGGCTAGATAAACCTTTTGACCAAATCAGTCTTTCTGCTTTTTCTTGTGAAGGTGTTTGCAACTAACTTCTACCATGCAATTTTCATTCACACGCACAAAATAATCCCAAAACCATCAGCGCACCTCCCCCACCTTAGTTTTCAATTCACTTCGTGGTTGTAGTCAAATAACTCTGCTGCATCTTATTAATACATGTATACCTGTTCAGAGAGAGAGAGAGAGAGAGAGAGAGAGAGAGAGAGAGAGAGAGAGAGAGAGAGAGAGAGAGAATTATAAACACACATGCAGGCTTATCAATCTTGAGAATGTTTAATCCTTCATTCACACAGCACATTCTTCCTCCAGTTCAAAAAGAAAAAAAAAAGAAGAAAAAAGAAGAAGAGTAAAACCATTAAAATTGATGAGCATCAGTCAAAACCAACTGTTTTGATTTTTCAAAAACTGGACTTTGTTGTTTACTTGCCAATAAAATGCAATTTCTCAGTGCATGCTCGAGTACCTATCAAACAATAACAAACTGCCACCAAGACATATACAGGAAGTCCAAAATGTAACAGCAGGTGTGTGCTCGCAATTAAATTACTAACCATGATGATATACAGTGCGTATGGTTAGAAAGCTTAGCATCTGCTCTTTTGAATGATTTACAACAGCCACCATTTCCACCACATGTTGGCCTGCCATGCACAATGCACCTTGAGAAGCATGCATCAACTTCCTGTCTCCTCCTATGCACTGTTTTATGGGGCATAGTGCACTGACCAGCACCTCAAAAATCATTTACATGCTTTAAAAAATAACAGTATACTGGTGTGAACCACCTGACAATGTCTGCAAGTCTCAATTTTAAATCAGTGCTCCTCAGATTTCAATATACGATCATATTTATGCTCGTCTTGTGGCAGTTTCTTGAATGGAAGGGGTATTAAACATAGAAAGCTTTCTTACCATGTACAATTTTTGCTGGACATTAGTACACCAGTGTGATTACATTCTGAACATTCCTCACACAGAATAATATACTTCCAACTTGCAGAACCTGAAGCTCTTCTCTGCTTCTTAAATGAGCTAAAAACAGAAACCATTAACTTAAAACCGACATCCTTGATAATGGGTCAGCTGTATGAATCCTATCTGAAGAATAATCTGAAGGCTTTCCTTAATAATAATAGATTCTTTTATATATGTGCCATTTCTCCATTGGAGCATGGGCTGTTACATGAAAACAAAACCACCCCCTCCATTTTTCTTCTTCTTTGCCTTTTACTAGGTGTTTCACAATTTTGAAAGCGTTCAGTTCAGGATTTTCACTTAAAGCATGCGCAGTTCTATTGTCACATTCATCCTAGCATACCCCCCCCCCCCCCCCACACATCTTTCGCTATATAGGTGTCTAAATTTCTACTGGGCTGCTGGCGTCATTATCTGTTGCTGCTGTAGCTTGATGCTGGCCAGTGTTGCTAGTTGTGCCTCCACAGCGCCAAGATTGCTGTCGCACTCAGCCAGACGCTGCCGGATCTGCTGCCAGTGGTTCCTGTTGAACGTACGATGTGTCGTCTTCAGCACCATCACTTTCTTCTGCATCTGGTCGATCTTTGCACTCACCGCTTTTGTCTTCAGAACTGAAAGGCAGAAAATGACAAAAGGAAAGTTTGCAGCCAAGACAAGCAGGAAGGTCATAAAAGGGTGCAACACTGTTCACGAAGCCACAAGGGAAGACCTGGCCCACAGTTGATACCACATCACTCTTTGCTGGAAGAGGATTGGGACCAAAACAACCCGAATGGAACCAGCGGAAGGCAGAAAACAGCAACGCATAATAAAGAAAATGATGTAAGACAAGCAAGAAAGGCAGACAGGCAGGCATTATTCTTGGCAGTGGTGAAGCGTAAACACTGACTGACTTTAAGGGGAGAACCATTGACAACTCTGGGCTCTCTGCAGAAGGGACTGTAATTTCTGTGTCCACAGTCCACCACTGTTGTTATTGTAAGGAGATGGGTAGTGCACTGCTGTTGGTATAGTGGGAAGATGGGTGGTGCACCACTGTTGGTATAGTAGGGAGATGGGTGGCATAAAGCAAGAGCACTGGCTCTCGAAGCCAAGTTAAAGCATGATCAAGTGCGGTTACCACACAGATGGGTGACTGTTATGTGCCTGGCTTTGTGCCTGCCCCAAGACCTCTCCAGAATCCAATTCTGTGCAGTCTCTACAAGTCCTTTGGATAAGACTATGAACAAAGCCCTCCCCCTATGCATACACATACAAAAAGCTCACATATGCATGTTAAACATCCTTGAAGTAATTCAGAGTTATGTGGATTATCAAAACACCAAAATAATCCAACTGGAAGTGTCAGAGCCTTCAAATAGTTGAAGCTGGACAGCACACAGAAGATGAGGGAGACTGCAGCGGAGACTCACCATCAATGACAAACTCCTCCACTGCCTGTGGCCCAAGGACCAGCTCCTCCTGAATGAGATGGAAGTCCATCTCCTTCCTCGTCTCTGCCATCTGCATGAACGTCAGCAGTCGCATCTTGCGCATGTTGTGCTCATGGTTCAAACCTGTCAATGTAAGCACAAAGAGTAAGTAACCTGGGTTTTTATGCCCAGTCAACTGGTACAGTCACATCAGGGTGAAAAGCACAACAAAATATGCAAAATACTATTGCTCACAGTCAGTAGCTAGCCTCATCTGATGTGACTGATGCCAACAGTCAGTATAACTCGACAAAAGGGGACAAAATACACCATACCCTGACAGCCACCAGTAGTCACAATTATCATTGTCAATATTCTGTTACTACTATGTCTCATCTGTGTCATATCATGCCACCAGCCATTAGGCTTTCTGATCAACATGGGAACTTTAGCCACCAGCCATCAGGCTTTCTGATCAACATGGGAACTTTAGCCACCAGCCATCAGGCTTTCTGATCAACATGGGAACTTTAGCCACCAGCCATTAGGCTTTCTGATCAACATGGGAACTTTAGCCACCAGCCATTAGGCTTTCTGATCAACATGGGAACTTTAACATGTGCCATGAACTTAGTGTGCACTGCACACACGTGAGACTGACACTGACAAGTGTTCACCCTGAAGAAGTGAAAAATGGTCCTTCACCCTTCTCACCCGGAGTTAAACCCATGGTACCTGCTTCCACTAGACCACAACTGAACTAGCTGCCCCTTTGTTACTGTTGAAGTAGCTAAGAAGTGGAGAAAAAAACAAAACCCACCAACCCTCAAAGGTGGCTGTTATAAGAATACATCACTAATTGGAATGAGTGCTTCCCTTCTACTGTGGCTTTTATGAGAACACATCACAAATTGGAATGAGTGCTTCCCTTCTACCAGGAAGGCATTTAAAAATAAAACTAATCTTGCAAAAGTTTCCCCAGCATTTCTCCCCGTGAGCATGCGAAAGCAAATGAAGGCAGTCAGAGTTGTTTTCACATGAAAGCAAATGAAGGCAGTCAGAGTTGTCCGGCCTTACCTAAGGACTGAACAAAGTCTGTGTTGTTTTTGTAGAACTGTTGGTACTGCGACAACTTCCCCGAGACAAAGATGGTCAGAAGCTGCATATGCACACACACAAAAACACACATTAACTAATAACAGTAACACACATGATTATGAAGAATTAAAGGACAAGTCCAAGGTTAGGGATGATTTTTTATATGATTTCCGTTAAAGCTCTCTGAGAATGATGATGTAGGTGAAACTGTGATCTGAGGGTTATAAATGCACGAAAAAAGGCATTTTCTGTTGTACCAAAAGCATCGCCATGACGCCCAAATCACGTGACCATATGGCTACTATGTCACTCTGGGGAGTCGCTGCAAAATGGCTAACTTGAGCTCCGAAGACGATGCTTTGCCCGAGAGACCCACAAGGATACAGCTGTATCAGTTTGAGCCTGCCAGGCAGGATTTTGAAAGAGTACTGGTATTCCATGGGGTTTGCGAAATCACACTCACTGAAATGCTCACTACACAAATGGGCGTGATGCGGCACAGCAAGAAAGTCAGCTCGTTTGAATTGTATAAATTTAATGCACTTTCGCCTCACTGTGGGTCGATTGCACGGGAGCTCACGCATGTTATACCTGGGGTCGTCTGCGAATTGTTACAGTTCGCAGCAACACAGCAGGGGGCATAGTTAACTTTTTTGTCAACCACACGCATACACAGTTTACTGAACAATCTAAGATGGCAACCACACTGACTCCCCCGACTGATGTCACTTCCGGGAAGTTACGTGACTGATGGAGAACCCGAGATTGTAGTCTCGGCCAGCCTACAGAAAATAAAATCGATTAAAAACCCAATCAAACATGTTTTTTTATTTTTTATTTCATTAAATCTGAAACTAGTGACTCATTTGTCAGTCATTTCGATGGTCATTTTGAATACTTAAAAACCTTGGACTTTTATTTTAAAGTTGTATGGGTGCCCCTCCGAACAACAACAATAAACAACCCCCAAAACAAAACTTAGATTTAAAAGCCATTTTCTCTCCACACTTTGCTCTCAAACTCTGATATCATCAGCACATGTTAAAAAGGACATTTAATTTCTACCTAAGTAAATCAGGAATCATTCTGGACAGATCTTTTATTTGAAGTGTGGTTGTACCCACTCATTCCCACCACATGCACACACACACACACACACACAAGAAGAAAAGTTGCTCACATCATGTATGAGTTCCCCCTCCAGGAACTTCACAGGTTTGAGGGTTAACAAGTGGTCCATGAGGAAGGTGTTGGGGTCAGCCAGGCATGTCACAATACATTTGTGCGCATCGTCTCGTGCTTGAGATGCATTGTCTTCTGTGTACGTTCCCAGCAACTCAATCATCACTTTTGTGGCCTGCTCACTGGAGAGAGAAAGAAGAGCCACATCAACACACATGTGCTCAGAAGTGACACAGTGGTAATGACACTTTAAAACTCCAGGGGGTCAGTCAGCATGCAAGCTGGGTTGCTGAAATCCCAGAGGGTTATAATACACTATGAAAGGGTCACAACTATCATACAGATTGTACAAGAAATTGTAATTACAACTGACACACACGCAGGTACTTTGCAGTAAGTCTGTTAGTGTTACACCTGGTCTATGTTGCCTGCCAAACACCAGCCTGCTGACAGACATATGGAACAGGAGCGGTGCAGGCAGGCGTTGCTGTAGCATTACTGATTTCCCACACCTGGGGGACAGCCCTGGTGAGAGATTTTCATAATGCACTCAAGTACTGCAGGCAGCTGGTTCAGTATTGCCCACTGATGACCGTCAATGCAGCCAGCAAAATTATCTCCCCTTTCCTGTTGATATCATTTCTCTGAAGCTGCATTACAAAGGCCAGGATGGTTAAGACTACCAACAAGCACACCCATGCTGGAAAATGGCTGTGTGTACAACATAATAATATTATAAAGCCCAAAATCTTGTCTGTATAAACTATTCTAAACGATTTATAAAGCTCAAAATCTTGTTAGTTTAAACTATTCTAAGTGTGTACACAACCATATATGCACAGGCACCTGACCACATGAGCATACTGACTATACAAAATGTAATTTACACGCAACTTAAAACAGGCAGACACAAGTCACCTACTGATGGGGCTCTAGTACAGAAATGAAAACAGTCACTTTACAGCTCGCAGCAGCCAATGACTGTACCCTATGGATGATGGCTAGGCATACGCCAAAAGCAATGCATGAGATGCATTTCCTTTGCTGAATGATGATGCCAGAAACTTGAAACATATTCATACTGTTTACAAAAATGCAAGCTAAGTACATGTAGCTATATGAAATATCTCTGAAGGTGATCACCAGCTGCTCACTGTCACAATGATGAGTTGATGCTTAATGTCCTCAGATGTCATTTGACATATTAGGGACAAGTTGTGACCAATGCCGAAGCACGGTTCAATAAAAGCCACATACGTAAGGTGTATGCGTGTTTAGCTGTAACCTGCCACCTGCACTTTTGGCAGAATGACCGGGATTTTTTACGTGCTACTGTGGTAACACGGGGGTGGAATGGATACCGAAATAAGAGTCAGCACAGAAAGTCGACCCTGGAGAAGAAAATTCTCCCGCCATTCCAGCAGGGATTCGAACCCGCGACCTTTCAATCACGAGTTCGGCGCTCTAACCACTGAGCTATCTCCACCCCCAACACTGTCACAATGAAGGCATTGTCCTTCTTCAATGATTCAGGCTGGGGTGTTAACTCCCTTGACTTTTGCCCGGCATCGCTTAAGTCCCTTGGTTGCTTTTACTTCCAGTGCATACTTTCTTCACAATGGAAGACAGTGACAGTGAATTTGGGAATTTTACACTGTCAACTTTAAAGGCATTTTTGGAGGTCTGTCATCACAATGTGTCTGGCAACAAGCAATAGAATGCCCCAAAACACATTTTTTCCACGAACTTGCGATCTTCTGGTCAGCCAGAAAACGATGCAGACACTTTTTTCCACCCTCCATCCCTTTCCCCGGTAATTTTTGCAATTGCAACAATGGCAGCATTTGTACAGCTTCGCAATTCTATGTTCAACTTCCATTGTTACACACAGTGTAAAGCAATGCCTACTCAGAATCGGCCTGGAAGTGATGCTGTGACCTCTTGCAACTCCTTGTGCGAAAGATCACTAAGGGCATTCACTTGTGCAAACCAGTTTTACTGAACTGCCCAATACACTGGGAGGCCAGAACCAAAGACAGACTACAGAAGAGATAGAAAAGAGAGACGCACCTGGCTTTGCATTCAACAAGAGCATCATAGAGTGTTCTGTACAGGTTCTGACGTTTGGCTGTGCTCAGCTCCCATTTGGTGTTCCACGCACGGATCTGACAACAAAGACATGGTCATGTATTTAACTCTTTTAGCATCAGTGATTGTTTGTTAATGTCACTGTCATCCTAATTCTCAGCCAAATCCAAGTCATGAAATACCGTACGGTTTGATTTAGTACATATATAAACTGCTGAAGTGATTATTTGACTGTTTAATGGACAATGGCGACGTTTTGTCTGTGGGGTGAAATGGTGAAAGAGCAATGCAATGCTCCCCACCTTGGAAATCCACAGTCTGATTTTGCATGTAGTGAGGTGTTAACAAAGGCACATCATCAGCCCTGATAACTGTATGTTCACACATGCAAAGAGTAAATATTCATAGCTAAATAAATTCCCCCCTCCCAAAAAAACAACAACAACAGGCAAACCATACACACAAATCAAACATTGACACAAACAGGTAAACATGTCAGCCATCATATGATTCAATGCAGCTGTGTCCCTTTTCGGTCTCCGAAACAGAAACCCTGGTAAATTTAGTTTCAGCATATCTGTAGTTATACCTGAACATGGCTGCTTTTCTTCCCGGTTTTCATACAAAGACTTTAGTATGCAGTCAATGGAACTAAATGAAAGCCCAAACTGACAGAAATCTGTCTGGTCTGTAAAAGCAGTGAAAAGCCAACCACAACTGAAGATACTGACAAGATTGTGACTGCTGCCAAAGTACTGAGACCACTGCAGTAACAGAGTGATGAAGCCATGGTTGCTGTGTGAAGGTAACAACAGTTTAGATGGAGATTTATAAATATCACAGATATGTCACCTAAAACATTTAAAAACTACCCTGGAAAGTACTGACAGTTGTGTACATTTCTCTCTTCTCAAGAATGATGCCTGTTGTTCCTCAGTGGATGGAATTGCATCTACAAATGTAAACTCTGACATGTGCTGCGTAAGTCTGTGACGCTGTGTCAGAGCAGCCATAGCACCAGAACAAAGAGCTGAGGGAAAGATGCAGACTGCTGTTAATGCAATGAAACACCGGACACCATCTCGCTGAAAAAACAACAACAGCAACGTCAACTGTGACTGCTGTATCACAGCAGTGACTCACTTTCTCCACGTCTGTGGGCACCATGGACAGGAGGTCAGTCTGACCTGCCAGCCTCACCATACTGGTCAACACCACAGCCCTGTTCCGCGACCCATCGTCCAGATTGTTGAACAGGTTGTTCAGCCTGCAACAACACAAGTCATGCTGTGTCATGATATTAGCACCATCCTTATTCTATCTGTGTAAGTCATGCTATGTCATGGCATTACCACAATCCTTATTCTATCTGTGTAAGTCATGCTATGTCATGATAGTACCAATCTACCACCATCCTTATTCTATCTGTGCAAGTTGTGCTGTTATGTCAGTACCACCATTCCTATTCTATCTGTGCAAGTCATGCTATGTCATATCACCATCCCTATTCTATATGTGTAAGTCATGCTATGTCATGACAGTTCTACCGTCCCAATTCGGTTTGTCATTTACTACATCATGTACACACTCATATTAAACCTCAAAGTGTGACGTACTTCTTCTAGTTCTAATGCTAGAAGTAAACAAAACACAAAAACAAAAAGACCTTTGTAAAAGATGAGTTCTCCACCACTTAGGCATGTTGCGAACATCAAAAACAGTATGCTCTGAAAGTTTCCTATGTTTCAAGAGTTGTCTCCCCTCCACTGTCTTGACACACACTGTAAACTGTAATGATGAATCTGTTGATCTGAACATGCAGCCTCACACACAAAGCTGACCATGGAACTTTCTGGGCTAAAATTAAATAATAAAACTACAACATAATAATGATGCATGTTAATTCAATCTGACAACCCCAATACAACAGCCAAGCTGCTGACACAGAAATTGTTATAATTTTGGTCCGGTATAAAATTCTAACAGTAACATTGCACCAAGTTTCACCTGCTCTTTAATCTCAAGCACATTTTCCCTTGATACCCAATGTCTGCAAGTATAAATACTCTCAGATGACTTGTGTGCAGCTGTGAAATATATAATTAAAGTAAACATCCGACAGCTGCAATGGTTTGACACTTAACATTTTCCACAAAGCAGAGGACACTGCGTCTTTTTTGCAGCAGCTGAAATCCTACTTGTTTTCAATTCCTTGGTTATTCATTGGCTGCCTCATCCCCCTCCCCACATCCCTTTCATCATCTTCACCCAGTGCAAGGAGCATGTGGCTGTCTACTATGCTGTACAAGTGGACACCGAGAGCAAACATTCCACAAACTACTGCTGCACAAACACCACTACAGTTGTGGTTTTGTTACCTGTCACAACAGGGGCTCAGTCACCACGGAACTGAAGTCCCTTTAAAGACAGGTGTTACTGTAGCATCAGTGATTTCCCACACCAGGCTGGAGGCCTCGGTGAGAGATTTTCCTGATGCTTTCATTTTTTGCTTAGGCTTTCTTTTTGTATTGCAAGCAGCCAACAATAATTGTAAGGGGTGGGGGAAAAAACAATGAGAGAGAGAGAGAGAGAGAGAGAGAGAGAGAGAGAGAGAGAGAGAGAGAGAGCGATAAATCAATCTTAGCATTCACAGGAACTGAAGCTATCTCTCAGGAGACTGAAGAGAACTTACATTCTAAGTCTGCTGACACCACGTTTGTCTCCAGCTGGAGCCTTTCCCACCTTCTCACAGAACAATGTCACAACACTCTCAGCATCAGCTTCTGGGACCACCAGGATGAGAGTGATGATTCCGTTAAATACCATCTCCAAATCTGTAACACCATACAACAGAAATGCAGCAGCAACTTCACACGTAAAAGAATGTCTTGATGTGAACCTCGTTTACACAACATCAATTGCATACTGGAAACATCATACTTTGCCCCAGCTTGATTTCTCAATGAATGTTCTAATGTGTGTGCTGATCTGTCAGCCCTGGTTATGCACAACTGTACAGTGCAGTGTTAACAGCAATTTCTATTATGAGGTATACACTGTACAGTGTGGTTTTTTTCTTTCTTTCTGTTTTCTGATTTCAGTTTTACAGAAATATTACTTAGGAACTGAAAACCAGAGCACCTGAACTTCCCAACACGGCCATCCCAAGTAGTGTGCTATCAGGGTCTGCAGCAGCTTTTCCTGGTCAAACAAGGTCTAGGGGAGAGAACTCCATTTGTTGCCACACAGCATGGTTGATGATTTTCTTCATCATTTATGGTGGTTACGTCTTCTTCATTTAATCAATTAATGTGGTTACTAGTATGTAGGAGTGCCTTTTTCAATAATTATTCATATTTTTGTCTGTAGATATGGGTAAAAAATTAACTTAAAAAAGTCATGTCCTACAAACTAATAATCTGGTACAGAAATAAACTGTACCAGTGAAACGATCATGTAAGTTGTAACCCTCTTTCTGAACATCTGATCACTTTTCAGATAGTAACCCCCCCCAAAAAAAAATAAAACAAACAAACAAAACAAATCAGTCTGGGGAGTACCTATGTGTGTCCAACTTTCCTTTTTTCACATTCTTCATAAGGCATATAACTAAACCAGAAATGTATATGGTGTTACAATTTTTGATTAACACTAACACAGACATTATAAGTAAATATGACTCAGAATTTATTCAGCCAACAAAATGTGAACAAATAAATGGAGACTTTACTGGACTTAAGAAATAATAAGAATGTACATTTATCATGCACTCATCAACGCCCCGAGTGCTCACATGATATATATTAACCTAAATGTGATATTCTATATACATGTACTGATGTAGAGCATAGTCCTATCAAAACAATTTACATAAAGTATTATAAAACAAAAATATGCACTACAAACACACACACACCGACTGTAGCAGAAACTGCGTACTGATGTTACTATTATTAGTTAGGGTGGTAATACTGTGAGAAGAGGAAGGTTTTCAGTTTGGCTTTAAAATATGACAGGGCTGAGCAGTGTCTTAAGGTCTTGTGGGAGTGAATTCCAAATGTAGGGTCCAAAGCAAGAGAAGGTGCAAAAGCCATGAGTCTTGCGTTTGTATTGTTGGATTTCCAGCATGCGGCTGTCAGAAGAGCATATTGTTGTAAGATGGTTGTACCCTCTTTTTTAAAATTTTATTTTTATTTTTCACTGAATTTGCAATCAGTGAATCACAACAATACTACACATTTGAATATACAAGCAATTACCACTGTCACTGCTGAGTTCCTTCCAGCATATACTGCTGGCTTCAATGATGTTCTTCAAGTCTGTAAGGATTCCAGAATCAGCATTTTCCTCTGAGATTTCTGCTCCCAATGACTTCAGGTAGCTACGCAGTTCCAGAGTCTGTGAGAAAAAGCCAGAAATCAAAATCAAAGTGAGTTTTATCCCTCTTCTACAAATATTTTTTAAATGCTTGATAAAACCACTAAAAATTTAAAAAAACAAAAACAAAAAAAAACAAAAAAAAAATCTGCCATATCAGTAAAAATTATCACATTCACATTTTATATGATCACTAATACTAGCAGTAGTAGTACTGCTGAGCATTCATAAGATTGTCTCCAACAAGGGGGCAGTTACCTGTTGGTGTTACTGTTACTGTGTTAGTACTGTTGCCTCTCACATTTACATGACTTAGGCTGCTCCTAGCGTTAGGTAGGGTTATAAAAAAATCTAAATGTAAAGTTTTATAATTTTGTACTGCTGAGTCACATTTACTTGACATAGTTACTGAATCTGGTTTTATCTGCACATCACAAACATGCTTCACATTTGCAAGAATCACATTTGGCAAATTACAGCACATTAAAAATGATTAATGATTAATCTGACAAGTGACATGAATGGGTGGGTGCTTTGTTTTGTGCTCTCACTAGCTAGACCTGATCTTCACATATTATGTTTGCGCGATAGCACATGATAAAATTTTATTCGAAGTTTGCTTTCACCGTTTTAGCCAAATTCAGTACATATTACTATTAACTATATAGTATAAACACACACACACACTCAAATAAGAAAATTTCAGTCCAAAATATTGCATCGGAAAATACCGTAAGTTCGTCTGTGTACGCTGCTTGATACAACATTTGCTATACAAAGCGAATGGAATCACTGTGACTCTGTTAATTAATACTAGTAGTAGTAACAGTAACACCGAGCTTCTCTTCCATCTGGAAAGTCACGTTTTTCCTGCCTGTACCACTGCCTGAAGCATGCTAACTAGTAACACTACAGCACGTGCGCGAAAAGCCGCTCGTTGTGGGTTAAACTTGATACAAGTATTGACTCTAACAATCCGTTGGGTAGTTGAATACACCATAATCACACTAAATAATTAAACTTTTGCTCAATAATGAATTATTACCTGATCTGGAACCGCAATATCGATGAACACTGGGTTGCTCATTTTTCACAGGATCGGAAATGGCCGACACACCAGATTGGTCTTACAGCCAATGAAAATGCTTGTTAGTCCGTGCAGCCAATCAGAGTACTTGTTGTAAGCGCAAGGCAATTCAGGCGCGCACACTCGCATACAGTTCTACTACCGGTTTCATCATTGCGTGGACAGGCAAGGCGGCTTGTTGCTCAAGAAAGTTACTTTCGAGATGGCAGATTCAACAGGTATGAGAAAAAACAAGAGCTGAAAATTGACAGAAATAATTGCTTTCTATCAATGACTTTCATGCTCATACACGTTCATTGTCACTGTTTCTGTTTTACAATACACAGTTGGTAAAGTTTTCCTGCCAATCTGGCATGTCGTTAACAAAAACATAACAAAAGAGAGAAACGAAAGTTGATGAAATCTCTTGATTTTATCACTCAGAAGTGGACTGTTTTAACCCAGATTATTTTTGCGGGTTGTTATTGTTTTCATTTTTATCGTCACTTTTGTCTGTAATTTATCAGCGCTTTTGCATGCATGCGTAGCCTATTATTGGAATTAACCCGTTTTTGTTAGATCAGCTGATTTTTTCCAGCCTGAACACAGTATCCCCAGTATGTATACATATATGTCTGTTGTCAGATTGATACTTGTTTGAGTGGGTGAGTTTGTGAATGAGTGTATGTGCATGTACGCATGCATACGTGTGCATGCGTATGGTTGTGTGTGTGTGTGTGTGTGTGTGTGTGTGTGTGTGAAATTCAACAACAAATTTATTTGGCAGTTGACAAAATTTGGCTAGGGGGACACCCATTTACTGACGGCTGCTGCTACACTTTTGTAATGTGTTATATGAAGAATTTTTGTTTGAACATTTAACATGTTTTGATGACTGATTGATTTGTTCACAGAATAGTGTTGATAAAAGATAATATTAACAGTTGTGTTATTGTCAGGAAAATAAAACAGCACTTTACTGGTGTCACTTTCTTTTGGCTTAATGGTTGATAATGGTATGTGGATACTGTTAGACTTCTGCTGACAAAAAAAACCCATTATCATAATCTATCTAGCTGATGCAATATGGTGAAATGTCTGGAACTTGTATAAAGGGGGAATCTGGTGTTCTTCTAGCTCATAGTTGTGAAAGAGTTTGCTTGTGGTGGATGTACAGTTTCAGGCTGCAAGTTACAAGGATTTATCAAGAACTGTAGTGTGTTGTCAACATACTGATTTGGATCATTCATCTATGTGATCAGTGTATGATACTGTATGATTGTGTATCTTCAGATAAATAAGTGACACCATGTGTAAGTGTAAATTTGGCTTACATTGATTTTGTAATCAGTTCAGTTGTCCAGTTCAAAATAAAGCGTGGTTTAACTTTTTGCTGTTTACAGGCTTTTTTGCACTGAACATGAAGGATCCACTGCAACTTCATTGTAGCTGAATGGTTGCAAATTAAAAAGAAAATCTTTCTCCTTACTTGACAGCAAAATATTTTAAGCTTGAATATTCAGTTTTGATGTTACGTTTTGGAGGGCTGTGTTAACTCTCTACTGTGTGTATGGACATCAGATCTGATGTTACAGTATTTGCAGTAACTTTGATACATACCTGATGTAGCTTCAGGCTGTACTCCTGGTGCTGCTGACTTCGCAAAATCTGTTTCTCCTGTTGCAGTCAAAGGGAAGAGAACTCAGCCAGCGTGGCAGGCTCCTGGAGGTGACGGACAAACTCAGCTGAAGCTGTACAACAGCCTGACTCGCCAGAAGGTAGGAACCATGCATTTTGAACTGTCTCTGTCTTCCCCCATCCTGTCTTTTGCAGAATTGTACAGGTGAACCTCTGCACAACTGTCTGTTTCCCCCCAAGTCTTGTGCAGAATTGTATTGAGTAAAAGAGAGACACGTAAATTCATCCCTCAGGATGGCAGAAACTAGAATGGGTTTTGCTGTGTTGAATTTTGTGACAACTAGAACAAGACTATTTTTTTATGCAACAAGCATGGTAATAATTGTATGCATGCTGTTGGTATTGTTGTAATGAGTGGTACACACACTTTTCTGTCTCTTTGTCTGTGTGTGTGTGTGTGTCTAATTTGAAGTTACCACATGTCACTGTGTATGTATACATGTGTATGTCACTGTGTGTGTGTGTGTGTTCAAACTGGATTGTTCCAACTGTGAGGGGAGTGCCTTGCTCCCCTTTGCACCGTGCTTGCACAGCAGGTAGGTTTTTCCATTTGCAGGCTGCTGCAAAGCAGAGGGGGGCAGGCTGTAAAGAGAGGGAATGGTGGTGGGCTGAGTGGTATTGTAGAAATGCACTGTAACACATTATAAATTTCCTTTTGCTTAATTTTGTTTTTGTTTTTGTATGTATAGATGGGCTAGGTGGAGCAGATTCATGTCTGTTTACACATTGTTTTTTTCATTTTAACTTTCCGATGAAGTGGAGTGTATGCACTGAATGCCTGCAGAGATGAACTTGTGACAAGTTTGTACTTTTTTTAGAGTTTCAGATTCATTGTCCTCATTTGGTGATTTTTTTGTTTTTACTTGACATATGGGCAAAGTGAGCACACACACACACACACACACACACACACATGCACACACACACACACACACACACATGTGCATTCATTTTATTTACCAGAATGCAGCACCCATCCACTCACAGAAAATAGATAATAGATGCAAGTCCCATGTTATCTGGCGCTGCGGAACTATGGAATGTGATCTTTATTAGTTTATATGGAAATGTAGCTTGTGTTACACAGAACAAATTTTCATTTTGGGCGTTTACTTCATTAGGTGGTTTTTGTTGTGGTATGTACTGGTACATGCTGACATGACATGATGATATGATCAAGTCACTCTCATTACTTCAGGCTCTGGTGTTTGGTGATGCTATCTTGGATGCAATAACACTGCAACAGGTGGACCGTTCTCAGATTGTGAACATGAGAGCAGAGAGCTAAACTCAAGCGGACTGATGGCAAAACACCCTGGTGTACAGAACCATTTCAACTCATGATGGAAACCCACATTTCTGAAATTATGTTTACAGAGTCGATTTTTGTTCCTTTAATGTTTTCAGTATTGATTTTGCTTTTGTTGGGTGGGTGGGTGTGATTCCAGGAGCATTTTTTCTGAGTTGTATGAGGTTCTGTGCCTGTAGTACTTGTGTGTGGAATGCAGCCATGTTAAATGTCATGTAACAAGGCCGTGCTGATCATATGGGGTTGGCTGTCGGCGGTGAGGTGGATTTATCACTCATTTTGAACAGGCGTTTCCTCCGTTCTCAACTCAGTCCACAAGACAGGGACAACTCTGTAAGATCATAAGAATTTGTGCAGTACTTGGATTGTTTCCCTTCCGCCGAGTTGACTTCTTTTCTGAGATGCTTTGTGCCATTTGGCCGTTTTTGAATAACACCACACATGAGACAGATGACGAACAGCATGATGAACGCTCTTTAGTTAATCAGTGAACAGATCTTGTTTGGGGAGCCCTTTTTTCCCCCCTTGTATTGTGCAATCTGCCATATACACATATTATGTATGACGATGATCGTTTTTGTACAGCACTATTCTCCGTTCTCGAGCAGACTCATTACTCTTAAGTATATATGCTGTATGAAATACCCCCCACCCCCCGACAACAATCCCCCTCCCCCCACTCGCCGAAGAAGACAGTTGCGCCGAAATTTTGGGAGATTTTAATGCCGATTACACTTGCTGTTTTTCTTTGAATTTCTCTGTTATATATCGGGTTTACCTTGCAGCTTACTCAGTATTAAAAAAAAAAGAAAAAAAAAAGAGAGATAGAGAGAGACAATGATGTGAGTCATACATAGTCCGCCTGCCCTTACTTCGTAGGCCTGCATTGAAAATCGACCAACGCACGAATGACTTTGAGAATAAGCGACGTGACCAAGGCGCTGCCAGTTCAGTTGCTGACGGCCTGATCCGTATGTGACTGTGTTGTTGTTGAACGGCGGGAGGAAGGCTGGTGATTGGGTTGTTGTTGAGCGGCGGGAGGAAGGCTGGTGACTGTTGTTGTTGAGCAGCGGGAGGAAGGCTGGTGACTGTTGTTGTTGAGCAGCGGAGGAAGTCTGGTGATTGGGTTGTTGTTGAGCAGCGGGAGGAAGGCTGGTGATTGGGTTGTTGTTGAGCAGCGGGAGGAAGGCTGGTGACTGTTGTGGAACGGTGGGAGGAAGGCTGGTGACTGTTGTTGAGCGGGAGGAAGGCTGTGACTGTGTTGTTATTGAGCCGCGGGAGGAAGGCTGGTGATTGGGTTGTTGTTGAACAGCGGGAGGAAGGCTGGTGACTGTGTTGTTGAGCAGCGGGAGGAAGGCTGGTGACTGTTGTTGTTGAGCAGCGGGAGGAAGGCTGGTGACTGCTGTTGAGCGGTGGGAGGAAGGCTGGTGACTGTTGTTGAACGGTGGGAGGTAGGCTGGTGACTGTTGAGCGGCGGGAGGAAGGCTGGTGACAGTTGTTGAATGGTGGGAGGAAGGCTGGTGACTGTTGTTGTTGTTGAGCAGCGGGAGGAAGGCTGGTGACTGTTGTTGAATGGTGGGAGGAAGGCTGGTGACTGTTGTTGAACGGTGGGAGGAAGGCTGGTGACTGTTGTTGTTGAGCGGCGGGAGAAAAGGCTGGCTTAGCAGGAGTCGAAGCAAGCGCAGCTCTTTGGACGAAGTGGCATCAGTACCGGCTACACCCGCAGAGCCAATCAGGAAACGGAATTGTTTGGCTTGCCTATCAAGCCTGGGCAGGTTTCGAAGCCCCACAACAGACATGCCATAATTGTTTCCCTTTTTCCCTCGACTTCAATAATTCACTGTATTCCGCGTTTCTCAGCATGCGTTGGTTGCAGTTTCCAGTCAGCCTACATGTGCGGCCCTAGTGGGCGCTGTTCCGCTCCCAGCCTGCCATCTTGCACTACACTCCCAGTTCCAGCCTGCCATCTTGCACTACACTCCCAGTTCTAGCCTGCCGCCTTGCGCTACACTCCCAGTTCTAGCGTGCCATCTTGCACTACACTTTCAGTTCCAGCCTGTCGTCTTGCACTACACTCCCAGTTCCAGCCTGTTGTCTTGCACTACACTCCCAGTTCCAGCCTGTCGTCTTGCACTACACTCCCAGTTCTAGCCTATTGTCTTGCACTGCACTCCCAGTTCTAGCCTGCCATCTTGCACTACACTCCAAGTTCCAGCCTGTCGTCTTGCACTACACTCCCAGTTCCAGCCTGTCGTCTTGCACTGCACTCCCAGTTCTAGCCTATTGTCTTGCACTGCACTCCCAGTTCTAGCCTGCCATCTTGCACGGCACTCCCAGTTCCAGCTTGCCGCCTTGTGCTACACTCCCAGTTCTAGCCTGCCATCTTGCACTACACTCCCAGTTCTGGCCTGTCGTCTTGCACTGCACTCCCAGTTCTAGCCTGCCATCTTGCACTACACTCCCAGTTCTAGCCTGTCGTCTTGCACTACACTCCCAGTTCTAGCCTGTCGTCTTGCACTACACTCTCAGTTCTAGCCTGTCGTCTTGCACTACACTCCCAGTTCTAGCCTGTCGTCTTGCACTGCACTCCCAGTTCTAGCCTGCCATCTTGCACTACACTCTCAGTTCTAGCCTGTCGTCTTGCACTACACTCCCAGTTCTAGCCTGTCGTCTTGCACTGCACTCCCAGTTCTAGCCTGTCGTCTTGCACTGCACTCCCAGTTCTAGCCTGCCATCTTGCACTACACTCCCAGTTCTAGCCTGTCGTCTTGCACTACACTCCCAGTTCTAGCCTGTCGTCTTGCACTACACTCTCAGTTCTAGCCTGTCGTCTTGCACTACACTCCCAGTTCTAGCCTGTCGTCTTGCACTGCACTCCCAGTTCTAGCCTGTCGTCTTGCACTGCACTCCCAGTTCTAGCCCGTCGTCTTGCACTGCACTCCCAGTTCTAGCCCGTCGTCTTGCACTGCACTCCCAGTTCTAGCCTGTCGTCTTGCACTGCACTCCCAGTTCTAGCCTGTCGTCTTGCACTGCACTCCCAGTTCTAGCCTGTCGTCTTGCACTGCACTCCCAGTTCTAGCCTGTCGTCTTGCACTGCACTCCCAGTTCTAGCCTGCGGTCTTGCACTGCACTCCCAGTTCTAGCCTGTCGTCTTGCACTACACTCCCAGTTCTAGCCTGTCGTCTTGCACTGCACTCCCAGTTCTAGCCTGTCGTCTTGCACACCCCTATTTCCATAGGATAACTGTATTGCAAACACTCAATTAATAGGCTTCAGTTTTGCGTACATACCTTCTAGACTACCGGCTTACACCCACGCATATTGAGCCAGTCGTATTTCACACCGACGCGAGCCAGTCAGAAATTAAACAATCCTTTTTCTGGATCCGACACCTATTTTACCACTATCTTTTGATCTGGCAATTCATATCTTTCAGAACGGGAGATTATTCTAAAATCGCTCCGTTTTGAGGGGGGGGGGGGGGGGGGGGGGGGCTTTGTTAAATATGTGCACTGTAGTGTGTGTGTGTGTGTGTGCTTTCCTCTCCATCTTCAATAGTTTGAAGACAGACTCATTGCCTCTCTGTTTCTCTCGCTGTCTTTCTCTCTCTCGCTGTTTGTCTCCCTCGCTGTGTGTGATATTAGATTTTCAGAGCCCGGTGCTCATACAACCGGCCCGGAAACAGTCTAAACACGTTCATGAAGTCTGTGCCGAGCAGAAACATTACTCACTGAGCCTGTGTGGCTTCTGGTCGCCATTGCAAATCTGTGTGAATCACAAGGCATGATGCGTTAGCTGAAATATTAGGTTTTAGCGCAATGTTCAGACACGTGAATAATTTGCATCTTTCTTTCTTTCTTTCAAGGCAGCCGTAGTGGCAGTCATATCTTTTCAGGGTAGCCGCGTCACGTCATACTTAGGCGACACTGTTTAAAGCTTGGGCGCTTGGCTCCTGAATAATTTATCGATTAAGGCTATCGCGTGCATTTTATTTGCACGTGCTTTTTGAAGCGGGTGGCGGGAGGGTGCGTAGAAGTTTCGAGGTCCGATCGAGGCCAAAACTGACAAACGAATGAAAGGAGAAAATAATGTTCAAAAAGGAGGCGAGGGGGGGTGTCGCCACATAACTATTATTTTACATTTCGTATCGATGGGTGGTGGCGGAAAGTGCGTTCAATAATTCATCATTGAACCGAGAGAGCGGCAAGAGGGGAGAGCAGTGTTTCGTCGGACCAAAAAGCCAGTCTACACTGAAGAGTGAGGATAAAAAATGACGACGGCCAGGGTCCGGTGTTTTTCACGTCTCTTTTCTGCTGTAGTCAGATCAAGTACTTCTTTATTCCATTTAAAGGAAAACGTTTAAATCCGCACTTTTTATTTTTTTTATTTTTTATTTTTTAAACATGCCACAAGGGGGCATTCCGTTTTTGTTGTATTTTTTAAATTTATTTATCAGGATGAATCTTTGGTGGAGTTTCTGTACCTTGTGTTTACCCGCATGCCAGGTGAGAGGTCCCGTACTGGGGCGACCCGAGTTTTAGTTGTGTTCGTGTGACGTCTCTCTTTCCTTTGTTGCCGGGTTCATTCGAACACGCCTTTCTCGGAGGAATTTGCCCTCATATAACCGTCAGGGATGACTGGGCGTTTAAAACCCAGATCTATCTTATGTCTCGGAGGAAAACGGGAGTGTTTTGTGTTGATACGTATTTTAAGCTGAATCATTTGCATTTAGTCGTAAAGAAGAAGAAGGCTGACGACAATTAACATATTTTCTGCCTTTTCGTGGGTACGTGCTTGGTAACAAGACTTCTGAAATTGTGCACACTCGGTCAGTGCTAAGACGACTATGAAGCGGATTTGAAATTGAGTGTGTGTGTGTGTGTGTGTGTGTGTGTGTGTGTGTGTGTGTGTGTGTGTGTGTGTGTGTGTGTGTGTGTGTGTGTGTGTTCATTCGTCTGTCACCACTCTTATCCCCCCGCCCCTTGATCATTTTTATCTAGGTGTATGTTTGCTTTTGGAATTGCGTTGAGTGCATCCCACGTCAAACTCAAAGAAAAAAAAAGAGAAAAAAAAAAAAATCAAGTCCTTTTGCAGTATTGCCTATGAATCCTCCTCCAATGTTTTGCTGCTCGGGTTGGAGCGACTGCGTGTTCGCGGATTTTCTCAGTACACAGCTCTTTCGGACGGCCCCGTCGGGTTTGAGTGTTGACTGACGGCGCCCACCGCCGGAGGAAAGTAGAGTGGAGCGGTGGGAGCGCGGTGCAGGTGCATTCTGTTTTAGCCTATTTAGTCATGAAATTGAACCAGCGCCGGACAATGGCGGGCTGGCTGCCAGGCGGTGTTTGATATGGAAATCGTAGGGGGCAATCATAGAATTCAAACCTCTTCATTTCCTCTCGCGTCAATGCCTGTTGACAATGGTCCCGTCGCCACAACTGGATACGAGAGTTCTTTCTCTTTCCGTTTTTTTTTCCCTGCGCGGGGATGGGGTGCAGGGTTGGGGGGGGGGGGGGGGGGGGCGGGAGGTGGTGTCGGTGGAAATCTGGATGTACCGGGTTCTCCTTCCGTCTCGCACTGACGCCCCTCCCCCCTTTTTTTCTTTTTCTTTCTTCTTCTCTCCCCCCGCCCCACCCCCAGCTCTCTGTGTGTGGCAACCCACTCTCCTCCATAAAAAAAAATCAAAAAAAAATCCACACCATCCTTACAGACAGAAATACGCGCGTGCACCACGAACGCAGGCAACCACACTCCTCTCATTTCATAGATTCATTGGCTTCCATTTTGCGTATGCTTCGTTCACCGTTAGACTGGAACTGCCCGCATCATGATTTATTCGTCCTAAGAGGACAGTCTTGATTCTGGCTGTGTTAGAATGGAGAGACGGCGAGTGTCAGGGGAGGAGGCGGGTGGGGGTGGGGTGGACTCGGGAGTTTGACAACATCAATAATTGAAGAACATCCAAGTGGCCGTAACTCTCCTACACTTTTATTGTGTCCCTTGTTCCGCCGAGCACGGCTAGCACAACACAACACATCACCAACACAAGCACTTCACAGTCACACGCGCTTGAAACGACACCAGCACAGAAGGGGTGAAAATCACCCTGCCCCCCACCCCACCCCCTGTTCCCCCTTCCCCTCCCTCTTTTTGCTACTTGGCCCCCTCCCGGTCGCGCTCTCTCCTTCAGTCCCCGCTGTTTATTCAGGGAACACAGTCAGTCGTGAACATGATGATGGCGATGCTGTTGCTGTCGTGGTTGAATGGCTGATGACGATGGTAGTGATGAGATTAAAAAATAAAAAATAAAATGTGGTCTTGTTTCAAGCGCTTGTGCTCAAGAGTGGACTATGGAGAGAGTGAGAAAAACAATACGGTATGTAACACTTCTGTCACCTCCACCACTGCGCCACCGCGAGCAACACAAAAAACGAGTATCCGCCGGTGACACAGGGTGTGAGGACAATTCCCTTCCGGCGGTGGCTCGTTGAGAGCCAAGTTCGCATGTCTGTGTGAAAAATGCCAGTAGAAATATTTGCTTAATAACAAACAGCATGTCATATCATGGATGAAATAACAGTCACCTCGTTTCGTGTTGTTAAGTGAAGAATCGAAACCAACATTAAAAAACAAAAACAAAGAAACAACAGACATCAATGACGGATCAAATCAGATAAACAAAGAAACACGAAAGGCCATAGATCTGGTGAAAGAATTGCTTGACTT